>JAMPIV010021214.1:0-52500 GCA_024509875.1 Oreohelix idahoensis | reverse complement strand
CTCTTCATTGTCGTGGAATATTCTAATCCCCATATATAAATTATCAAGTAAATATAAAGCCTAATAAATACATATAATAAATAAAAGAAAAGAGCAATGGTAAATAACAGTGCTGTCACAAAGAAGGTACTCGAAATTCCCCCTTGTTTTCTACTTCGTCGGCAAATTGTAACGCTTTCACGTTGATATTAAAGGCCTTCTGCAACATACACGCGTTTCCCAAACACACAATAAAATGTGCTGCCTTTCTAAGAAAAACCTTGAAATATGCAAGTTGACCTAAATTTTAAATTCCATTCATGTCTTTTTCTACACTATGTTACCAAGATCAAAAGACAGATGGACTAAAGGATAGCGAGAAGAGAGAGGGGCGAATAAAGCCGAACGCATGCAAAATTAAACACGCGTCTCGCTATTAATGCCACCCCCAACCCGCGTCGCGCGATACACAAATGCTGCCATCACGCGTGTAAGACTACATGCACTAACTTTTTTTCAGACGGACAGTGATAAAATACATTACCCATCCCAGAGTTAGGTTTATAAATCATAAAAAACGCTTATTAGGAAAGATAACAATAGATGGGTTTACGGTTGAAAACATAACAGTACCCAGACAGCACATCTTCGAAACAGGAGGTAGAAGAAATTGCATATTTTGAACGCAGCCACGTAGCTCTTTTAAATTTGGATATTTGGGTTCCTTAGGGCTTGCTGACAAAGAATATGTAAAACGTTACGCAAATAGTCCAGGAATTAATAAATTATACCCAAAATAAAATAGTGGGGATGCCTGACAGCATGGAATCATTTCTGCTCATAAAATTTTTTTATAACGTGTTTGAAAAAAATCTTACGTTACAGAATTAGCCTACCATGTAAACTCCAAATTGATTGGAGCGCAACAAATGAAAGACTAACCACGATTGGTCGGGCTATAAATACTATCTTTCGTTGTTAGGGGAGACGTGAAAAGGTAACATTTTTTCAAACACTTGTCGAAACGTGGCCTCATTGGCTAGACTCGCTGATATACTCACTTAGGAGCGTTAGTTCGAGACCACTAGTGCAAATAATCTTGATAAAGCAACAGTGCGTTGAAGCCAGCTCATATTTGTGTTAAATAAAAGCCTGGAACATAAGCAGATGGGAATTTGTGCCAGTAATTGTGCCAGAATTCATTGCTAATCAACGTATCTGTGTTTATTTCCATGAAATTGTGGTAAGCTTGAACCATTCAGTATCTTTAATGAAAATTGAATGTAAATTGTTAATTTATGCCTGTATATATATGTGTAGTTCAGTGGCAAACAGGAGATAAAGCCTATAATGCTCCAGCCTGAACAGAGGGTGTCGGAGGGAAGTAAAACGGCATGGAATGGCCAAATAGTACACTGACACCTGGATGATTGATTAGACAGAAATAATGCTGGAAGTGCAGAGGCGTAGTGACCATTAAGGAGGGTAATGCTGGTATAAAGTATTTCAGATGAAGCTGACAGTTGGCCAAACGCTCTGAACTCAATGTTTGTGTTGTATTGTGCTCAGTGTAGAACTAGAGTATCAATTAGTTATGAAGTAGAAGGTACATCCTTCTTGTTTTCAGGGACCGTGGTCTTGATGGTACTGAGCAGCACCTGGTCAGAGCTTTGCTGAATCCAGAGTCGGACAGCATACTCCTTGGTCCATTTAGCTATCAGTGAGGTGTCTCCAGAGCCCAGAGGAGAATTCGAGCAGAGGAGTCCTTTCCTGTCGCCATCACGCAAGATAAGCTGATTTGGCCAGCTGAGCTCAACATTATATCCCCTCATCTTGAAATAACTTTGTAAAAATAACATTCAGAGGGGAATTTAATTGTCTTAATATCAGGAACTGAGAACATCTCCAATACTAGTCCCTAAGACAAACTATTGAAGTCATGATGACAAATACCAACAGAGCTTGAACAAAACAAAACCAGTATTACCTCATATTACCACTACACAACTGACACACATAGGATATTTTTAATAATATATGTCACTACATTATTCATATTGATAAAGTCTGTACATATACTTGTAATTAAAAATTATTGTGATTCCTGGTTCCTTTGAAATTGAATCAGGACACATATTCATTCATAACAGAAATGAATACATATTGTTATTTGAAAAGTTATCAGTGACTCCTTAAGATATTCTCATAGAGTGTTATATGTATGTGAGTGTCACAGTGTTGTCAAGAGTAGTGGATTAAATTAAATTGTTTATATGTCTGTTGTTGTGACTTACACTTCATCATACCCATACCCTAGACACATAACGTAGTCATCACACTATCCCAGAATAATTCTGACTGAGATATATAGATATGTGGTAGCAAGTAAGGTTATCTATAATACACTACTCTTAATAGATATAGATACCTTCACAGCTGATCTCAGTCAGTACACTAAGTCCCCTATAAATATTTATAACATCCCACTTCACCACATATATTGGGGTCTCGCTCTTGGGATTTTGAATCTTTCCCTATTAAAAATATTGGGGGGTAATTCACTTCAGGGAATATAAGAATTAAAAGGTATCCTTGGGTGGAATTAAATAAGGTTGAGCTCACGGTGCCTGTGTTGTCCATTAGATATATTTAGAGATTAAATTGTTGGTTAGACATTGTAGAAATTTACCTGATAGACAATGGCGGACCTGGCCAAGTTTCGATCTGCTGCTGTACAGACTGCAAAAGAGTTAGGATTAGATGGGCAAGTTATGGTTGCCTATGTCACTACGGAATGTGACAAATTTATTGAACGCGAAGAAAGAAGATTAGAAAAAGAAGCCGAAAGAAGGTTAGAGGCTGAAAGGGAAATTAAGAAGTTACAGTTTGAAGCTGAGGCTGAGACTAAGAGGTTGCAGATTGAGGCTGAGGCTAAGAAATTGGAAGCAGAAAGAGAAGACAAAAGATTAGCTGCAGAAAGAGAAGCCGAGGAAAGAAGACAGGCTGCAGAAAGAGAAGAGAAGAAATTAGCTGCAGAAAGAGAAGAGAAGAAATTAGCTGCAGAAGGGAAGAGAGGAAATTAGCTGCAGAAAGGGAAGCAGAAGATAAAAGATTACAAAGGGAACATGAGTTACGACTAAGGGAGTTTGAGTTTCAAGGCCATGCTCCTGAAAATGGTGCCAGTCCCTTTGCCTCTGATGCTACGGTTACTCAAGGAGCCTCAACCTCAGCTATGAATTTTCATTTAGATCATTTTGTTGAGAAAGACGATGATATAGAGAGCTACCTAAATAGGTATGAACTATTAGCTACCACGTATGGGTTAGAGAGAGAAAGGTGGAGCTTAAAGTTATCTCAGGGACTTCGTGGGGCAGCTTATGAAGTTTTTGCAAAAATGAGCAGAGGTGATCAGGAAAATTATGACATGCTAAAGCAGGCTCTTTTGTTAAGGTATGAAAAAGAATGCAGAATTTTATAGGAAAAAATTTAGGAATGCTAAACTACTGTCAGGTGAAACATATCACCAGTTCTCTGCACGAATAGAGACATACTTGGAGAAATGGACTTCTCTGGGGAAAACCCAAGATCTTAAGGAAATGGTCCTTATAGAGCAATTAAGAGAGTCCATGGCTCCAGACCTGAGAAAGTTTCTCATGGAACAAGGTGCAGAGAGGCTGGATGAGTTGCTAAATGTTGCTGAAAGGTATCAAGCAGCTCAAGCAGAGGTAACAGGTAATAAAACGAAACAAGTGGATAACTTTAGGGCACCACAGAACTTTAATAAATTTGATCCTAAGGATCAAAATAAAGGTAAGCACCAATTTGATAGGCCACGGTATGACAATAAAAATAAATTCCCACAATTCGATGAAAGGAAATATGATGAAAGAAAATCTTTCAACCAAGGAAAAAGGTGGTGTAAAAATTGTAAGATGAACAATCATGACACTGACCATTGTAGAAGGAAACCTCCTCATTTTGCTGCTATGACATCGGGGAAAAAGGAAAAGAAGGGCAAACCTGAAGAATTACAGGAACCATACCACCCCCCAGTGTGTGAAGATGTCATCTGTAATGGGGTCACTATAAGATGTTTATATGATACCGGTTTAGATTACGATTCCGTTGTGAGTTCTCACCTGGTGCAGGCCGATCAATACACCACGGAAACAGTGGAGATTCAAACTGCAACCAAGGATGTAGCTACCATGACACTTCCCGTCGCCCGAATAAAAGTGAAAACGCGATATGTGGAAGGAATCATAAAAGCAGCAGTGATAAATGAGCCAATCTACCCTCTAATATTGGGGTGTAGATATGTCTTCTTGGGGAATCCCAAGAGACCTGTGATATTGGCAACAGTGCAGACCAGATCACAGACAAAGAAGGAGGAGGATAATCCCATAAATACTCACCCAGATGAGATGAGGAAGGCACAGGCTGAGGACAAAACACTCAAGCCATGTTTCAAGAAGTTGCCCAAATCTCATACACCTCCAGGCAAGGGAGAGTTTTATATGAAGAACAAAACTGATATATAGGAAGGCTGGATCTGAATCCAATGGTCACGGACAGCTGGTCCTTCCCACTTCATATAGGACTAAAGTGTTGGAACTAGGGCATGCGATTCCCTTCAGTGGTCATATGGGAATCAGCGCAACAGGACAGCGAATAGCTTGTCACTATTTCTGGCCAGGAATAACTGAAGATATCAAACGATATGTAAAATCCTGTCCAGAGTGCCAACGAGTAGCACCTAAACATTGGACTGCACCAGCAACTCTGGGGGAAATGCCCATAGTGGGAACACCCTTTGAGAGAGTTGCCGTGGATCTTGTGGGACCTCTCACCCGAACCAAGAGAAGGAACAGCTACATTCTGACTCTGGTGGACACTTGTTCTATGTGGGGAGAGGCAGTAGCCCTGTCATCGATTGATTCAAAACATGTGGCAGAGGCATTGCTCACAATTTTCACAAGGTTAGGCTTTCCCAATCAAATCTTGACTGATAATGGCTCTCAGTTCAAGGGGAAACTAACTGAAGAAGTTTTCAGGATCTTCCAGGCCAAACACTTCCATTGTAGTGTGTATCATCCCCAAGGGAACGGCCAAGTGGAAAGATTTAACGGCACATTGATGTCGATCCTGAGAAAGTTGGCACACGAAAAACCAGATACATGGGACCAGTACCTGCACGCCGCCCTCTTTGCTTATCGGGAGGTACCCCATAGTTCAACCGGTATGGCCCCGGCAACATTATTGTTTGGAAGGCCAATAAAAGGTCCACTTGAAGCTTTGTTAAGAACGTGGACTGATGAAAAGGCAGAGGAAAACATTACATCTTCATACCAATATGTGAATGAGCTGACCACTCGGTTAAAAACTGGCTGGAAACTTGCCAATGAAAATTTGAAACAAGCCAGGAAGAAACATGCTGCCTATTATAACAGGAAGGCGAAAGACAGAAATTTGGCTGTGGGAGAGAAAGTACTGCTTCTTTTGCCTGGGAGTCAGAATAAGTTACAAATTGGATGGCAGGGTCCATATACAGTTCTAGAGAAGGTGTCTAGAACAAATTATAAGATAGATAAGAAGGGGAAAGAAAAAATCTATCATGTGAATCTCCTGAAGAAATATTTGGAAAGAGAACATCAGGAAGAGACACACTTGTTGACCTTGTCCATCGCCATGGAGATGAAAAAGGAACCACTTTCATCATTTGAATATCCATTACACCCCTGTGAGACAGCAGCACAGGTGAAAATCAGTACACATTTAACGAAAACTCAGAAAGAGAGAGTGCAACAGGTTCTAAATAATCATGCAGAGGTGTTAACAGACCGACCAGGGCATACAAACCTATTGGAATATGATATGAAACTAATAGACTCCACACCTGTCTGTATGAAACCATATTCGATTCCGTTTGCTAAGGAGAAAGCTTTGAAGGAAGAGATAGACTATCTATTGAAGGAAGGAATTATTTCGCACAGTGAGTCTTCGTATAGTTCCGGTGTTGTACTCTTAAGGAAGCCCTCTGGAGAACATAGACTCTGTATAGATTACAGGAGACTGAATGCTATTACAGAAGGACAGGTGGATCCATTGCCGGATACAAATCAGCTGTTTGCCAGACTAAATAAAGCTAAATATTTCTCTAAAGTGGATCTGAGTAAAGGATATTATCAGATTCCAGTAAAGCCTGAGGTTAGACCATACCTAGCTTTTAGTACCTCAGAAGGACACTATGAGTTTAATAGATTGCCATTTCGATTGAAGAATGCGCCTAGTGTCTTCTCTAGAATGATGAGAAAATTATTGGATCCTCTGAATAATCCCTGTATAACAAATTTTATGGATGATATCCTTATAGCAACAGAAACATTTGAGGAACACATTGACTCTCTGAACATGCTGTTTGATCGACTTAGGGAGGCAAATTTAACAGCCCGACCAACCAAATGTTGCGTTGGATGTAAAGAATTGGAATTTTTGGGACACACAGTTTATCAGGGAAACATGACCCCTGACCCAAAGAATTTAGAGAAACTACAGAAAGCCCCGAGACCACAAACCAAGAAGGACGTGAGATCCTTTGTCTCATTATGTGGTTTCTACCAGAAGTATATCAAAAACTTTAATTCCATATGTGCACCGTTAACTGAATTGACACGTAAAGGACATCCAGATCGCATTACATGGACACCACAATGTGAAATGACTTACCAAGAATTGAAGGAAAAGCTCACAAGTAAACCCATTTTGAAATTACCTGACTTAAGTCAAGAATTCATAGTAAGGACGGATGCAAGTAATATTGGGCTAGGAGCAACTCTACTACAGAAATCAGATGCATTGGATGGGGAATTAAGCCCAGTGGCATATGCTAGCAGAAAGTTGAATAAAGCTGAAATCAACTACTCAACTAGCGAAAAAGAATGTCTTGCAGTAATATGGGCGATAAAGAAATTCAATATTTATCTATATGGGAAGGCATTTAAGTTGCAAACAGACCACAAACCTTTATCGTTTCTAGCACAGGCTAAGCATGAGAACTCTAGGTTACTCCGATGGTCTTTACTTCTGGCTCCATATAATTTTAGCATTGAGTATATATCTGGAAAAACCAATTTGGGAGCGGATTTTTTAAGCCGCCATCCGTGTGATGAGAATCACCGTAAACCCCAGAAATAATAATAAATTTCTCTATGTGAATATAGAATAAAGGACTGACATATAATGTCTGTTTTAAGAGGGGAGGTGTCGTGGAATATTCTAATCCCCATATATAAATTATCAAGTAAATATAAAGCCTAATAAATACATATAATAAATAAAAGAAAAGAGCAATGGTAAATAACAGTGCTGTCACAAAGAAGGTACTCGAAATTCCCCCTTGTTTTCTACTTCGTCGGCAAATTGTAACGCTTTCACGTTGATATTAAAGGCCTTCTGCAACATACACGCGTTTCCCAAACACACAATAAAATGTGCTGCCTTTCTAAGAAAAACCTTGAAATATGCAAGTTGACCTAAATTTTAAATTCCATTCATGTCTTTTTCTACACTATGTTACCAAGATCAAAAGACAGATGGACTAAAGGATAGCGAGAAGAGAGAGGGGCGAATAAAGCCGAACGCATGCAAAATTAAACACGCGTCTCGCTATTAATGCCACCCCCAACCCGCGTCGCGCGATACACAAATGCTGCCATCACGCGTGTAAGACTACATGCACTAACTTTTTTTCAGACGGACAGTGATAAAATACATTACCCATCCCAGAGTTAGGTTTATAAATCATAAAAAACGCTTATTAGGAAAGATAACAATAGATGGGTTTACGGTTGAAAACATAACAGTACCCAGACAGCACATCTTCGAAACAGGAGGTAGAAAATACATATTTTGAACGCAGCCACGTAGCTCTTTTAAATTTGGATATTTGGGTTCCTTAGGGCTTGCTGACAAAGAATATGTAAAACGTTACGCAAATAGTCCAGGAATTAATAAATTATACCCAAAATAAAATAGTGGGGATGCCTGACAGCATGGAATCATTTCTGCTCATAAAATTTTTTTATAACGTGTTTGAAAAAAATCTTACGTTACAGAATTAGCCTACCATGTAAACTCCAAATTGATTGGAGCGCAACAAATGAAAGACTAACCACGATTGGTCGGGCTATAAATACTATCTTTCGTTGTTAGGGGAGACGTGAAAAGGTAACATTTTTTCAAACACTTGTCGAAACGTGGCCTCATTGGCTAGACTCGCTGATATACTCACTTAGGAGCGTTAGTTCGAGACCACTAGTGCAAATAATCTTGATAAAGCAACAGTGCGTTGAAGCCAGCTCATATTTGTGTTAAATAAAAGCCTGGAACATAAGCAGATGGGAATTTGTGCCAGTAATTGTGCCAGAATTCATTGCTAATCAACGTATCTGTGTTTATTTCCATGAAATTGTGGTAAGCTTGAACCATTCAGTATCTTTTAATGAAAATTGAATGTAAATTGTTAATTTATGCCTGTATATATATGTGTAGTTCAGTGGCAAACAGGAGATAAAGCCTATAATGCTCCAGCCTGAACAGAGGGTGTCGGAGGGAAGTAAAACGGCATGGAATGGCCAAATAGTACACTGACACCTGGATGATTGATTAGACAGAAATAATGCTGGAAGTGCAGAGGCGTAGTGACCATTAAGGAGGGTAATGCTGGTATAAAGTATTTCAGATGAAGCTGACAGTTGGCCTAACGCTCTGAACTCAATGTTTGTGTTGTATTGTGCTCAGTGTAGAACTAGAGTATCAATTAGTTATGAAGTAGAAGGTACATCCTTCTTGTTTTCAGGGACCGTGGTCTTGATGGTACTGAGCAGCACCTGGTCAGAGCTTTGCTGAATCCAGAGTCGGACAGCATACTCCTTGGTTCATTTAGCTATCAGTGAGGTGTCTCCAGAGCCCAGAGGAGAATTCGAGCAGAGGAGTCCTTTCCTGCCGCCATCACGCAAGATAAGCTGATTTGGCCAGCTGAGCTCAACATTATATCCCCTCATCTTGAAATAACTTTGTAAAAATAACATTCAGAGGGGAATTTAATTGTCTTAATATCAGGAACTGAGAACATCTCCAATACTAGTCCCTAAGACAAACTATTGAAGTCATGATGACAAATACCAACAGAGCTTGAACAAAACAAAACCAGTATTACCTCATATTACCACTACACAACTGACACACATAGGATATTTTTAATAATATATGTCACTACATTATTCATATTGATAAAGTCTGTACATATACTTGTAATTAAAATTGATTGTGATTCCTGGTTCCTTTGTAATTGAATCAGGACACATATTCATTCATAACAGAAATGAATACATATTGTTATTTGAAAAGTTATCAGTGACTCCTTAAGATATTCTCATAGAGTGTTATATGTATGTGAGTGTCACAGTGTTGTCAAGAGTAGTGGATTAAATTAAATTGTTTATATGTCTGTTGTTGTGACAAGAGTAGATATGCAAGTATCTCCTGGCTCCCTGGAGAGGAATCTGTTGTAAGAAAGAAACATTTTTTTTTTTTTTTTTTTTTTTTTTTTTTTTTTTTTTTTGCGTACGCCCGCTAATACTCGAGGCGAAATCTCAGGTTATTATTTTATGTCTAACCTGACATTGATTTTACGTGAGTATCCCTTTATTTCTTGTACAGAGACAGGTGTCCCTCGCCATTCAGGCAAATACTCGCCGATTTCGGAGGTACCCATTGCAGCTGGGTCGGCTCAGGAGCCGCCAGTCCCTGGTCGACGACACTCCTTCAAATGTCCTCGCCAGGTCTCGAGTTAATCCAGTCCAAATCCCGGTCGACGAAAAATCCTCAAATGAGTAAGGAAGTTCATAATGAGAATGCTTCCCAAATTATATTGAAAGGAAGCTTTCTGTAAAAAAACCACCTATATACTGGTAGGAAAAATCTAAACACGGATGCATGGAAAGTCAGGACTATAAATGGAAAAGACAAATTAAATAACTTAATTTTAGAGGCAAGCAATGTAAAACTCGATGTATTGGAAGTGGCAGATGTAAGATTGACAGACGCTGGGTCCATAAAAAGAGAAAAATATACACCTATACGCTCAGGAGAAAAACATGAACGAGGTGTTGAAATACTGATTTTAAAAAATAACTAGCAAAATATTTGTGCGAATATTGGACATGCAGTGATAGGAAAATGTAAATGAAAATATATATATATATATATATATATATATATATATATATATATATATATATATATATATATATATATATATATATATATATATATATATATATTTATATATATATATATATATATATATATATATATATATATATATATATATATATATATATATATATATATATATATATATATATATATACAAGGGGATTGACATAAGTCTTGGGCCTGACCATGAAGGGGTCACAGGAGGAAAATGAAACTTGGCACATTTAAAGCTCATCATATTTGCACTGAATGTGTAAAGTACGCGTTTGTTTCTTCAATGGGTTTTTCCGCTACGGTGCACGGCGCAATGTACCCTATTGACCGGATCTGCTGCTCCAAAGATTTGACAAAACAATAGAAAAGAAGGAGGCCAGAGCTGTGATAAAATTTCTGATGTTTCAGGGAAAAACACCTACAGAAATACACAGGGAGATGGAACTAGTGTTTCGTGATTCTTGTCCTTCATATACTTCGGTAAAAAAACTGGTGTCAACACTTTAAGTGCGGCCGCTCAAATGTTGCTGATCTGCCAAGATCTGGTAGACCAGCCTCAGAGTGCAACGATGAAAATGCAACAAGAGTGAAGAAAATCATTGACCAGGATCGAAAAATGACAATTGTGGAGATAGCTAGTAGAGTAAAACTAAATGAAAGAACAGTTTATAGAATTTTACTCAACAGACTGAACATGAGAAAAGTGTGTGCACGCTGGGTTCCGCGACGGTTGACACGTGAACAGAAGCAAATGAGGGTAAATTGCTGTCAACAGTTGCTCAAAAAGTGTCAGTCAAAACATTTTTTGGAGACCATGGTGACAGTAGATGAGACTTGGGTACACCATTATGACCCCGAATCCAAAATTGCCAGCATGCAATGGAAAACCCCAGGCTCCCCAACACCTGTCAAGCCGAGGGCGCAGAAATCTGCAGGAAAAGTGATGCTGATTGTTTTTTGAGACGGCAAAGGTGTCCTTTTGAAAGATTATCTGCCTCGTGGCAACACAGTTAATGGACAGTACTATGCAGATCTTCTCACAAAACTAAGAAAGGTTGTGACCTGGAAACGAGGGATAACGCGCTCTTAAAATCTTCCTTTGCTTCAAGACAACGCGCCCTCTCACAAAGCACGGCTTGTGCAGCAAGCAGCCAACGATTTGAATATTGAAATTCTTCCACACCCACCATATTCTCCAGATTTGGCTCCATCAGATTCTTTTCTATTCCCAAATCTTAAAAAACAGCTAAAAGGAAATCATTTTGACAGCGATGAAGAGGTTATACTGGCATGTGATGACTGGTTTAGTTTGAAAAATAGGGTGTTCTACTCCCAAGGTCTTTTCAAGGTCAAGCAGAGATGGCAGAAGTGTGTCAATTCAGACGGTTGCTATATTGAAAAGGAATAAACACTATACAAAATTTCAGCTCTCTGTGACATGTCCTTCATGGTCAGGCCCAAGACTTATGTCAATCCCCTTGTATATATATATATATATATATATATATATATATATATATATACATATATATATATATATATATATATATATATATATATATATATATATATATATATATATATATATATATATATATATATATATATATATATATATATATATATTAGGACGTCACTGTAAAAACCTGACGTCAAATTTTTTTTTAATATAAAATCTGAGTTAGTGCCCTAGGCACATAAAACATATTCCAAAGAAGGTGTAGAAATTAAAATTATATTTGAAAAAAGTATTCATCTTCAAAAAAATGATGCATAAAAACAGGCAATCCTTATTCGGTTTCATAGCGTTTCACAGTTGAAAATTCTATGTACTCGCTTTTCATTGTTCTTAACATGTCAGGTTTTTTCAATGAGGTCTTCCTATTGACATATATTTACATATATATTGATCATCCGAGATCGCATAAACCAGGATTGACCGGGATGGCAAGCTAAATGCAAATAAAATACGAAAATAATTCGGAATAGGCGACCGCTGAAAAAGTACACTATACGACAGTGTAATACAATGCTAAAATCGTAGTAAGTACATGCATAATCACATTACATAATTGTTGCGTGATAAATTCTCGCAACATCGTTTTATTTCAATATCTGTTTTATAACGCAAGGGCAACAACTGCTTGAAATTTATAGTCACTTTTCTCGGTAAGCATTTGTCTTCTCGCGTTGGTATCGAATGCAGTTAAGTTTGAGCTGTGGTCATTTTTGCGCTGGACTGCGCATGACTTGTCTTGTTGTTTGGTCGAGCGTTTTCCGCCCACGACTAGTGGAGTGAGCGATTTGGAATGGCGAAAGAGATGCCTCGTTGAAGAGGGGATCTCCGCTTTCTTTTGTTCTGTCAGGGATGTGTAGTCCTCTTATGGATATTTCGTTTAGTCGAGATAATACCTCTAGTGTTTTCCCACATGTCGGGAGGCGTGATATTTCTGTGTATTTCATGAAAGCAAGGTAAATTGACTTTTTCATTAACTCTATCGATTTTGGGTCGTGAGCGATTTCGATTCATAGCCTGTCTCCGAAAGTCGTCGCCACGAGATGTTCTTTCCCAGCTCACATGTCGCTGCATTGTACTGCATCGGTTGATGCATGTACCAAGGACCATTACTTGCTACTTTGTTAAATGAACTAGGTTTAGGAAACCTTTATTATCTAGAGGATATTTTTTGAGGACATTATTTATACTTCGGCAGACGTGTCTGTCTTGCTGAAGTCAAACTAAGGAGAGTGAACTGATCTCATACATCTGGTTATCTCCTGGCTGTTATAGAAAAGGATGGAGTTTTCCACCTGACTACATTTACAGCACTATGAAATATAACATGCATCTGACTCATCATTGTAATGCTGTCTACCGTCTATTGCTGTATTGAATGTTGCTGTGATAATGACTGTTTGATGTGCCTACACATTTGCGTAACCATTTTGTCACTGTGGCGTCCACAATAAATAATGAAGAAAAACGTCAACGGCTGTTTCAAGACTCATTGACTTTATACGTCGTGAGTTTACTGACGTCCTATGTGGATTGCCCTGTTATTGTTGTATGAACATTGTTTTTTGACTGAACACATCTACACACTACACAAAACCAGACATGCGGATACCATCCATCATCATATGGCATCACGCATCATTTGGTGGCCATAAGCTGGTTTGATTCTGGTACTAGCAAACACGGGGTCCCTTACCCACTTCATTTTCAACAAGAATTCATCAGCATCCTTCAAGAAATTAACATTCTTCAATACAGTCAACATCTTCAAAATTTTCAAAGTACTCGGCGTTGCCCGGTAAAAGTCAAAATTTCAACTTTTGACGGAAACAAGAATTTGACAGTACCCGGCGTTGTTACATGTTGCCGGATAACTCGGACTGCTGTTATCTTTTACGCAAGTCAAGCAAGTTGCTGCTGTCAAGGTTCCAGTGCTGTCGTTTTTTTTTGAGAAGGTCAAGTGCCGGTTGAAACGGGTTGTTTTCTGAAGAAGGCCAAGTACCGATTTCCATCAACTTACTTTTGGATTAGAAGGTCAAGTGCCGAAACAACTCAACACACAGTATTTCAGAAGCTCTTGTACCATCGTGTTAGCAGTGGAAGCAGTTCAGATGTGCCATCATCGTTGGAGCTTCGCTCTTTAGGACGTTGATTGACATCCGTTTTTCTGCTGTTCTACGATTGGAAGCCTATAAGTTAAGTGGCCTGTTTGTATGTAAACTGTGCCCTTATACTTCTGCTGAGTCTTCTGTGTATCATCTCATTCTATATGTTATATGTTTATATGTTATTTGTATATTTATATGTTTATATTTCAGCGGGTTCTCGGTTGGGTGGTGTCTCCGTTAGATTATGCCACGTCATAGAGGTCGTCTATTGTGAGCGTTTTCTGTAGGGTTTGCAAATTTCCGATACTGGAATTTGCTAAGCGACTTCTGTTGCTATTTATGTTAGCTGTGATGACATGTTTTAATATTGTTTTCGTTATTATTTCGCATTCTTTAGTTTTGTTTTGATTTGTTTGTATTTGTTAGCCTACTCTTGTCTATAATTTAGTTTCATACAACATTTTTGTTTATACACTGTGGTGTCATGTATTTTGTTTAATTCTATCGCAGATATCGTCACATTTTTTGTGATATTTCATTAATTTCTGCTTTATTTTTAGTTGATTTCTGCGAAAGTTTTTTGTATTGTTGCTGATCTTTGTTATTGTTTACATTGTTATTGTTTACATTGTTTGTATTGTTTACATTTTCAATGTTTACATTCTGCATGTGTTTACATAGTCATTGTTTACAGTTATAGTAATTAGTTAATGGGCTATGCTAATGCACTGTTACTACTATACTGATGATAAATGAATGATGAATAGTGTCGTGCACTATTGAATGAGAAGTGCACTTATGATCAAGAATTGAGTGCTGATATTTCATATACAAGTTCTTTGATTGGAGACTTGTTTCCCACAGAGACTGGGATAATATAATGTGATGTGAATATACAAGTGCTTAATTAAGACTTGTTACACTTAGGTTTGAAATAAATTAGTTAATTATTTCAGGTTTTGGACTCATATGTTAGACAACATGTCTACATTTGAGCACTTTATTGAGCAGGGTAAATTGCTTGGGAAGACTGGTGATAAGTTAGAAGAATTTGCAACTGCTCGATATGATAAAGCAATGGAAGCTGAACAAAAGAAACTGCAGATGGAAGCTGAACAAAAGAAACTGCAGATGCAGGTGGATGAAAAGAGATTCCAAATGGAAATGGAAAAACAAAAAAGGGAATCAGAAGCTGAGGAAAGAAAACTACAGCTAGAAGCTGAAAGACTTCAAAAAGAAGCTGAAAATAAAAGACTTGAAAAAGAAGCTGAAAATGAAAGACTTCAAATGCAGGCTCAAGCTGAAGAAAGGAAGTTACAAAGAGAGTCTGATGAGAGGAAAGCAAAAATGGAACATGAAGAAAAACTCTTAGCTTTAGAGTTGGAGAAATTGAAATTGACGAGCATGAGTAATGGTAATGATTCAAACAAGGGTTCATCTTCTGGTAAGGCTAATAATGATACTTTTAAGATTAAGTTACCAACATTTAGTCCTTCCAGTGATGACATAATGTTCTATCTGGACAGATTTGAACAAGCATGTACAGCTCATAACATAGACAAAGCAAAATATGTTTATCAGTTATCAGGGATACTGACAGGTAAAGCTCTAAGTATATTAAATATGGTGGATGAACCTGACAAGAACAATTATGAGGTTGTCAGGGCCGCTTTGTTAAAGAAATATCAGCTTAACGAAGACGGCTATCGTCTACAATTTAAAAACATGTTACCTGAAAATGGAGTTGAATTCTCCGAGTTTATTGCAAGAATACGCATTACTTTCTCACGATGGGTTGAACTATCTAAGACGGAAAAAACTTATGAAGGACTTATGGACTTAATACTTAGAGACAAAGTCATGTCGTCTGTCAATGAGTCTTTCCTTGCTTTCCTTCATGAACGTAAACCTAAAACAATAAAAGAAATGGAAGATTTCTGTTGCCAATACGTAACTGCGCACCCACACATAACCATGGGTAACTCTAAGGTGAAAGAAGGTTTACCAGTTGCTTCGGCAGCTCCGTATGGTCAAAACTTTGCTCGTAGATCCCAACAAAATTTTGATAGAAAAGGTAGCGGTAATTTCTGTCAAAATCATGGAAATCAATTTCATGGTGATTCTTCTTCGAAGAATTGGAGACAACCTGATAGTGGTCGTTACTATCACCCTAATAATTATAAGCATTTCAAAAGAGGATATGGTAATAGAGGTTATTCCTGCCGAAGACCTCAGAACCAAACAAATAGATGTTCGCATCAATGTGAACATGATAGTAATCGTGGAAACTGGAATTCGAACCAGGATAACAATTACAATAGAGACAATAATAACTGCAGAGATAATAATAACTCTGATAACTTCAGAGGTAATAATAGTCGGGGTAGATCTCAACACAAAAAAAAAGAGATATCAGCAGGCTAATGCTGTACAACAGGAAACTGAGGGAGCCTGTAATCATGGTGTTGATAATAAAAACTTTGACGCTGTCACTGGTTCTGCTTTTGACTTTGAGAGAGCAAACAAATGCCCCCAATGCAGTACTTTATTCGAACCGGGTACCATAACTACTTTGAGTTGTGGTCACCCACTTCCCGCTCTTCCTGCTGCTGTTGCGCATGACGGGAGGGGTTCTTTAATTCTACATAAGGGTCTTGTTAATGATACTCCGGTCTCACTACTTTTCGATTCCGGATGCACCACTATTGGTGTTAGACAATCGCTTGTAGATCCATCTTGTGCTACAGGAAGGGTTATTAAATGTGTCACATTTGGCGGCACTCTAGAAAAATATCCTACTGCTGTAATTCGCATTGCCACTCCTTTCTTTACTGGAGATGTGCATGCTTGTCTCTTACCTAATCCTATTGCGGACCTTATTATTGGTCGTATTCACGGAGTTAGGGAGTGTACCCCACAGCAGATTGCTGCTTGGGAAGATAATAACATGCAAGCTACAAATGCAGTAGTTACAAGAGCACAAGCTCTACAAACACCCGAAACTTCACTGAATAGTGATAATGAAGTTGATAGCCAAGATAGTCACTTAGTAATCACTCGTGACTCTTTCATAAAATTGCAAGAAGAAGATCCTTCTTTAAAAAAATTCTTCGTTCTTGCGAAGAAAGGTGATCCGAATCAGGATACAAATAGAAAATCTTGGATTGCAATGAGAAACGGCGTACTTGTACGTATGGTACAAGATTCGACTACGTCGGCACATTCGCAAATTCTTGTTCCCAAGAGCATGAGAGTCCAAATATTACAACATGCTCATGACTCGCAATGTGCTGGACATATGGGTTTTGCCCGTACGAAGTCGAGAGTCCTTGCGGCTTTCTTTTGGCCTTTTGTCAATAAGGACATTCGTATTTACTGCCGATCATGCAAGGTATGTCAGGAGGTCAAATCTAGAGGACCACGACATGCTGCGCCTATCCAGGCTGCTGACATTCCTATTCGGCCGTTTCAGAAAATGGCCATAGATATTATTGGCCCTTTTAAGGTCAAGTCGGCCAGAGGACATCAGTTTATCCTTACATGTGTCGATATGTGCACACGTTGGCCAGAGGCTATTCCTCTTAAGAGCATATCTACTACAGATATCGCAGATGCTCTTTGGTTGATATTTTCTCGCTTGGGGTTCCCCAGAGAAATATTGTCAGACCATGGCACTCAACTCATATCTGACACTATGTCACAGGTAATGTCTACCTTACATATTGAACGATCTCTCAGTAGTATCTACCATCCTATGTCTAATGGGTTAGTTGAGCGTCTGAATAGAACGCTCAAGACTTTGCTTGGTAAGATAACTGAAGATCATCCTCAAGATTGGGACAGGGTTTTACCCGCGGCTCTCTTTGCCTATAGAGAAGTCCCTAATGAACACACAGGATTTTCTCCCTTCGAACTTGTCTTTGGCGCGCGTCCACGCGGCCCTATGTCTTTATTACACGATCTCATCACTGCCGATGATATTAGCGATGAAACTCAATCCTCATATGAGTATGTCATTGCTCTTAGACAAAAGATCATTGAGGCATGTAAGCTAGCAACTGCTTCATCAGAAATTGCTAAAGAGAAGGCAAGACAGTTTGCTAACAAGAATAGATGTCTACGACAACTTTGTCCAGGTGACAAAGCATTCGTCCTACTCCCCAGTAGGGAAAATAGACTTCTTATTGCATGGAAAGGTCCGTATGCAATAGTCTCTCGGATTTCCGATGTTGACTATGTGGTCGATATTGATGGAAAGCATAAAACTTTCCACATAAACATGCTTTCGGAATTTCACGAACGTCCGGACTATTTGATGCCTATTTTCCAGGCAACGGATGATGCTCCTGCACCTCACGGTCATTATTCATCCCTGTCTGTCATTCAGGATGAGGAAGCTACCTTCTCTGATGTCAACCTTCCCCTTCCAGTGGTTCCATTACATTCCACGGAATCTTGGAAAAACGTTTCTGTTTCTCCTAATCTTTCTGGTGACGAACATCGACGAGACTTGTCGATGTTACAAACATTTCAGGATGTTCTCACTGACATTCCTGGACACACAGATGTCATAGAACATGACATAATTCTTACCGACAATAATCCAATTAGGGTTAGGCCGTATCCTATTCCTATACACTTTCAGTCGCAAGTGGAAAAGGAATTGGATGAAATGATTCAATTAAATATAATTGAACCATCGACTTCACCATATTCTTCTTCCATGGTTATTGTCCGGAAGAAGGATAAGAACATACGAATTTGTGTTGATTATCGCAAATTGAATCAGGTCACAAAGTTCGACGCTGAACCGATGCCTTTGTTAGAAGATCTACTGATTAGACTTTCTAATTCTAGATTCTTCACTAAACTTGACTTGTCTAAAGGTTATTGGCAAGTGCCTTTAGCAGAGCATGCCAAACCTCTTACTGCTTTTTCTACACCTAGGGGTCTATTTCAATGGAATGTTATGCCTTTTGGTCTCATGAACGCCCCTGCCACTTTCGTTCACATGATGCGTCGAATTCTGTCACATCGTTCGGATGTCATCGCATACTTAGATGACATCTGTCTCTTCAGTGATACCTGGGAAGATCACTATTTAGGGTTATATGACTTACTGTCCACTCTACGTGAGAATAATTTGACAGCAAAACCTTCTAAAGCTTTTGTTGGTTTTGGTGAAATCTCTTTCCTGGGTCATCGTGTTGGTCATGGTCTCTTGAAGACAGAAGACCACAATACTTCCAAAATACTGAACATCTCTGTTCCTAAAACGAAGAAACAAGTTAGGAGTCTCTTAGGTTTAATTCAATTTTATGGGAGATTTATTCCAAATTTATCTTCGATCATGGCACCTCTATCAACATTGTTGAAGAAAGGTTCGCCTAATCTGGTCCGTTGGTCGGAAGAATGCCAATCTTCACTAGACCAAATCAAGAATATATTTTCTTCTCCTCCCATCTTAAGATTACCTACTCTTGATAGGACTTTTGTTCTTCGGAGTGATGCTTCATCCACTGGGATTGGAGCAGCACTGATGCAAGAATATGCAAATACTCTGCATCCTGTTATGTACATTTCTAGAAAACTAAATGCGGCAGAGAGGAACTACTCGGTTTTAGACCGTGAGTTGTTAGCGATGGTTTGGTCAATTCTAAAGCTACAAAGATTCCTCCTGGGCGCACATTTCATTCTAGAGACTGATCAGAAAGCTCTTACAGCTATTCAGACTAAGAATTTGAAGAGTTCGAGATCCACTCGATATGCTATAGCTCTTCAACCTTTTCACTTCACGGTACGAGCTATCCGTGGTGCGGATAATGTGATGGCTGACATTTTGTCTAGATGCCCACATGACTCCAACTAATACTTCTGTCCTATATTTCTATATATTACAGAGTCATAACACACCTATATTTCTACAATAGATTAGCACATCTGTACTTACTTTATATGTACACACTATCGTGCTTTGTTGTCATCTTCTTCTGTTCGTTTTTTAAGATGATAGAGGAGGACTGAGTAGTTAATATAAGGGCCGTTAGTTTACTAAACAGCCACAATTATTAATAATGTATTGTACCTTATGAAGCATATTAGTTATTAATTAGCATTATATTGCTTGTACTTTCTCAGAATGTCATTGTTGAGCTGAGGACTTACCTTACGAGTTCTAGATTGTGTACTTACCCTCGGAATACCAGAGCATATGTCCTGGATCGTCATGTAGTTTAACTTTACTATGTACTTATGTCATTACATGTCAAAGAATGTACTATTTAAATTTTCCTATCAGATTTGTACATCCATTTTTAAAGACAATATTAGAGTATGCTGTTTAATGATGATTATAGTAACTTGCATACGTATATTGTGTTTACATGCTAACGTGATGTGTGTTGGTGACACCTCCCCGATGTGAATATTTTTTGAGACATATTTATTTTTCTGTTGAGGTATATCCTCGCCAGACACTCTATAATTAGCCTATTGTTTGGCAATTTAATTAATTATCAGCGCATAATTCGTGCGTTTTGAGCCGCTTATCGCATGCTCTTTGATATTGGAAAAAAAAAAATATGTTCCACATTTTTTTTTTATCGGGAGGAGGTGGTGATATGTTGCGTGATAAATTCTCGCAACATCGTTTTATTTCAATATCTGTTTTATAACGCAAGGGCAACAACTGCTTGAAATTTATAGTCACTTTTCTCGGTAAGCATTTGTCTTCTCGCGTTGGTATCGAATGCAGTTAAGTTTGAGCTGTGGTCATTTTTGCGCTGGACTGCGCATGACTTGTCTTGTTGTTTGGTCGAGCGTTTTCCGCCCACGACTAGTGGAGTGAGCGATTTGGAATGGCGAAAGAGATGCCTCGTTGAAGAGGGGATCTCCGCTTTCTTTGTTCTGTCAGGGATGTGTAGTCCTCTTATGGATATTTCGTTTAGTCGAGATAATACCTCTAGTGTTTTCCCACATGTCGGGAGGCGTGATATTTCTGTGTATTTCATGAAAGCAAGGTAAATTGACTTTTTCATTAACTCTATCGATTTTGGGTCGTGAGCGATTTCGATTCATAGCCTGTCTCCGAAAGTCGTCGCCACGAGATGTTCTTTCCCAGCTCACATGTCGCTGCATTGTACTGCATCGGTTGATGCATGTACCAAGGACCATTACTTGCTACTTTGTTAAATGAACTAGGTTTAGGAAACCTTTATTATCTAGAGGATATTTTTTGAGGACATTATTTATACTTCGGCAGACGTGTCTGTCTTGCTGAAGTCAAACTAAGGAGAGTGAACTGATCTCATACATCTGGTTATCTCCTGGCTGTTATAGAAAAGGATGGAGTTTTCCACCTGACTACATTTACAGCACTATGAAATATAACATGCATCTGACTCATCATTGTAATGCTGTCTACCGTCTATTGCTGTATTGAATGTTGCTGTGATAATGACTGTTTGATGTGCCTACACATTTGCGTAACCATTTTGTCACTGTGGCGTCCACAATAAATAGTGAAGAAAAACGTCAACGGCTGTTTCAAGACTCATTGACTTTATACGTCGTGAGTTTACTGACGTCCTATGTGGATTGCCCTGTTATTGTTGTATGAACATTGTTTTTTGACTGAACACATCTACACACTACACAAAACCAGACATGCGGATACCATCCATCATCATATGGCATCACGCATCAATAATCACATTACATAATCACATTGCATAATCACATTACGTTTGACGTTTTATACCACAATGAAATCATGATGGAGGAATAAACAGAAAAAGACGCACTAACATGATATACACATACCAGCCAACAGGACGAAGACGATCTCACACAAGAGCAAATAATCAATTACAATTCTGCTTTAACTCAGGCCGAAACCTGATTATTTGGAACAAAAGCTTCTTATATTCCCATGGATGTTCATTAACCAGGATTATTTATTTTCCCTATCATATTGAATCATCCTGAGTGCCTACTGCATATTTACATACACACACTCAAGCCATTGAAACACGCACGTAAATGTGCAAATAAAAATACAGTTACACTCCCTTCTTTACAATAGTGTCGAAGGGCCACAGAAAATAAAATGTTTTTTTCTCCGAATTACGACAGTTTTTTTTTTGTTATACCAATTGTGTAGTTTGGCACCCCCATCGCCTAGTTCGCCTAATAATTGAACTGGCCCTGGAAACACGAATGAAAATGTAAGAAAGGAAAACACGAGAATGAAAACAGAGGCAGACGTACAGAATTGTGTGAAGAACGTAACCTCCGTTATACAGGGTGTCCATAAAAGATTGCACCCTTTTCAACAAATTCATTCTCGGCCCCATGATGTGGTACGAGGGTGCTTTCTATTAAAAAAAGTGAGATAATCTCTGCAAGTTTTTAAGTATACCTTACAAAGACTCAATAAAAAAAACAGTGCGCATGCGCACGGCGGGTATTTCAAGTGAAACTTTCGCAGTTGAGTTGCAACCGGTAATTGTTACATGTCTCTCCACACACTGGTCAAGTAGGTGAAAAAAAAAGAAATAGATACATTCTTTTATGGACAGCCTGTATGCTTAAAAATTGCAGAGATTATCTTACTTTTGTGATAGAAAGCATCCTCGTACCACATCATGGGGCCGAGAATAAATATTTTGAAAAGGGTACAATATTTTATGGACACCCTGTATGTAACATTATTTTACAACATTCGAGAAACTACAAACACAGAAAAGCCCTGGAGACATAAAAGGAATCAGATTGGCTTCATTATGATCAAAACAGATTTTAAAATTGTATCACGGGCGTAAAGACATATCCTGGAGCTGACATACATTCATACCACAATCCGGTGGTGATTAAAATAACTACAAAGCTTTAAAAATTACAGAAAATAAGAGAAAAATTAAACCCAGATACAAAGATCAACATTTAAACAGTGAGATATAAAACAGAAATATCTAGTTATCGAGGTAAAAATTAATATGAAAACTTACTGGCAGAAAACATGGAACAATATAGAAGAGACAACTCAGAAACACAAAAATATGAATGTTTAAAAATACGCATACAATCAACGAACAAAAATTCACAAAAAAAAATGAGTTTAAGAAAAATAACTTGGAGATGACAGACGAGATCTTAATTAAATGGGCAGAAAGAATGTAAGGTGCGAAAAACACTCCAGAATCTAGAAAAAAAACAACACAGAAATAAAACTGTGTGTTGACAACCAGAAGAACAGTGGTTAGAAACATAAGGCTAGGAAACAGAAGTCATGAATGTAAGCCACTATGCGAGAGATATAAGGAAGATATAAAGAAATTGTCGGATAAGACAAAGCTAGTCCAAGGAGGTGGCGGTATCAAGAACAAGAATGCTGAGATCTTGCTAGATAAGAAAGGTATATTTAAAAAAGATGACTAGAATATGCAAGAGAGATATTCAAGGACAATAAAGACAACAAACCGTTGCTAGGTAAAAATGAAGCCACAAAAATTCTCAGATTGGAAGTGGTGAAAGCAATCAATATTACGAAAAAAAAAAAAAAAAATCAGCTGGTATGGACTGAAAAAAAATAACAGAAGCCCTTGAGGTCTTTGGTGTAGATAAAAATCAGAGACCTTTGCAACCATATACACAGTACAGGAAACATGACCTGAAGACATCAGTCTTTATAACATTGCCCAAAAATGTATTTCAATAGAATGTTCAGACTTTATAATAATCAGCCTGATGAGTTACACAATTAAAATATTGCTCAAGGTCATACAGTAGATAATAAAAAAAGTAAGGTAGACAATTAAGTTCAGGAAGTATATTTGGTTTTCGACAGATCAAGAAAATCAATAGTTCTTGGATGAATGCTAGCAGAAAGGTATAGAGAGGTCCCCAAAAGTATTAATATGTGTCGAATAGGCTAAATGAAGGCTTTGACAGGGTCAGTCACGATAAACTGAATGCCTTGAAGAAATAGGTACTTATGGAAAAGACATAGAATACTCAGTAACCTATAATGGGAACAAACTGCTACATTAAGATCTGGCAGGAATTACTCGGCATATGTAGACATACAAAGAGGTGTGAGACAAGGCTACATACTGCCCCCTTACCTTTTAATATCTACACATAAAAATAGTCAAATAAATATATAAAATGCCATAACTAAACATTGGCGGAAAATCAATAAACATCTTAGATATGCAGAAGATACAGGTGTCGCTAAAAGCGAACATGAATCAAGACCTAGTCAAGCAAGTAAACAGCTCTGGTCATGAATGTGGATTAGACAACAACAGTGCGAAAATTATGATAATTACCTGAGCACGTGATGAGCCAACTTTACAAGTATGAATAAATGGGAAGAGTCTTTCACAAACTGAACACATAATCGCAAAATATGGATGAAGTGAAAGAGAAATCAAGAAGAGAATACGAATGGTCAAAGCTGGACTCAAGAACATAAAACAGATCATCATTTTCAGCTGGCATCTCCACACTGAAGGTCTGCAGCCATAGATCGGCAACGTCTTATTTCTCTTATCTTGATGGTGCACTCTGATAGACTCTTTCCTGTCCATCTCTTGATGTTATCTTCCCACTTATAGCGCTGTCTTCCTCGTGCACGTTTGTCTTCCATTCTCCTTTCTATTATAGTCATCTGCAAGGTGTTTTGTCTTTTTTACATGGTCACAATATGTTAGCTGTCTAGTTTTGATCTCCATTAATTCTGTTTTCATTCCTAGGCTTACTATGACCTCTTTGTTTCCTTCTCTTTCCGCGAGACGGGCCCCACTCTTCTACATATCCACATCTCAAAGGCCTCAATTCCTTCTTGAAGACAGATATTAACGTCCAGCCAAATAACTCACAAATTAACAACGAGAATCACCAAGCGTTATAAATACTCTTCGTTACTGTTGTAGCGAAAGGTTTATAAGTGTGAGATGATAGTGCTAGAGTAGAAATAGTATTCTCTCCAGAATGTGTGAGGTCCCAGTGACAGAGAAGTACACTGGTATCACTCGATAGTCACGGCTGTGAAAGTATCTAGACTGAAAATATTCAGAGAACAGTCAGACCTTACTGCGCCACCTCCGCTATGTGACCACCTGTGATATTAATAAACATTCAACCAAACTCACTATCAACTATATTGAATGAATAAAGCTGGTGAATACAATTTATATCCTCTTTATTTACATCTATCTAATTGTGGTGATTGTGTGTGACTGGTGATACAAAAGTTATATTTATACAAAACCAAATTGGCGAATTCAATTACAGTTTTTGCAAGTTAAACTAAAATGTCATTTCTTTAGACTCTTCCAATTAGTTGGGTAATAGACTTCTTCACTGTCTTATTCACTTTATAACTTTCACTAGTTTATCACGCAAATTGTCATCACAAAACTCTGCTTGACAATTATCACTTCTTGGGTGCACGATTGTCACAAATATCACTCATCTGTTAGGTTAATCAGTGTTCATATGAGATGTACAGCTTCAGTAGGTCTTGCTTCTACCAATCCAGACACTGCCGGGGCGATTCGCATTGATCATCGAGCAATTCTTGATCATTGACCTCTGACTTTTGGTTGACAAGTATGAACCTGCAGATAATTGTAGGATATGTGGCTATTTGTGGATAATAATTACCACATTCCTATTGTAGGTGAGATGAATTTGTTTTCAGATGTATGCGTGAAAATGCGTGATTATGGATCAGTGACAAGACAGGTGTCTACTGTGGAACATTTTATAAAATCAAATAATACAAAATAATATGTACACACATATATGGTATGAGGTTATAGTATCCCCCTGCCTGACACGTTAGCTCTGTAAAGTACAGTAACTTGAAGACAGATTGAATAAGCCCTGATAATGATTGTTGGTAGTCCTGAAAAGAATTGTTATTAGTCCTGTGCTAGCCCTGATATGGACTCAGTCACGGTGGTTATATTTCGGGTTCCAATCTTCAATAATCATACCAAGTAATCAATTAATATACATGCTACTTTCATAACATAAAGATTAAACAAATCCTGAAATAAAGTTGTAATTACTGTATTATTTTACATAGTAACTTTACATACCCTCGCAGGATCTAATTAAGATCAGTAAAGACTGGCTTTAGTGGAGTAACAGAACTGCCTGGCTGCAAATAACAAGATATTGGCCGTGACACGTTTCTCTCTCTTCTCCAGCCGTTGTCCTTCTGTCTTGCTTCGCTGTACAAGTGAATTTGAAATCATTTCCGTCCGCCCTTATATATGCAGCTACCGGACGTACAGGAAATAAGGCTCGCAACTCCAGCAAACTTCCCAAAAAAGTTGTAACTTCGGGGGGTTTGTGCTAGAGGTGTTTCAAACCTTGGTCTCGTGCATTTCACCTAACCCAGTTCAAGCCTTTGGAGTTATATATTTCCGTTCTCCATGAGTTGACCTTTATATCCATATGTTGTTTTCCCATATCTGTCGTGTTAACGATTTTATATTGAATTATAAATAGGAAAAACACAGCATTTCTCAATGCACGGACACTATTCTTGCGAAATTCTTCACAACTACTTACTCCCTTCTGATTTCCTTGTACCTATACATAAATGAAGATATTCCCGTCAAAAGGAGACCATTCTCATCGTTGTCTGTCATTCCGTTCTCCTTCCCGATGTCTAATTCTAACCATGATTTCGGACGATTTATTCTTCCTTATACAATCGCCGAAGTCATTCTATCTGACCGTGGGAAACCCCTTCTCTGATTGGCTGCCCTAGATACACACAGGAAAATACCCCTGCATTCCTTTGTTCAGGTCAGCACACTGGTGTCCCACTTTTCGGTCTTCAAACATTTAACTAGGCAATGCGTAACATGCGACAGAGCCTCCCTCTCTTTTAAGCTGTAGATTTCTACAGCTAACAACTGTAAGCTTTGCCGTAGTTAATGTTCTTCTTACTCTCGTTCTATCTCAGTTGGGTGTCGACTAAGAAAATCTGCTCTTACATTTTGTTTTCCTGGATATAGATTCATCCTTTGCTATCTCTCTTTTCCCAGTTCGGCTTTTCATCCAGGCCCTTACCGCTGGTGAAATGGGGTCGGTAGGTTTCCCTTGAAGTTTACCGCCCTCTTTTCGTTGATAGTTGGTTGCGGTTTTCCCTCGCAAATTCGTAGGTGTTTGATTTTGGCTACGTGATTTGTTCTTTTTGTCCAGCGCATGGGTTTCAGACTGCAATTTAACCTGTGTGGGATATTTCCTTTCCCCTCCAGTGCAAATCTCGGGAGTACCCATGATGGCTGGTTTGCTTGTAGACTTTTGAAGACTCTTCCGTCGACTTTCTAAATCTTCATGGGTGCACTCTGGACAGGAATTTACATACCGATTGATGTCTTCCATAATACCTGGCCAGTAGTACTGGGTGGCTATTCTTTGTTTTGTGGCACCATTACCCAGGTGTTCACTCAAAGTTATGTGCCCCCAGCCTATAACCTTATTTCTATAGGTGGATGGTACAACAATTTGACCATGACTTTTCGTCCCTCTGCCAGCTTTCCTGTGCAAGAGTCCATGTTCCATATAGAAATTTCCTTTCCTTGGAGTGTTATGTGGTTTTGACAGTTTGCCAAAACAAGGCTTCAATGTGCTGTCAGCTACTTGAGCCCGTTTCATTTCAGTAGAATGAAATTTTAATTTGGTGTCCCTCTCTATGTTCCTGGAGTCAGACCTGGTCTGGATTTCTGCCATAACCATAGGTTTCACCGGGTTTCCCAAGAAAACATATCTACGCCCCAACATCAGGGGGTAAAAGGGATCATCTAACACTGCTGCATTTATCTCCCCTTCCACATAGCGACAACTGACATGAATCTTTGCTATGGGTAAAGTGAGGGGTAATGCTCCTTTTAGTGGCCCTTGAATATCTACTGTTTCTGTGGTGATTTGTTCAGGGCGCACCAGAGATGCACACACGACTGCGTCATAGGACAAACCTGTGTCATACATTCCTGTGACTTGTTTGCCATTCACAGTCACTATCTCCTGTGTAGGTGGGTGATGGAGGCTATTCTGACTCACTGTCAGTTCCTTCCTATCCGAAGTCCTCACCTGTAGACATGCAGAATGATGAAGAGGTTTTTTCCTTCCACAATTATCAGTGTTGTGGTTGTTCATTTTGCAGAACTTACACCATTTTTCTTCCCTTCGTGAGGGTTTATTGTTATATCCTGGAGGGTTCTTGTCTTTGTAGTTATATCTTTGGTTGTTCTTGGTTGTATTGTCCTTTTGTTCAAACTCGTTTTGGTTTTGTGGTGACTTGAAACTATCTCCCTGCTTCCTCTTATTTCCTTGAGTCAGGGGGTGAGCCAGTTTGTGACTTTCTGCATAGATGATTATTTCATCTAATCTCTCTCTTTTATGTTCTACGAGGAATGTCTTCGTTTCAGGAGACATGGACTCCAGGAGTTGTTCTATCAACATCATCTCCTTCATCCCTTCAAAATCCTGATTGAAGTTTCCTAACTGACACCACCTCAGCAAGTAACTTTCCAACCTTGCTGAGAACTGCTGATATGTTTCTCCTGTCTGGAGCATAGCAGTTCTAAATCGCCTTCTATAAGCTTCTGCGTTTTGTTCGTAACGCACCAACAATGCTTGTTTCAAGGCTTCATAATTTTCCTGATCTTCTTTTTGCATCTTCAAGTAGACATTATAAGATACTCCTCTCTCAATCCCTGTGACAACTTCAAATTCCACTTTTCTTTTTCTAGGCCATAAGTAGTGGCCAATCGTTCATATCTGTCAAGGTAATCCTCTATTCCCTCTTCTTTCTCCACAAATGGGTCCAAGTGGAAGTTCATAGCTCCAATGGAGGTGCTTTGGCTGGCGCTGGTATCCGAATGAGATGACCTACTACCATTAGTAGTAGCCACTGCCTGTATTTCAAGCTCTTTTAATCTCAGTTCATGGTCTCTATCAGCTTGTAGCTTCCTTTCCTCAGCTGTTAATCTTCTTTCTTCAGCCTCCAATTTCTTGGCTTGAGCCTCAACTTCCAACAGCAGCCTCTTTTCTTCAGCTTCCATTCTTTTGGCTTCTCTCTCAGCTTCTAGTCTTTTGGCTTCTCTCTCAGCTTCTGCTTGCAGCTTCCTTTCCTCTCTATCCATATGTTTGTCCACTTCAGTTGTGACATACTGGACGAGAGCATCACCTGTCAAGTCCAGCTCTTTTCCCATTTGCATGATCGCAGTTCTGAACTTCACTAAGTCAGCCATTATATTAAGTTAAGTAGGGTATGAAAACTTACCTAAACTTACTTAAAATAATTATCAAATGGACAACACAATTAATCGTGCAACCTTGTGATAGTCAATATTTCCTGAGTACTCTAAGGTACTGTTACTGAGAAAAAAAATCTTATTCTAGAATTTACAAAAAAAAATTATTTTTTTTTTTTTTTTTTTCTATTGGTGGCCCAAGATAGACCCTTACTGCGCCACCTCCGCTATGTGACCACCTGTGATATTAATAAACATTCAACCAAACTCACTATCAACTATATTGAATGAATAAAGCTGGTGAATACAATTTATATCCTCTTTATTTACATCTATCTAATTGTGGTGATTGTGTGTGACTGGTGATACAAAAGTTATATTTATACAAAACCAAATTGGCGAATTCAATTACAGTTTTTGCAAGTTAAACTAAAATGTCATTTCTTTAGACTCTTCCAATTAGTTGGGTAATAGACTTCTTCACTGTCTTATTCACTTTATAACTTTCACTAGTTTATCACGCAAATTGTCATCACAAAACTCTGCTTGACAATTATCACTTCTTGGGTGCACGATTGTCACAAATATCACTCATCTGTTAGGTTAATCAGTGTTCATATGAGATGTACAGCTTCAGTAGGTCTTGCTTCTACCAATCCAGACACTGCCGGGGCGATTCGCATTGATCATCGAGCAATTCTTGATCATTGACCTCTGACTTTTGGTTGACAAGTATGAACCTGCAGATAATTGTAGGATATGTGGCTATTTGTGGATAATAATTACCACATTCCTATTGTAGGTGAGATGAATTTGTTTTCAGATGTATGCGTGAAAATGCGTGATTATGGATCAGTGACAAGACAGGTGTCTACTGTGGAACATTTTATAAAATCAAATAATACAAAATAATATGTACACACATATATGGTATGAGGTTATAGTATCCCCCTGCCTGACACGTTAGCTCTGTAAAGTACAGTAACTTGAAGACAGATTGAATAAGCCCTGATAATGATTGTTGGTAGTCCTGAAAAGAATTGTTATTAGTCCTGTGCTAGCCCTGATATGGACTCAGTCACGGTGGTTATATTTCGGGTTCCAATCTTCAATAATCATACCAAGTAATCAATTAATATACATGCTACTTTCATAACATAAAGATTAAACAAAATCCTGAAATAAAGTTGTAATTACTGTATTATTTTACATAGTAACTTTACATACCTCGCAGGATCTAATTAAGATCAGTAAAAGACTGGCTTTAGTGGAGTAACAGAACTGCCTGGCTGCAAATAACAAGATATTGGCCGTGACACGTTTCTCTCTCTTCTCCAGCCGTTGTCCTTCTGTCTTGCTTCGCTGTACAAGTGAATTTGAAATCATTTCCGTCCGCCCTTATATATGCAGCTACCGGACGTACAGGAAATAAGGCTCGCAACTCCAGCAAACTTCCCAAAAAAGTTGTAACTTCGGGGGGTTTGTGCTAGAGGTGTTTCAAACCTTGGTCTCGTGCATTTCACCTAACCCAGTTCAAGCCTTTGGAGTTATATATTTTCCGTTCTCCATGAGTTGACCTTTATATCCATATGTTGTTTTCCCATATCTGTCGTGTTAACGATTTTATATTGAATTATAAATAGGAAAAACACAGCATTTCTCAATGCACGGACACTATTCTTGCGAAATTCTTCACAACTACTTACTCCCTTCTGATTTCCTTGTACCTATACATAAATGAAGATATTCCCGTCAAAAGGAGACCATTCTCATCGTTGTCTGTCATTCCGTTCTCCTTCCCGATGTCTAATTCTAACCATGATTTCGGACGATTTATTCTTCCTTATACAATCGCCGAAGTCATTCTATCTGACCGTGGGAAACCCCTTCTCTGATTGGCTGCCCTAGATACACACAGGAAAATACCCCTGCATTCCTTTGTTCAGGTCAGCACACTGGTGTCCCACTTTTCGGTCTTCAAACATTTAACTAGGCAATGCGTAACATGCGACAACTGTATGGTGTAGAAACGTGGACAATGAACTAGCAGTTAGAAGAAAGAACTGATGCCCATGAAATGTAGATATGTACAAGAAAGATGCGCATCTCATGGAAAGATAAGAAAAGAAACCAAGAAATCCTAGAAAAGCTAGGAATGAACAGAGAAATAATAAGCAAGATCAAAATGAAGTAAATAAAATATTTTGTCATACAAAAAGATATGAGACCTTGTGTTTTCTGACTGTGAATTTTGTTCATTGTATACTGTAAAGTAACATGTTTTTGCTGACTGAATTTTGTTCATTGTATACTGTAAAGTAACATGTGTTTGCTGACTGAATTTTGTTCATTGTATACTGTAAAGTAACATGTGTTTTCTGACTGTGAATTTTGTTCATTGTATATTGTAAAGTAACATATGTTTTCTGACTGTGAATTTTGTTCATTGTATATTGTAAAGTCTGATGATGCTGCAGTCGTCACTCAAAGCCAACAGGAGCTTCAGAGCTTGATGAATCGCTTCACTAAAGCATGCAAGGACTTTGGCCTCACAATAAGTCTAAAGAAAACGAATGTGCTGAGTCAGGATGTGGGTGCGGCACCAGTTATCACTATCGATAACTATGAATTGGCAGTGGTGCACCACTTCACATACCTAGGGTCTACCATCAATGACAAACTCTCACTGGATACAGAAATCGACAGCCGCATTGGCAAAGCTGCAGCTACCTTTGCCCGCCTCACATCGCGTGTTTGGGGAAACTCTAAACTCACAATGAAGACCAAAGCTGCGGTATATAATGCCTGCGTCACCAGCACACTCCTATATGGCAGCGAGACCTGGACGACCTATGCTAAGCAAGAAAGAAGGCTCAATACCTTCCATTTGCGGTGTCTACGCCGCATCCTCGGCATCTCGTGGAAAGATAAAGTGACTAATGTCGAGGTGTTGTCACGTGCTGGCCTTCAAAGTATGTATACGCTTCTTAGACAACGCAGACTTCGCTGGCTTGGCCATGTTCGCCGCATGGAAGATGGTCGCATCCCAAAAGATATCTTCTACGGACAATTAGCAGATGGCAAGAGAACAGTTGGGCGACCACAGCTGAGGTTCAAAGATGTGTACAAGAGAGATATGAGGGCACTGGACATGGATCCAGCAACATGGGAGGATAAAGCTGCCGATCGCACTAACTGGCGATGCTATTTACGGCGCCACCTCAGATTGGGCGAAGAGAGGCTCACACAAGAAGCAGAGGTGAGGAGAAAACGTCGAAAGGAGCACCAGGAAAATAAGCAGCTGAGGGCTGTCACCTCAGGGGCGCATTCCCATAGTCAGTTATGACTGAAGGGGCTATTATTATATTATTATATTGTAAAGTAACATGTGTTTTCTGACTGTGAACTCTGATAACTGTTTGTTGAAAAGAAAGGCGTGGTTTGTGATTGTTAGCATTGTTCATTGTTTGCTTTATAGAAACGTGTGTTTCTCGCTGTGTCTGTCTATTTTTGCTATACCATGGAGTAAATATCAATAACAAAACATATCAATGACAACAACACACCAACAAGTCCACATAAAGTATCGACCAACATGTCGTGGTATAGTATGCACATCAAAATAGCATTAATTTGTAACGGGATCCTTTACCTTTTAACTGACAGGATTTAAATAACCAACAAAATAGATGATATAAAAACACATACCGTACTCCAAGATTTTTGTTAATGAAAACACATCCCCTTCAATCTCTCCTTTTTATGTTATTTATTTATTTTATTATTTACTAAAGAAGTGGAAGCAGAACGAAATGGCATCATTTGCGCTTCGTTTACCTACTCTCATGCACTAGCACGGGAGAGTCTACTCTGTAACCTACTCGGTTATAATAAGGATATATAATGTGGCTAATTCAAGATAATTTTGTTTTCCGATATCTGAATATGGTGTCCATCTAAATAAAGTAAATCAAAAGATATTCCAAGATTTATTTTTTAAAATAAAAATGTGCCTTGTTTTGGCAAGGCGCGCGCCGTTCAACCTAGACACGTGTCCGTCGGTTATATTATGGCGCACTTCCAATTATTAAAAGACCTTGAGGTCTTATAAGAGAACTGTTTTACTGCAATATAAAATTTAGCATCTCGTATAAAGCAGACAGATTACATAGTTAAGCTTATTTACCTGAAAACAGCAAGCTGGTACAACAAACAAGGAGCTTGCAGACAAAAGTCTAATATCTCAAAGCTGCGATCACAGAACTGATGTCTAGCAGGTAAACGGCGGACGATTCAGCTGTCTCTTGCGTATACCACAGTTATAACCTTAATGGTTCTTTGTTTACTAAGGGTGTTTTCCCCCCTCTCTTCTCGCCTTTACGCCTACTTAACTCGGACTATTACGTACATCCACGATAGTTATACCGGCGTCTCTCAAACTGTTTTGACAAGCGGGGCAGATCACTTTGAGAAATGGCGTTAATTCTGCAATAAATAATGAAGGAAACCTGAGCCCTGTGGATAGTAAATAAATAAGTCAATAAATAAAGGTAATTAACAGGTACTCGTTGGACATAAACGATGGCACTAGACAACAGAAAAGAAAATATAAGTGAAAGGCTTACCGTGAATCGAACCTAGGACCAACCAGACGGCGCCATCGCCTTGGTGTGACAGTACATCGTGAATGGACGCTGAGCCAATTTTGTACCCCTTTGCCACCCTTTATGTCCAACGAGTACCTGTTAATTACCTTTATTTACTTACGTTAATTCTACCAACCTTCTCTTTTTTAAACTGACACAACCAGAGTAATACATTTGCTGATGGAACGTGACAGGAGGATTTGGCATACGTTTGTTGAAGGTGTATGCACCTTTGGAAGCTAACGGGTATTGACTGAAAGTGATGAATTTAATTTATTCCTTATTTCAACGTGAGCCGTTACGCGTCGTTGGCAGATGCAGTTTTCTTTCTTGTATGTGGTGTTGTTGTGGCTGGAACAGAACTAGAAAAATTATGAAATTAGGGGAGTCTATACAAATATATGAGCTTTTCGGTCCTATTTTTCCGTAACTGCGATACCATTGTTTAGAACGTGCTTACCCCCCAGTCACGCAATTTTATTTATTTGTGGGGCGGGGTGCGCTGGGGCTTAGTTGGTAGTACAGAGTGACACAGAATACTGTGGCAGCACGGGGATGGTGTCTTTCGAATGGTGCAGGATCAAATCCCCGGAGTGTCTTTTACTACTGTTACTTTTATGTTGTCTAGTGTCGCTTTCTTTCTTACGGGTGCCCATTATTCGCCTATTTTCGTTGTTTGTTTATCTACCCATGCTTCATCTTGATGTCTTAACTGTGTTTGTCCACTTTCCTCTCGGACGTTCCCTGGCCCTGGAAATAGTGCGCCTGCTGTTGAGAACGTGTGCTATTAATATTGATTACGCTGAATTCTGACGTTTTTGTCCGTAGCCTTTTATTTTCTGCACCTCTTTGTAGCTGATGCATGTTGGTGTTCCCAGCGCCTTCCTACTTTCTTCATTTGTCCTTCTAACTCGTTAGGCGACACTTGCGGTCTATCTCGGACATCTCGCAAACAATGCCATCCGCCTTCAGTCCTTTACAGTGATGTCATCGCCATCTCTCTTCTCGCTCCCTATGAAGTATGGAACCACCACTGTTTCAGGTCACCTTGCAGGTCACCTATTGTACATAGAATTCACGTGCTCTCTCAGCGGTGATTCATGAAGCTATTTTTATAAATGATGAGGTTGCCAGCCTCGTGCCCCGTCACATATTACACTCCTCTTATGACAAACTTGATAAAGCAGTGGTTCAATTCCTTCTATGTCTGCTCAGAGAACAAAGAACCCGGATACTCCACGGGGCATGGTTTAGGTGACCATTTATGGAAATGATGGCAAAGAATTGGTGGGAATGGGCTTTATATTAGCTGTCACTTTGTCTCCATATAGTGGAGGCTGGTAGTATGTCGTTGTTCCGATAGTACAGAGGAAACATAATGCTCATATATAAAATTGTATGTCCCTAATCCACCACATATTATACTTCCTCTTCTTATTTGCTCCGTGACCCCTGGTTGACAAAGCAATCAGTGGCCATCACGCCTGCTGGCGTCTTGTAGAGCACATTCGACATATCTTACTCATTACAACTTGAGAAACAGTTGGCAACGCACCGTCAAACTTCAAACACAAAGAAATAAATTGATTATATCACGAAATTCAAAATAACAGTTTTATGGTAGGTATCAGTTTACGTCAAAACAAGTTTGTCACATGACACTGAGTCAAGAATAAACCGGAATTAAAAGCCAGTGAGATATGTCCTGTTTAATTCTATAGTAACAGTACATAAGCCGAGTTTCCAACTCGACTTCATACATATCGCTCTTACCGCGGTATGAATGCCGTGTTAAAATGTGCTTTCATGAGATATTCAGTACAGTGAACAAAGTCTGGTTAATGCTATCTCAACTTTAAATCGCAGACCAAAGATATTTGGAGACCCAAAAAAAGCTGTTAACAAAAAATTTTAACATTTGTCTACTCAAGAAAGACAACAGAGGTAGATCATTACTAAATTCCAAAAAATCATTTTACAGTGTGTGTTCTATCCATCGCCAGCGTCTTCTTCTCATCCCTTATTTCACGAGTACCTGTCTGGTTCTTGTCATCAATTCCACACTGGTGACCTACTGACCTGTCCATGTTGCGTGTTGAAGTTTTTGTGGTTTCAAATTGCTTCTGGGTGGATTAACGAGCCCCATGCCCAACGCCACCTAGTCGCTTTTTTAACGAATGACTTGACAAGTTACAGTGTTACTATTCTTAGCTCCCCTTTCGGGCTCAGATAAGACACTGGTGTCAATAATATTATAACTGTCTCAATCTATTTTACTGTTGCATTTTCCCACTCCTAGTTTTTGTCTAGGACCTTTATCTCTTTGCTTCTGTTTTCATATAATTCACCCAATTCTTATCCACAGTGCAAGGAACTCAACTCTGTCTTCCAGCTGCTTGTTCCTTGTTAAAGTTACTGCGCTATACACTAATGAAGAATCCATGTAACAACAGAAGACTCGGTGTATAGCTATTTTCAGATAAACCAACAACAGCAATGGTACAAGACCAATTCAGGTACTACGCCTTTCAAAATGAGAAAATTCATTATTGGAAATTATGGAAATCGAAGGTCTTTTCCAACAGAACAAACCATAATTTAAACTGAAATGTAGAGGCAGTCCCATCGAACTGCAATGAAACGCAAAGACCTGGGGAATAAAACATAATGAAGACGCTACAGACTTTCATAAATTGGAGTTTGCGCGGAACAACATGATCGAGACAATAATTCAAGATCAGCTATGAGGAAATTATGCCAAAAAAAACCTCAGCCAAATTTCATTTGAACAAGAGATTAGAAAACGACGTTCGAGATTGGCAGGATACAATAAATAGGAATACAGATTTTATTATCACATACAATCCTTGTTCTGGAAATCCCCGGGCAACAAAAATAAAGATAGAAACTTTAAAAAAGGTCAATGAAGAGGGGAAGTGTAGATAAGCATAGAATTATAAAAGATATAGAAGGAGCTTGGATAGATCTACCAACACAGTAGATAAGCATAGAATTATAAAAGATATAGAAGGCGCTTGGATAGATCTACCAACACAGTAGATAAGCATAGAATTATAAAAGATATAGAAGGAGCTTGGATAGATCTACCAACACAGTAGATAAGCATAGAATTATAAAAGATATAGAAGGAGCTTGGATAGATCTACCAACATAGTAGATAAGCATAGAATTATAAAAGATATAGAAGGAGCTTGGATAGATCTACCAACACAGTAGATAAGCATAGAATTATAAAAGATATAGAAGGCGCTTGGATAGATCTACCAACACAGTAGATAAGCATAGAATTATAAAAGATATAGAAGGAACTTGGATAGATCTACCAACACAGTAGATAAGCATAGAATTATAAAAAATATTGGAGCTTGGATAGATCTACCAACACAGTAGATAAGCATATAATTATAAAAGATATAGAAGGAGCTTGGATAGATCTACCAACACAGTAGATAAGCATAGAATTATAAAAGATATAGAAGGCGCTTGGATAGATCTACCAACACAGTAGATAAGCATAGAATTATAAAAGATATAGAAGGCGCTTGGATAGATCTACCAACACAGTAGATAGCATGGAATTATAAAAGATATAGAAGGAGCTTGGATAGATCTACCAACACAGTAGATAAGCATAGAATTATAAAAGATATAGAAGGCGCTTGGATAGATCTACCAACACAGTAGATAAGCATAGAATTATAAAAGATATAGAAGGCGCTTGGATAGATCTACCAACACAGTAGATAAGCATAGAATTATAAAAGATATAGAAGGAACTTGGATAGATCTACCAACACAGTAGATAAGCATAGAATTATAAAAGATATAGAAGGAGCTTGGATAGATCTACCAACACAGTAGATAAGCATAGAATTATAAAAGATATAGAAGGAGCTTGGATAGATCTATGTCATGAGAGGGTTGATTATTATTGAAATGATAAGATAACCTGGACACAAAGTTGTATCAGGTGATACCAGAATACTGCCAGATAAGAGACTGGTCTTACAAGAAATACCCCCTTTTCTGAAAAGAATAAGGGTGTATCGACATCAAAGGTAGGATCAAGCTGTATAAACCTCCAGGTATGATGATAATATATGTTCCTAGATTCCTATGGGCTCCCTCTCAAGATCCTCCTATGATTATATTATTATTATTGCCCACACTGTCCGAGATCTTTCCAGGCCCGCGTCGGGCTCATCAGATTATATTATTATTATTGCCCACACTGTCCGTTCTTTCACTGTCACTTGAATGTGAAGCTATCACTGGCGATATCTATGCTCACACTTGTCATCATAAATGATTGTCTATAATTGTGGTGTAACTCGGATACTCTACAGTTTCCTTGTTTTTCACTCATCTGTAGAATGACGCTGGTTCCACTTTGGTCCTGGCAGGAAAATTTATTTGAACTTTCTCCAGGGAGTAGGCACTTGGTAACTGGCCTTCTGAACTCAAAGGCGCTTGCACCAGTAGTGCCTTCAGTAGTGGCCGACTCTATTTTGTGTAGCTGGGTTTACAGGATATAACCTGAAACGAATTAGAGGCAACCCCTATATTTTCCATCACTATCCCATTATCACAAAGGTTGGGGATGATAGACAGTTGCAGACAGTGTGCTAGCAGATGCACAGGACATAGTATAGAAGCAACAACCAAATCCAGTTCACTGTGACTACAATTTCCCTCTAAATCCTTAAACAGTTGTCCATGATCCGCCTCCATACGATGATTAGGTCCTGTATAAAACTACAAAGTAATAGCTTAAACAATCCAGTAAAACAATCGCTTTCATTCTTCCTTACGTTCCTGGTGTGTGTGTCCATTCCATCAAGAAATAATTCTTTAAATGCTTTTCCAAACCTACAGACACACTTTTGCCATCATTCTCAATTATTTTTAATATATATCTTGGCAGCGTTTTGCCTCCAGAAATTTCACAATGGTTCTCACACATCTACACACTTCCTAACGCACAAGTGAATTAGTCAATAGAAATACATATATTAATATATATATATATATATATATATATATATATATATATATATATATATATATATATATATATATATATATATATATATATATATATTCTTTCTTACCCTCAGGCACATACAGTCGAGCTGTTAATAGGTGTAATGGTCTGCTCTCAGATGCAAAAGGCAAAGGCAACCTGCATTAACACGCTGATGCTCACTGTAATTTTTGAATTTCTTATGGCCTGCTTTCCTATTTAGGCCACGTTCTATATATATACTGAAGCACATTAAAAACGCACCACCTGTATAATCCAGGAACAGAGTGTGAAATGTAAATATAAGTGTTTACAAGTTTACATATTTGGAATCTTTTTTCATTTCCCTATGAATCCATGCTGGTCATTAATTTGTACATTTGATTGTTATGAAATTCATTGCATTTTGTGCAGGCAACGGAGAAAACCAAAAATGCAACCAATAAAAAAATTCATTCACACTATTCTCAGTATCTGGTATGTCAACCGTGTGCTTGCAAACAAGCTTGGCAGCGGCTCCGCATGGAACGCACAAGTCTCTGAAGGAAATTCCGGGGAATCAAGTCCCATTCACGTGTAAGAGCAGCTTCGAGCTGTTGCAGATTAGCTGGAGAACCTTGCCTGTAGACTCTGCGTCCAAGCTCGTCCCACAGATGTTCTAAAGGGGACATGTCTGGTGATAGGGCAGGCCAATCAATCGTCACGATGTTCTGCTGCTGTAGATATTGCTGCGTAATGCATGCGGTGTGCGCACGTGCGCTATCCTGCTGGAGAAGCTGCAAGTCTGGATAATTTATGAACGCAGGAGCAACCAATGCATTCAGAACCTCATCTCGATATGTCACAGCATTAACATTTCCACGGAAGACGTGAAGAGGCAAGCGATGGTGAAAACCGAATCCTCCCCAAATGTGAATACTGCCACCTCCAAATCGGTTGTGCTGACAAACACAGCAATCTGCAAAGCGCTCTCCACACCGTCGCCAAATCCGCATACGTCCATCAGCAAAGGATATGTTGAATCTGCTCTCGTCTGTGAATAGGACAGCATTCCACTGCAGTCTAGTCCATCTGACATGTTGCTCTGCCCATTGCAGGCGCTGCTGACGATGTCTGTTAGTCAAGTTTGGCCCAACATAAGGTCGTCTTGCAGTAAAATCTGTACCTCTGAGTCGTCGTATGACTGTCATTCGAGAGACTTGCCCACGTCTACCCACTATTGCTCTTGCTGTTTGACTTGCCGGGAGAGAACGATTCCTTAGGTGACTCAGCACAATATGACGATCTTACGCAGGGGTAGTAACTCGTGGTTGGCCACTCCGAAGTCTATCCCGGGCACTGCCAGTGGTTCAGTAACGTTCATTGAGACGTACAATAGTGCTGTGGTGGCAATTCATTCTTCTGGCAATGGCCCGCGATCTCATTCCGGTCTCCAACATACCAATGGCTCGTTGGCGGTCGTTTTCAGATAATCGTGGCATTTCAAGCATATGTACTGGGTGTTTTGTCTCAACGGCCTTTTTATACCGAGTATACTGCCACAACGCGTACACATTTTCAGGGTCATAGCTGTTGGGAATCGTGTTGCACGTGTAACTTTCATTGTTTTCAAGTAGTCTGTACATAAACCCGTGGGTTGAATCATGCACTTTCCATTCCAGCAGCCATTCGCTCTCTACCTCATGACAAACACGGGGAAAATCCATTCCCACACTTTTTTTTCCAGCTTCTCGGCATCAGTATATATAATAGTAAAAAAAAATATATATATATATATATGTATATATACATATATACTTATATACATATATATATATACATTTTATATATATATATATATATATATATATACATAATAGTGGTGCGTTTTTAATGTGCTTCAGTATATATACCCCAAGGTCGGACGCCCGAGAGGGTTTCCTGCTGAACTAGTATTTGCGTCTAGAAAAAGTATGTAAAATCTGCCTATGTGTACAAATCAGGAAAACTAATATTTTATGTATCTATGTTATTCTGGAGCGATTTTATTCACCTAAAGCTTAAAAAACTCGCCCTGTATTTATTCTTTACATCTTACTAGCTAATAGTCTTTTATTTTCTAAGTGCATTTTTTTATTCTATGCGTACTTAAATACACGGAATTCTCATCACGACAGTAGAGAGACAGGAAACAAGATAGGCAGAGCATTTCAGAGAAACTCTGAATAAGGAATCACCAGAGGACACAATTGAATGTTCCTGAGGCTGAAATGATCTAGATATTAATACAGACATCCCACGAAAAGAAGAAACCATCACAGCAATCAAAGGGTTAAAGAATGGAAAAGCTCCTTGTCATGATAACTTAAATGCAGAGCTATTTAAGACAGATCCAGAGCTAGCAGCAGAACTATTAGAACCACTATTTGCACAAGTCTGGAAAACAGGGACAACACCAACAGAGTGGAGAAAATGAATAATTGTCGAATTGCCAAGAAGGGAGATCTTGCAGACTGCAATAATTGGAGAGGAATAACTCTTCTCTCAGTTCCCAGCAAAATACTAGGCAGGATAATTATACAGAGAATCTCAAAAGCAGTAGACCACAAACTGAGGAAAGAACAAGCAGGATTTAGAAAGAACAGAAGATGTGTAGACCATATATTTACCCTCAGGAACATATAGAGCAGTGCTCAGAATGGCAAAGACAGCTGTACATTAATTTCGTTGATTTTGAAAAGGCTTTTGACAGCATACATAGGGACAGTTTATGGAAAATACTGAGGGCTTATGGAATTCCGAGCTGCATAGTGTCAATCATAAAAAGCCTCTATGCCAACTTTACGTGTAGTGTTGGGCAGAGCAACCTAACCTTCGAGGTGAAGACAAGAGTACGACAGGGATGCCCCTTATCAACCACTCTATTTTTAACAGTCATAGACTGGGTGATGCGCCAGACAACAGAGGGCAGTCCAAGAGGAATAAGATGGACTACATTTTCTACATTGGAAGATCTGGAATATGCAGATGACATTGCACTGCTAGCACATTCACATCAACACATCCAGGAAAAACGGATAGACTTAATAAGTATAGCCAGCAGGTGGGCTTGAACATCAACCTAAAGAAGACAGAGGTCATGACGCTCAATGTGAGCAACCCTGAGCCCATATCAGTAAGGAATCAGCAACTGGAACAGACAGACGCCTTCACATACCTAGGATGCATAGTAACACCAGACGGCGGAGCAAGCAAAGACATCAACAACAGAATGAAAAAAGCAAGAACAGCCTTTTTTAGTCTAAACAACATCTGGAAGTCCTCTCAGTACAGCACAAGCACAAAATTAGGATTATATCAGAGCTGTGTGCTTTCTGTGCTTCTCTATGGCGCGGAGAGCTGGAGAGTCACAGAGAAGGAAATGTCGAAATTGTCCTCTTTTCACACAACATGCCTAAGAAAAATTTTCTGAATCTTTTGGCCGAATACCATCACCAACCAAGATCTGCTTACTCGGAGCAAGCAAGAGGACATGCACACCATCATAGCTGGCAGACGCTGGAGCTGGGTTGGCCATGTCCTCAGAAGAGACCCCGATGCCATCACAAGAACAGCTATGCTATGGACCCCTGAAGGCAAACGAAAGAGAGGCCGACCAAAAACAACTTGGCGGAGGACTGTGGAGGCTGAGATGCAAAGAATGAACCAGAGTTGGGGCACTGTACGAAGGATGGCTGCCGACCGAGCAAAGTGGAATCAATTTGTTGTTGACCTACGCCACCAGGCGTAATGGCACTGACTGCTTTGACGGTCGGCGGCTAAGGATCAAAGAAGAAGAAGAAGTACTGAAACAGCAAAATTATGGACTACCCTGAGGCTTCGATGCATTCAACAGAGAGATTTTTCTCGCTTAATATACTATGGTTGTAAAAGTCTCTGCACAGACCTGTAGAGCAACATCTCAATATCGTAATGGTGACCATCTTCCAGGTGGTACTTTTTCTTAATGCTGTAATTAAATGTCCTCTTCTCTGGGTTGCGAAATCAGACCACACTTCACGGGACAATCTACCAAACCACAGTAGATATGAATAGAATTATAATAGATAATAGAAGGAGCTGGGAAAGATCTAACCATCACAGGAAGAGCCAGGAAATACTCATTCAAGGAATATAGGCTTCACATTGAGTTAACACACACAAAAAATGGATTAATTAATGCCATTTTCTCGATCAATATGGAACCCTTTTTTTGTAATTCATTAAGGAAATCTATACTGTTCAACCTCTGATTAGGTTAAAATTAGGATACACGGTATCTATAATGTCAAGATCGCTCATGTGCGTATGGCATTATACCTGCTCTAAGAAGAGATCAGCGGATCACCATGCCCACTTAACTCAACTTGTCAACAAAATCATGCTTAAAAAAACGTTTCAGGAGTTTCATATACCTAGGAAAACATTATTACAAGCAAATGGAAAGGGCTTGACACAAAACGCCAGTGCATATCGAAGAGACCGAGTTGATCGAGTTGTGCAAAAAGACTTTCCAACTGATGGTCACCACGGCTATAAGGAAGCTCAGACCCTAGCCTGAAATGTCTCCACAAGTTGTAATAGGAGCAAAGAACACTCCCCCAAACCCCCCCCAATCCCCCACCACACCTCTCTACACCCCAGACACCTCATCACCGTCTAGCCGTCATCTGATTACATGCCTACCTGCTCTCCATCCCCATGTCACTAACTCTTTGCTACTCAGTGGTCATCATCTCTGGTTCCCTCGACCCAAGGCACAATCGTGGGAAAAGTCGTATTCCTGATTGCAGCAAGCACTTACATCAATGGAAGAGTGGGGCCCAAAACATTGGCTCATGAAGATTTAATGAAGAGAAAAAACAAATCGTTACACTGGTATTTTTCCTCCTCTCAACTTGACCTCAGAGCTTCAAAACTGAGTTGGATACTACACGGAAGTAAATCTTAAATAAAATGAAAAATCCGAACTACCTAGGCATTATTTTAGATCGCCGTCTGACTTTTGGAAAAAAAAACAGGTTGACAGAAATCCCCAGAAATCGAATGAGAGCAAGACAAAAGAATGGCAATGATGAAAAAACTTGCTATGGAACAACTTGGGGTGCAGATGGAGAAAGTTGCTTAAGGAACGTTGTTACACAGGGCGAGTGAGGCCATAGCCAGTTTCTTGAAATATGGCATCATGGGCAGCTTGGGCAACAGCAAGCTAAGACAATCTTCGATAAAAATTAGCAGACTCCAAAATCAAGCAATGAGAATTCTATAACGTTGGAAGACATGAAGTCCAACACCTATAAAAGAACTCGAAAAGAATACTTGGCCTCAGTCCAATGACAGATAGAAGAGATACGTGCAGGGCTCTGCACAGGCCCGATTTTATTTTTCCGGGATATTGATTTCACCCCGAAAATTATTGGCAATAAGTCTAGCAGATGGTCCCAATCCTAGGGGGCATATGTTAGGAAATGGGCGATGAGCGTAGAAGGCATTATGACCGCAATCGAATTTAGGTATATGGATGGGGGGTTTGATGAGAATCAAACCAGAACCACAAAACGAGAGCAAGGATCCATAGATGTGAAATATACACTGTTAAAACCCATATCTACACATGCACACAAGCTCTTCCAGTTTGGGTAAACCAACATGGTTTCCCTAAAATGATAGAAAACATTCCTGGAATTATTGAAACCGCTAAAAAAAAGAGCCGAGAAATCTGCAAACAGATCCTAGAAAATCCATGAGCGCGACAAAATACATAGAGAGTACATTATCCAACGCAACATGTACCTGGCGACCCATGCATACACAGATGTCGATCAACAGCAACAAATATGCAATAGAAAATGGAAGGTGGGGGGTTAGTCTTTTCTGATCTTAAGCACGGTGGGTGCAGAAAAAAGGCTGTCAGTGGGACAGGACGATTCTCCAGCAACTTCAGAGCAGATGAGCAGAGGCCATTGAAAACTGCAGCAGGGTATATTCATTGACAGAAGAAAGGGCGAGAAGACAAGTTGCTTTCATTACTGATGCACAGTCAGTAATTGCATAACGTTGATTTGAAAAAAGCCAAAATACAATACGATTCAAAAGTGTTGTGATCCAATGGATCCCATCTGATTGTAACATCACCGGCAATGAAGAGGCAGACAGAATGGCAAAAGAAGGTTCACATCTACCTCAGCCTGATGCAAGCATAACTTTTGAGGAGGCAAAGAGTTTTATCGGAATCAGATACAGAAACAAATGGAATGTTGAACATCCAAGGCACACACAGAATGATGCTTACTACCAGCTCCACAGAAGAGAACAAGTGGTAATCTTCAGGCTCCGCACTGGCCACAACAGATTGAGATACCATCTATTCAACAAGCTAAAGATAGGAACTACCGATCAGTGTAACTGTGGCACTGATAAAATGACTGCTGAACATCTGCTTCAAAGTTGCCCCTTATATGTGGTACAGAGAAAGTGCATATGGCCGACGCCAGCTCCTTTCGTGGAAAAGCTTTACGGGGATTCAAATAGCCTCAAACTGACTACTGCTTTCTTTGAGAACATCATTGAGGCATATTGGGAATATGGTGACCATCGACACACATATAGAGGTGATGTAGTCAGCATCACGCGGGCGCCCTAAACCTTCCCCATAGTTACTCTGGTACCATGTCGTACATTTTTTTAGATAGGTATAGGATTTATTTGGTTTCCCCCCGTCTGAGTAGAGCAGAAGGTGGGGGTATATGAGAAAGAAAGGTGTTAGAATAGATTCACACGAGTGAATATAGATTAAGGTGAAGAATTCCGTCTCTGGAATGAGTGGTTTCTCCTAGTCCAGCCTATCTATTTACGACTATCTTTAGAGAAGACGATCTGTCACACTTCCCTATAATGTTAATTTTCCTAAGTTATCTACCACACACACAGGTTATGTGACAACAACGATCACACAAACGTGATAAAACTATGGTTAAATGGATATGGGTCTGACCAACACGCTAAATTAAGTTTTTGTTTGAGTTTATTATCACTTAAAATTCAACAACATCAAAAACATCTACAAATCAATATATTCGTGTTTACAGTGACACCGTCAGGGAAAATAACCCCACAAGTGCCTCTCCCCTCTTGTTGAGAAAAGATCCACAGAAGTTAATAACCCACCACCCCAAAAGGTCAAAGATTAACAAATAGGGGTATAGAATAGCCAGTATAGTAAAGATACAAAGTTTTACTTAAGCTAATCCAGTAAAATAATCAGGTTAGCGAACTCAAAAGAAAATGGGTACATGATTGTAACAAAGGAAAATATATCTACTCTCGGACTCTCCGAATCTCTCTACTCTCCCAAATCTCATCTTTCTCTCTCTGTCTTTCACTCTCTGTAATTTCTGTGGCCACCAAACAATACTTGGTGTAGGTATCCCCTTGGAAAACAATAACATGTAGTATGAACCTATAGTGTCTGGTGGGTGTTGCCAATATATGGCCCCAGACCAACAGCTTGGTAATTTGCTATAAATTAATTTCATGGTAGTCGCCAAATATTTGGTGAGTTTATTTTTTTCCTGGATGATCAGTCCTGTATCACGCATATAGTAATTGAAGCAACGACGTTCTCGGGACTTTCACAGTAAAAAAAAAAAATAGAGAAAATATAGTTATTTTAATCCTGTATTGTTAGCCTAGGTGCTTACGATGTTACGTTATAAAAAAAACTGATGATGATGATTAAATCCTCTCGACTTTTCTCTGGGATGAGTGCCGATTATGAAAATAGCGTTATCTCCTGGATAAAATTCAATTGGGGAAAACGACTGTCAGTAGTCGGGAATAAATTGTTATGTTTTATTGCGCTGCAGCGGGCTGATAAATTGAATAAAACAATTTGGATATTTGTAAGTCAGTAGTTAGCTCAATTTAAGTTAATTATGCCTTCAGTAACTGTGGGAAAAGGGGATTCCCAAATAAATAGAGAAGGGAAAACACGCTAGGCGCTGGTTTTGACCAGCCTATATTGGGAAGAAAAACAAACATTTTAACCAAAATGGACAATCCTCATGCTATTCACTGCGTAAAGTGTGATCTCCTTATATGCCCTTTCTCCGGAAATCTAATAAAATTAAAAGGCACCATCGGTATTTTTCACGTTTGTAACTATCGAGATCGCTTAGCAAATTGAACGGATTTGGGGTTTTACAAACATGCAAAAATTACCCCCCCCCCCCCCCATTCGACCCGGGTAAAAACATATATTCAGCGGCACGATGTATTGATTTCTTTATAATTTAATTAGATACATGCGAGTACGCCCTTCTAACAAATAATCGCTGTCATTTAACTAGCTAGTTGTCCACCAAGGATTGGTGGGATTACACGTTTTTCAAAAAAGATAAAACATAAATCATTTAAAAAAAAATTTACAACAAACAGTAAGAATATAATGCGCATTAACTACTCTGTCATTTATCCGTCACTCTTAAACATTATAAATAAGTTCAGCTAAAACAATGGTTGATGGAAAAATTACATTACTGACCCATCACTATAAGACGAATATCTGCGTGTGTTTACTATTTGCTAGTCCATACACGCTCGGTACGTGAAATACCCGCAATGTGATTTTCCGCATATGGTTTATTGTAAAACTTTTCATTGATATTTTTAATATTATTAAGCACAACTTAAATTATTATCACATTCAGGAAAAATTAATATACCCAAACAATTTAAATAATTTAGCGGAATAAAATGGTTCCGATGGTTTTATCGTGATAATAGATTTGTCCAAAATTAGGGAGGACTGATAAACTGACCAGTTGAGAAGGCACTTCAATAACTATACAAGATTTTGGTGTAATTATCTCAAAACATGCCGAACTTCACACTTCTGGGTTGCGGGGAAATCCACAAAATCTAAGTTTCCGAGATGAAAGGTTTTGTCTATTCGCTCTACCGGTTTGCCGACGAAATCATACGACGTGAGCCGTTACGAACGGGCCCGACTTGAATTTGTCTCCCCTCTGCCGTATCAAATACTTAAGTCCCCATGAAAAAGTAAACATCAACCTACCCAATAATATCATATCGCCCTTGATCTTCAAACATTTAACCAAATCCGTATTATTTCTACGCGCGTATTCTGTTTATTGCGATAATACTAAGATCAGCTAGCGTGAGAACTCGGGTAAGCAAACGTGATTCCCTCCCCTGTTAAGTATCTGACATGTTGTGGACAGTAAGGTAAACCAACTCGTTAGCGCAATATTTAAAGGCCTCCAGGAAAAAAACTCAACGTGGTTACAACATTTGAGTCAGATAAACAAAGAAATTGCGTGGTTTTTTTCGTAATCAACGTTTTAAAAAAATTATTGAGGAAGCAAGGGTGGTTCGGGGATTCCCTGAGATATTCTATTAACATTTCCAAGTCACAGATCGTCCGCCTTGACCACATATGAAACCTTTTTCATATCTCAATCACTCTGATATGTTACGTAGGTCTTTTGTTCATCGCTTTAATTGCACTAGATTCTTCTTCTATTCTCTCACCGCGGATTCTTTTATTCTAATTATCCACTCTTTACTTTTTTGCCTGTATTTTTTTCGCATTTCGTTGGCGAAAAAATATATTTTTTTCCATCATCGTTTTTCTTTCTATACTGGACTAGCATTTATTACAAAGATGTCAGGCAGACGCGAAGTGTTATAATGCATTCCGTCAGACCCATTCACCGAAGCCGACAGCTTATTACATTAATGCTCTGCAGTTTCCCCGGGGCCCAGAATGTCTTCTACCAAACGGTGAGTTCTGGGCGGTTCCCCGTAGTGTGAAAATTCACCCCATCGGTCAAGGCAGGCAATAAGAGGGTTCTGCAATTTTTCAGTAACCTTCGAGCGTTTACTTCGTCACATAGCTTCCACACCGAACCGTGAAAAATGCCCAATCTCATCCTTTGTAGAACGGTTTAGTCTCCCCATTAGATCATTTGCAACTTGTCACACTCATTTCATCCGGTCACTGATGGCATGTTACGACATGAGGGAATCTGACATTTTCATATCACCCCAACCTTACTCACCCAACACGCCCCACGCACTAAAGCTCCTACCACCCACTCATATCAATGGCCACCAATTATTCCACAACACATAAATTTTATATTTCTTTAGTATATCTATGCAAATTTTTATTTCCTATTATATAGTGTACCCCAATATCATCAATTTTTTCCCTCAACATCGAAACACAACAAACAACAAAAAAACACCAAAACCTATAAAAAAAAAACAAAAAACACCAAAACTAACCACCTAAAACAACTAACCCCACCTCATTAAAAAAATTCTGGTTTTCAACCGACATCCAAATAACTGTCCTTAACCAAAAATCACAAGTATTTCATAACAAACTATGGACAATCATAATTACTACCACTACAAACATCCATTACCACAACACATTTACCCACTACCCTAAGTAACCCACCCACACCTAATCTTTCCCGGATCACCCTCTCCATCATCACAAAATAACCTCAAATACCAACAAATCAAAATTAGTTCCATTCTTACTAATTACACATTTATCAATCATCAAATATTCACCTAATTCAAACTTACTACAACCCCCTAAACATATACACGAGTACCCACTTGTACCCCCCCAATGTTTTCATATATTCTAAATCCCAAAAACCATCTCTAACAACCCATCTTAACCATTCTTATAAACATTTTACCACCAACACTCTTCATCCTTCCACTAAAAAACTAATATCCTGTCAACCCCTCTTCTTGCTCCCACCCATAAATACCCTCATGACTAACCCAAAAATCTATCCCCCACTCAACTATTATCCACCAAACCATAATTTAAAGATCTTCTCTTCCCTTACACACCCATCCCACCCTTTCATTACATCCACCACAAGCAAAATCCCATAACAACCAACCCCTCCCAATAACCCCAACCCCTATATACCCTCAATAAATAACCATACTGTATTCCTATCAATTCTTAACACATTGACCCACATACCCCAACCACTACATAATTATACAACTCGCCCCCCCCCCCTACTACCACTATTTTTTCCACTCATATACCACTTCTAACTACCCATCATTTAAACAATACTACACACAAACAACCCCCCCACTATATTCACATACACCCCAATTACTCTTTTATAATTCCCTACAACCACCCAACTTCCTTACCCGCATAAAAAATCAACTTACCACAAAATCTACATCCTCCAACCAAACCACCTTACCCCAAAACTCCCTATATTCCCTACGATCTTCCACTACCATCATTATTTACCCCCTCCTTCCCAAAATCCAATAAACTACCATGGGGAGAGGCCCGGGAAAGGGAATTCGGCCTTGATTTAAAAACAACAAACAAAGACATTTACCTCATCAAAATAAAACCAACCTGCTCTTAAAATAACATAATCATTAATACCAAAAATAACAACCAATTAACTATCTTAAATCACTATCTCAAAACTCCCCCAATCAACCACATCCCCTACATTCTACAAATTAACAGGGATCAATAGTTTACCCCCAATTTCATATCTAGAAATTCTTCATAAAACAGATTATATCCACAACAACACACCCACCAATGTATTCTATTCAAATCTACATCAAAATCCTAACCAAACATTTCTATACCCCCATCCAACACTATCCATCTAACCCCAGATTCATATCCTTTACAATCCATCCACCCAAAACAATAACAACTGGGGGGGGGGGGGAAATCAAAACCTAAATATCAATTTAACTATTTATATTAAACCCAACAAACATATCCCCCCCTAATAACCAAATCTAACCACAAATCCCATTCCCCTACCTACAACCAAAACAAAATACCTATATAACCCAACCTATCCATCACCCCATAAGTTGAAATAAACGGCTTCTAATTCCAAATCTAAAATCCTTTCACATTACCCCAAACCCCACACAATAAGTAAACATTATACTATTCACTTTTAATCCAACATCATATAACATAACCCAGGGGGGTGGCGTTGGGGACCCCCCATTTAATTCCAAAAAACATACATAGGATCCAAATTGGGGGGCGGGCCAATCTTTTATACATGAATAATATAATACCTTAACCCATACATTAACCCCAAACACATAAACTCAACAAACTATTAACCTTTCAAAACCCACACCCCAATAAATTCTAGGGAAAACCAATCACCCCAACACAAATCCAAATTTACAAATAACTAAATCAATATCCAAAAACTACCTTCAAAACCATTCCCACCTTCAACCCCTCCCAATTCTAAAATAACACCCCCAAGAACCATAATCTAACAGCATAATACCTCATACCCACCTAATTCATAAAATACCAACCCTACCATAAAAAAACCACATTTCATTCAAAATTAAATCACCTTATATTCCAAATAACCAAGACATTTCTCAACAATCTACATTACAAACCCAACTGGGTCCCAATCAACCCCTAACCCCCCCATTCAACACCCTAATACCCACATATTAAAAAAACATCCCAAAACTACATTCCATACATCAAAAAATACCATCCTTTCACCAACTTACTCTTCATCCCCAACATAAAACCACCAAACAAACATATTAATACACTACTTACCTTTATCTATATTACCCCTCACCCAAAACCATTTTTTTCTTAACCTCAACCATTACCAACCCCCCCATCACAAACCCCCCATTAAAACAAAACATACCAAAATCCCTCCTAAACATCCCATCCCCAAACCCATCCTCAAAAAAAAAAACCCCTCACCAAATAAAAACATTAAACCCAAAGGGCCACCCAACCATACTTATAAAACAACCCCATATTAAACACAATCCCTCAACATAAAAACAACAATCCCCAAATTCAAAGAAAACACCCATTTCTACCCACCCCAAATCCCCCAACTCCACCTAACCATTTGAAACACCCTTCATCTAACCCCACAAAAAACCCGAACAACTTCAACAAACCCACAATTTAACCCTATAAAATCCCTCCAACAAAAATTTACCCCACCCCAACTAATAATTCAAACCATCACCCCTCTTAATACATCCAAATCTATCCATCAAACCCCAACCCCTAAAGGGGGGACCCCTACCCAACAAACAACACATTCATAAAACCCACCCCAAACACCCCATAAATCATAAACCCAACAATACAACCCAATACCTAATTCCCCCACCATCAACCAATCCAAAAATATCTATTCACAAAAAACACCACAATCACCCACAAAAAAACCCCCACCATCAAATAAATTTCACCACACCCCCCCCACAAACCAAACAACCACCAACACCCAACAATCCCACACCAACCCCACTACCAATCCTAACAAATCCCCTAATAACCAATCCCCCAAATCCAACAAAACAATAACAACAAAATACATAAAAACATTACAAAAAACACAAATACAAAAAACCCCCCCCCAAATCATACACCACAATACCCCACACTTCAAACCCACCCCACCCCCACAAACCACCAAACAAACCACCACCACAATCCACAAAACACCCACACCAACCACCACAACCCAAAACCCAACACCCACAACACAAACACCCCCACACA
>JAMPIV010021213.1:0-147878 GCA_024509875.1 Oreohelix idahoensis | reverse complement strand
CCAAGACGGATAACCATGATAGTTTCTATTTTTACTTCCTCTATAAGGATAATTCCTATAATTATGACCACAACTGTTCATGATACAAGCGACTACAGTTATTTTAAGAAAACCCTGAAATGATGGTTACCTTTTTTGATACCTATTGATTGTTACCTTTTTTATCAAATCTGTTTTGAGTCCCTGAAATCTGGTGAATAATTGGGATTGTATGTGTTGCGAAGCAACGGGCATACCTCTCCTTAATCTTAGTTTGCCAAAAAGTCACGTCGGGTGGTGCAGTGAACAATATGGAACATGATTCTTCCAATTTCTTTTAGAGAAGTTGGATTTACGCTACATTTATAAATTCAAGTATTGTTTGTGATCTTATGTATTAATTCTTATCTCTGAGCATCAAATCCAAAGTCCCCAACGTTATTTCCTGATGTAGGAGTTTACATTCCAACGATCAACTGTGAGCTGCCTTTCAGGTAAAAGATTCTGAGTTTGAGTCAACACCCGTCTCAGTACCATCGTCTTAATAAAAATAGGCGAATATCCTTCCTCACTTAGCTGATATTTTTTTTATCAAAGCCGCCCTAATGACATCATAATTATCCTTATCTGCTTCTCCTACAAGGCATAATCTAGTCAAAGATTCACCTTTCAAGTTTTCTGATAATTGATTAGCGTATTGTGATTTATCCACATTATGTGTACGACAAGAACGTTCAAATCTATCCAGACAGAATGTAATATCGTCACTGGACTGATTGAACGGTGGAACCTTAACCTTGTAAGTAGAAGGTTTACCATTACCACTAGATGCCTGATTAACATTACTCATACTTGTCAATCTCAATTTCTCCAACTCAAATTCATGTTCTCTTATTGCTTTTTTCTCTTCAGCATCTAATCTTTTTTGTTCAGCCTCCTGTTGCGTGATAAATTCTCGCAACATCGTTTTATTTCAATATCTGTTTTATAACGCAAGGGCAACAACTGCTTGAAATCTATAGTCACTTTTCTCGGTAAGCATTTGTCTTCTCGCGTTGGTATCGAATGCAGTTAACTTTTGAGCTGTGGTCATTTTTGCGCTGGACTGCGCATGACTTGTCTTGTTGTTTGGTCGATCGGTTTCCGCCCACCACTAGTGGGAGTGAGCGATTTGGAATGGCGAAAGAGATGCCTCGTTGAAGAGGGGATCTCCGCTATTTTTGTTCTGTCAGGGATGTGTAGTCCTCTTATGGATATTTCGTTTATTCGGGATAATACCTCTAGTGTATTTGCACATGCCGGGAGGCGTGATATTTCTGTATTTCTTGAAAGCAAGGTAAATTAACATTTTCATTAACTCTATTGATTTTGGGTCGTGAGCGATTTCGATTGAGGTTTAGAAAACCTTTATTATCTAGAGGATATTCTTGAGGACATTATTTATACTTCGGCAGACGTGTCTGTCTTGCTGAAGTCAAACTAAGGAGAGTGAACTGATCTCATACATCTGGTTATCTCCTGGCTGTTATAGAAAAGGATGGAGTTGTTCATCTGACTACATTTACAGCACTTTGAAATATAACATGCATCTGACTCATCATTGTAATGCTGTCTACCGTTTATTGCTGTATTGAATGTTGCTGTGATAATGACTGTTTGATGTGCCTACACATTTGCGTAACCATTTTGTCACTGTGGCGTCCACAATAAATAATGAAGAAAAACGTCAACGGCTGTTTCAAGACTCATTGACTTTATACGTCGTGAGTTTACTGACGTCCTATGTGGATTGCCCTGTTATTGTTGCATGAACATTGTTTTGACTGAACACATCTACACACTACACAAAACCAGACATGCGGATGCCATCCATCATCATATGGCATCACGCATCATTTGGTGGCCATAAGCTGGTTTGATTCTGGTACTAGCAAACACGGGGTCCCTTACCCACTTCATTTTCAACAAGAATTCATCAGCATCCTTCAAGAAATTAACATTCTTCAATACAGTCAACATCTTCAAAATTTTCAAAGTACTCGGCGTTGCCCGGTAAAAGTCAAAATTTCAACTTTTTGACGGAAACAAGAATTTGACAGTACCCGGCGTTGTTACATGTTGCCGGATAACTCGGACTGCTGTTATCTTTTACGCAAGTCAAGCAAGTTGCTGCTGTCAAGGTTCCAGTGCTGTCGTTTTTTGAGAAGGTCAAGTGCCGGTTGAAACGGGTTGTTTCTGAAGAAGGCCAAGTACCGATTTCCATCAACTTACTTTTGGATTAGAAGGTCAAGTGCCGAAACAACTCAACACACAGTATTTCAGAAGCTCTTGTACCATCGTGTTAGCAGTGGAAGCAGTTCAGATGTGCCATCATCGTTGGAGCTTCGCTCTTTAGGACGTTGATTGACATCCGTTTTTCTGCTGTTCTACGATTGGAAGCCTTTAAGTTAAGTGGCCTGTTTGTATGTAAACTGTGCCCTTATACTTCTGCTGAGTCTTCTGTGTATCATCTCATTCTATATATTATATGTCTATATGTTATTTGTATATTTATATGTTTATATTTCAGCGGGTTCTCGGTTGGGTGGTGTCTCCGTTAGATTATGCCACGTCATAGAGGTCGTCTATTGTGAGCGTTTTCTGTAGGGTTTGCAAATTTCCGATACTGGAATTTGCTAAGCGACTTCTGTTGCTATTTATGTTAGCTGTGATGACATGTTTTAATATTGTTTTCGTTATTATTTCACATTCTTTAGTTTTGTTGTGATTTGTTTGTATTTGTTAGCCTACTCTTGTCTATAATTTAGTTTCATACAACATTTTTGTTTATACACTGTGGTGTCATGTATTTTGTTTAATTCTATCGCAGATATCGTCACATTTTTTGTGATATTTCATTAATTTCTGCTTTATTTTTAGTTGATTTCTGCGAAAGTTTTTGTATTGTTGCTGATCTTTGTTATTGTTTACATTGTTATTGTTTACATTGTTTGTATTGTTTACATTTTCAATGTTTACATTCTGCATGTGTTTACATAGTCATTGTTTACAGTTATAGTAATTAGTTAATGGGCTATGCTAATGCACTGTTACTACTATACTGATGATAAATGAATGATGAATAGTGTCGTGCACTATTGAATGAGAAGTGCACTTATGATCAAGATTTGAGTGCTGATATTTCATATACAAGTTCTTTGATTGGAGACTTGTTTCCCACAGAGACTGGGATAATATAATGTGATGTGAATATACAAGTGCTTAATTAAGACTTGTTACACTTAGGTTTGAAATAAATTAGTTAATTATTTCAGGTTTTGGACTCATATGTTAGACAACATGTCTACATTTGAGCACTTTATTGAGCAGGGTAAATTGCTTGGGAAGACTGGTGATAAGTTAGAAGAATTTGCAACTGCTCGATATGATAAAGCAATGGAAGCTGAACAAAAGAAACTGCATATGGAAGCTGAACAAAAGAAACTGCAGATGCAGGTGGATGAATAGAGATTCCAAATGGAAATGGAAAAACAAAAAAGGGAATCAGAAGCTGAGGAAAGAAAGCTACAGCTAGAGGCTGAGAATAAAAGACTTGAAAAATAAGCTGAGAATAAAAGACTTGAAAAAGAAGCTGAAAATAAAAGACTTGAAAAAGAAGCTGAAAATAAAAGACTTGAAAAAGAAGCTGAAAATGAAAGACTTCAAATGCAGGCTCAAGCTGAAGAAAGGAAGTTACAAAGAGAGTCTGATGAGAGGAAAGCAAAAATGGAACATGAAGAAAAACTCTTAGCTTTAGAGTTGGAGAAATTGAAATTGACGAGCATGAGTAATGGTAATGATTCAAACAAGGGTTCATCTTCTGGGAAGGCTAATAATGATACTTTTAAGATTAAGTTACCAACATTTAGTCCTTCCAGTGATGACATAATGTTCTATCTGGACAGATTTGAACAAGCATGTACAGCTCATAACATAGACAAAGCAAAATATGTTTATCAGTTATCAGGGATACTGACAGGTAAAGCTCTAAGTATATTAAATATGGTGGATGAACCTGACAAGAGCAATTATGAGGTTGTCAGGGCCGCTTTGTTAAAGAAATATCAGCTTAACGAAGACGGCTATCGTCTACAATTTAAAAACATGTTACCTGAAAATGGAGTTGAATTCTCCGAGTTTATTGCAAGAATACGCATTACTTTCTCACGATGGGTTGAACTATCTAAGACGGAAAAAACTTATGAAGGACTTATGGACTTAATACTTAGAGACAAAGTCATGTCGTCTGTCAATGAGTCTTTCCTTGCTTTCCTTCATGAACGTAAACCTAAAACAATAAAAGAAATGGAAGATTTCTGTTGCCAATACGTAACTGCGCACCCACACATAACCATGGGTAACTCTAAGGTGAAAGAAGGTTTACCAGTTGCTTCGGCAGCTCCGTATGGTCAAAACTTTGCTCGTAGATCCCAACAAAATTTTGATAGAAAGGGCAGCGGTAATTTCTGTCAAAATCATGGAAACCAATTTCATGGTGATTCTTCTTCGAAGAATTGGAGACAACCTGATAGTGGTCGTTACTATCACCCTAATAATTATAAGCATTTCAAAAGAGGATATGGTAATAGAGGTTATTCCTGCCGAAGACCTCAGAACCAAACAAATAGATGTTCGCATCAATGTGAACATGATAGTAATCGTGGAAACTGGAATTCGAACCAGTATAACAATTACAATAGAGACAATAATAACTGCAGAGATAATAATAACTCTGATAACTTCAGAGGTAATAATAGTCGGGGTAGATCTCAACACAAAAAAAAGAGATATCAGCAGGCTAATGCTGTACAACAGGAAACTGAGGGAGCCTGTAATCATGTTGTTGATAGTAAAAACTTTGATGCTGTCACTAGTTCTGCTTTTGACTTTGAGAGAGCAAACAAATGCCCCCAATGCAGTACTTTATTCGAACCGGGTACCATAACTACTTTGAGTTGTGGTCACCCACTTCCCGCTCTTCCTGCTGCTGTTGCGCATGACGGGAGGGGTTCTTTAATTCTACATAAGGGTCTTGTTAATGATACTCCGGTCTCACTACTTTTCGATTCCGGATGCACCACTATTGGTGTTAGACAATCGCTTGTAGATCCATCTTGTGCTACAGGAAGGGTTATTAAATGTGTCACATTTGGCGGCACTCTAGAAAAATATCCTACTGCTGTAATTCGCATTGCCACTCCTTTCTTTACTGGAGATGTGCATGCTTGTCTCTTACCTAATCCTATTGCGGACCTTATTATTGGTCGTATTCACGGAGTTAGGGAGTGTACCCCACAGCAGATTGCTGCTTGGGAAGATAATAACATGCAAGCTACAAATGCAGTAGTTACAAGAGCACAAGCTCTACAAACACCCGAAACTTCACTGAATAGTGATAATGAAGTTGATAGCCAAGATAGTCACTTAGTAATTACTCGTGACTCTTTCATAAAATTGCAAGAAGAAGATCCTTCTTTAAAAAAATTCTTCGTTCTTGCGAAGAAAGGTGATCCGAAACAGGATACAAATAGAAAATCTTGGATTGCAATGAGAAACGGCGTACTTGTACGTATGGTACAAGATTCGACTACGTCGGCACATTCGCAAATTCTTGTTCCCAAGAGCATGAGAGTCCAAATATTACAACATGCTCATGACTCGCAATGTGCTGGACATATGGGTTTTGCCCGTACGAAGTCGAGAGTCCTTGCGGCTTTCTTTTGGCCTTTTGTCAATAAGGACATTCGTATTTACTGCCGATCATGCAAGGTATGTCAGGAGGTCAAATCTAGAGGACCACAACATGCTGCGCCTATCCAGGCTGCTGACATTCCTATTCGGCCGTTTCAGAAAATGGCCATAGATATTATTGGCCCTTTTAAGGTCAAGTCGGCCAGAGGACATCAGTTTATCCTTACATGTGTCGATATGTGCACACGTTGGCCAGAGGCTATTCCTCTTAAGAGCATATCTACTACAGATATCGCAGATGCTCTTTGGTTGATATTTTCTCGCTTGGGGTTCCCCAGAGAAATATTGTCAGACCATGGCACTCAACTCATATCTGACACTATGTCACAGGTAATGTCTACCTTACATATTGAACGATCTCTCAGTAGTATCTACCATCCTATGTCTAATGGGTTAGTTGAGCGTCTGAATAGAACGCTCAAGACTTTGCTTGGTAAGATAACTGAAGATCATCCTCAAGATTGAAACAGGGTTTTACCCGCGGCTCTCTTTGCCTATAGAGAAGTCCCTAATGAACACACAGGATTTTCTCCCTTCGAACTTGTCTTTGGCGCGCGTCCACGCGGCCCTATGTCTTTATTACACGATCTCATCACTGCCGATGATATTAGCGATGAAACTCAATCCTCATATGAGTATGTCATTGCTCTTAGACAAAAGATCATTGAGGCATGTAAGCTAGCAACTGCTTCATCAGAAATTGCTAAAGAGAAGGCAAGACAGTTTGCTAACAAGAATAGATGTCTACGACAACTTTGTCCAGGTGACAAAGCATTCGTCCTACTCCCCAGTAGGGAAAATAGACTTCTTATTGCATGGAAAGGTCCGTATGCAATAGTCTCTCGGATTTCCGATGTTGACTATGTGGTCGATATTGATGGAAAGCATAAAACTTTCCACATAAACATGCTTTCGGAATTTCACGAACGTCCGGACTATTTGCTGCCTATTTTCCAGGCAACGGATGATGCTCCTGCACCTCACGGTCATTATTCATCCCTGTCTGTCATTCAGGATGAGGAAGCTACCTTCTCTGATGTCAACCTTCCCCTTCCAGTGGTTCCATTACATTCCACGGAATCTTGGAAAAACGTTTCTGTTTCTCCTAATCTTTCTGGTGACGAACATCAACAAGTCTCGTCGATGTTACAAACATTTCAGGATGTTCTCACTGACATTCCTGGACACACAGATGTCATAGAACATGACATAATTCTTACCGACAATAATCCAATTAGGGTTAGGCCGTATCCTATTCCTATACACTTTCAGTCGCAAGTGGAAAAGGAATTGGATGAAATGATTCAATTAAATATAATTGAACCGTCGACTTCACCATATTCTTCTTCCATGGTTATTGTCCGGAAGAAGGATAAGAACATACGAATTTGCGTTGATTATCGCAAATTGAATCAGGTCACAAAGTTCGACGCTGAACCGATGCCTTTGTTAGAAGATCTACTGATTAGACTTTCTAATTCTAGATTCTTCACTAAACTTGACTTGTCTAAAGGTTATTGGCAAGTGCCTTTAGCAGAGCATGCCAAACCTCTTACTGCTTTTTCTACACCTAGGGGTCTATTTCAATGGAATGTTATGCCTTTTGGTCTCATGAACGCCCCTGCCACTTTCGTTCGCATGATGCGTCGAATTCTGTCACATCGTTCGGATGTCATCGCATACTTAGATGACATCTGTCTCTTCAGTGATACCTGGGAAGATCACTATTTAGGGTTATATGACTTACTGTCCACTCTACGTGAGAATAATTTGACAGCAAAACCTTCTAAAGCTTTTGTTGGTTTTGGTGAAATCTCTTTCCTGGGTCATCGTGTTGGTCATGGTCTCTTGAAGACAGAAGACCACAATACTTCCAAAATACTGAACATCTCTGTTCCTAAAACGAAGAAACAAGTTAGGAGTCTCTTAGGTTTAATTCAATTTTATGGGAGATTTATTCCAAATTTATCTTCGATCATGGCACCTCTCTCAACATTGTTGAAGAAAGGTTCGCCTAATCTGGTCCGTTGGTCTGAAGAATGCCAATCTTCACTAGACCAAATCAAGAATATATTTTCTTCTCCTCCCATCTTAAGATTACCTACTCTTGATAGGACTTTTGTTCTTCGGAGTGATGCTTCATCCACTGGGATTGGAGCAGCACTGATGCAAGAATATGCAAATACTCTGCATCCTGTTATGTACATTTCTAGAAAACTAAATGCGGCAGAGAGGAACTACTCGGTTTTAGACCGTGAGTTGTTAGCGATGGTTTGGTCAATTCTAAAGCTACAAAGATTCCTCCTGGGCGCACATTTCATTCTAGAGACTGATCAGAAAGCTCTTACAGCTATTCAGACTAAGAATTTGAAGAGTTCGAGATCCACTCGATATGCTATAGCTCTTCAACCTTTTCACTTCACGGTACGAGCTATCCGTGGTGCGGATAATGTGATGGCGGACATTTTGTCTAGATGCCCACATGACTCCAACTAATACTTCTGTCCTATATTTCTATATATTACAGAGTCATAACACACCTATATTTCTACAATAGATTAGCACATCTGTACTTACTTTATATGTACACACTATCGTGCTTTGTTGTCATCTTCTTCTGTTCGTTTTTTAAAATGATAGAGGAGGACTGAGTAGTTAATATAAGGGCCGTTAGTTTACTAAACAGCCACAATTATTAATAATGTATTGTACCTGATGAAGCATATTAGTTATTAATTAGCATTATATTGCTTGTACTTTCTCAGAATGTCATTGTTGAGCTGAGGACTTACCTTACGAGTTCTAGATTGTGTACTTACCCTCGGAATACCAGAGCATATGTCCTGGATCGTCATGTAGTTTAACTTTGCTATGTACTTATGTCATTACATGTCAAAGAATGTACTATTTAAATTTTCCTATCAGATTTGTACATCCATTTTTAAAGACAGTATTAGAGTATGCTGTTTAATGATGATTATAGTAACTTGCATACGTATATTGTGTTTACATGCTAACGTGATGTGTGTTGGTGACACCTCCCCGATGTGAATATTTTTTGAGACATATTTATTTTTCTGTTGAGGTATATCCTCACCAGACACTCTATAATTAGCCTATTGTTTGGCAATTTAATTAATTATCAGCGCATAATTCGTGCGTTTTGAGCCGCCTATCGCTTGCTCTTTGATATTGAAAAAAAAATATGTTCCACATTTTTTTTTTATCGGGAGGAGGTGGTGATATGTTGCGTGATAAATTCTCGCAACATCGTTTTATTTCAATATCTGTTTTATAACGCAAGGGCAACAACTGCTTGAAATCTATAGTCACTTTTCTCGGTAAGCATTTGTCTTCTCGCGTTAGTATCGAATGCAGTTAACTTTTGAGCTGTGGTCATTTTTGCGCTGGACTGCGCATGACTTGTCTTGTTGTTTGGTCGATCGGTTTCCGCCCACCACTAGTGGGAGTGAGCGATTTGGAATGGCGAAAGAGATGCCTCGTTGAAGAGGGGATCTCCGCTATTTTTGTTCTGTCAGGGATGTGTAGTCCTCTTATGGATATTTCGTTTATTCGGGATAATACCTCTAGTGTATTTGCACATGCCGGGAGGCGTGATATTTCTGTATTTCTTGAAAGCAAGGTAAATTAACATTTTCATTAACTCTATTGATTTTGGGTCGTGAGCGATTTCGATTCATAGCCTGTCTGCGAAAGTCGTCGTCACGAGATGTTTTTTCCCAGCTCACATGTCGCTGCATTGTACTGCATCGGTTGATGCAGGTACCAAGGACCATCACTTGCTACTTGGTTAAATGAACGAGGTTTAGAAAACCTTTATTATCTAGAGGATATTCTTGAGGACATTATTTATACTTCGGCAGACGTGTCTGTCTTGCTGAAGTCAAACTAAGGAGAGTGAACTGATCTCATACATCTGGTTATCTCCTGGCTGTTATAGAAAAGGATGGAGTTGTTCATCTGACTACATTTACAGCACTTTGAAATATAACATGCATCTGACTCATCATTGTAATGCTGTCTACCGTTTATTGCTGTATTGAATGTTGCTGTGATAATGACTGTTTGATGTGCCTACACATTTGCGTAACCATTTTGTCACTGTGGCGTCCACAATAAATAATGAAGAAAAACGTCAACGGCTGTTTCAAGACTCATTGACTTTATACGTCGTGAGTTTACTGACGTCCTATGTGGATTGCCCTGTTATTGTTGCATGAACATTGTTTTGACTGAACACATCTACACACTACACAAAACCAGACATGCGGATGCCATCCATCATCATATGGCATCACGCATCACCTCCCTGTCTAATCTTTTTTGTTCAGCTTCCCTGTCTAATCTTTTTTGTTCAGCTTCCCTGTCTAATCTTTTTTGTTCAGCTTCACTGTCTAATCTTTTTTGTTCAGCTTCCCTGTCTAATCTTTTTTGTTCAGCTTCACTGTCTAATCTTTTTTGTTCAGCCGCAGCTTCTCTTTCTAATTTTTTTTGTTCAGCTTCAAATCTCCTTTCCTCCCCCTGCATCTGCAATTTCTTTTGTTCAGCATCAGCCTCAGCTTCTCTTTCTAATCTTTTCTCTTCCGCCATAGCTTTTCTTTCTTCTGCAGCTAATCTTTTCTCTTCTGCCATAGCTCTTCTCTCTTCTGCAGCTAATGCTTTGTCATATTGAGCAACTGCCCATTGTTCTAATTGTTGACCAGTCTTATCAAGGGCTTTCCCTTGTGTAATGAAGTATTCTAAAGTAGACATGATGTCTAACAATAATACTAATCACCTGAACCAATAATAATACCACAAGTTCTCAATGACTTGATTAATCAGTATACTATCCCAATATCTGTGGGTCACAAGCCTTTAATAAGGTCTTGTATAATAGTAATAATAATCAGGTACTGGTTTATACCATAATCCAAGTGCAGTGCACAGGCAATTGTGTCTTATGAAATATACCTATATAAAACATATGTCAACCAACAGAATACATAAAGTACAAATAGGACTGACAATACAAGAACGTTTGCAGAAATCAAAATAAATCAAATAGGGAAATCAATGAAAATAATCACTGAATCTGCAAAGAATAACAACACAAATGACGTCACAATATATGAATATAAATTGTGAATAGAACTGAAAGATAGAAAAGGTTAGACCAACAAATTACAAACAAATCAAAACAAAACTAAAGAACAAAGAAATATTACAAAAATAACAATAATTACAGTCTCCACAGCTAACACAAAAGCAACAGTTGTCGCAGCAAATTTTCAATCAAGAAAATTGCACCTATAGAAAACGCCCACAACGGACCCTCTATGACGTGGGATATTCTGTTGTGAGGACGCCGCCCAACCTTAAACACAACCCGCTGACATAGAAACTAACATACTATACAAACAAATAACATGTAAACATAAATATATATAAATTATGTGTATGATAGTATGTGTTGCAAAATAGGCTCAGTCTTACAGTAATGGCAAAGTTATTTTTATGAAAATAAACAAACTGCCACTTTATTCAATTAAACATTCTGGCCTTAAATATTAAAGTTCATATATGGAAAACAAGAAGATCCATCGATGAAAATAGGACGTCTTAGTTCACAAATACTGTCTTCCTGTTAACATTGACAAGAATTGATCCAACTGTTCTGTGAAACTCTGTAATGTCTAATGTAAAAAAAAAATGTCAACAACGCTGACCTACATACTGCATTCACCTGACAGGTCACGTGACGAAGTGTTGACAAAGAGCAAACCAATACTGCAAGTGTGTCGTATCAGCCACAGGAAACGGTCTGGTATCGGTAATCTGTTGACTTCTGAACTTCTGCGAGGTCAAACCCAGAAAGCTGGGCCACCAGTTGATAAAGTTGATAATGTTGGATTTTTATTCCCGTTAATGATATCCACCAAAAGGATAAATATAAGTGGATGGAAGCAGACATCATCATCATCATCAGTGGATAAGATCTCTATGGTGTTGCTTGCTCCACTGTAGTGTATGGAATGTCAACTTGACCTACGCAGTGGTGTGTAGACATGGATTGAGTGTACAATGTGCGAATGATGATAAGGGTTCGTGTTGTTGACAAATGTTCTTTTCTCACACTCATGTATGACTGGAAGTCATCGACACCAACGACTGTGTACCTTTTCTAAAGTTTAATTGGACGTACACACTCGACAGCACAGATAGTGACAAATCACAGGTTGGCATAATACATCATAGTACAGTGGATAACTGGTCTTGCAATGTTATGTTACATGGGCACTCATGTAGATTAATATTATAATGGACTGTCAGTAGCCAAGCCCTCAGCATCGCCCATACATATAAATCATCTGACTTCACTGACTGAGCACGTCAGCTTATAAATAATATTTCAGATGGCTTCTAGACCTAATCTCGTCTAGCGACGATTCTCCAACTTAATGTTCAGCACATATTTTTTCATATAATAATATTGAACCGCTAGCAATGGGTTCTCATGTGTAGCAGTGATCTCTGGACTAAACAAGCGATAATACGGGCATCCCCTTTTCTCTTCTTGAAAGTCACTACATGTTTGGATCCAAGATGGCTTCACTCGTGAGCTGTCACTCACGTTTGGATACAGATAATGAATCTGTCCTAAAGTTAGTCATTCATAAAACATTGCATTGCTCTGTAGATTTGATCATGAACAATTGACTGCATTCTACAGAATATAGTGCTGCTAGGAATCGAAGTCGTTTTCATCGAGTCAAATATATTCTCTTATCGAAAATGGTGGCTTCGTACGAGAGTTCATAAAAGTATCTTGGATTACCTTGGTATAAGAAATATGAAACTGCCATTCCTTGGCAATACGACTAAACACTGGGGTAAAGCATACACGATAGGTCTAGACGACTATCACTTTCCCCACAAATACTGAGATCACTTTTTCCCCGGCGACAGGCCGACATAGGAAACACAGTCCCTATCAGGACGAAGCCAAATCACACCACACTCTAGCGACACATCCGCCGAATAGCCTTCGACCTCTCTAGAGACAACAGAACATATAGTTCGACTTAGATATGTAAAGATATACAGATATAAGACAGACTCGTCCTACTCAGACAAACAATACACATAAATTCAGGCCATAGATATTCTGAAGCAAGAACAATCTATTATTACCCAAACAACGAATAAATCGCAGTAAAATGGATTTATCCGCGGAGTTTGATCGAAGAGATGGCACAACTTTCAAGGGAAGTAACTCAATAATGACTTTCCCTTAAGCACTAAAAAATTACCTATGTATAATATTGTAAGATATCAAAGACTGCACGTTACAGTCTTCAGCGGATGGGATTTTAGGCCTTGACGGATCGTCAGGCCGCGAACCATGTCTCTTCTTGTCACTTCAACCACTTTCCTCAGATACCTCATTTCTGAGGTTTGGATCTGGCTTTTGTGGGTTTAGCCTTAGGGCACACATCAGTGGTATAGACCTGTCCTGAACTCTTTCTTGTTCTCTCCTTACATGCCTTGATGACATCGTCCATAAGGAGTATGAAGAGGTAAGGTGATAGGATATCACCTTGTCTTACACCAGTGGTGGTCCTGAACTCTTCTGACTTATGGTTTGCTGTATAGCATGAATCAGAGATGCTGGAATATTCTTCCTTGCCAAACAGTCCCAAAATTTGCTCCAGGGGACCCTGTCAAACGCCTTTTCCAGATCTATGAAACAAAGATGGATCTCACTCTTATACTCAAGGGCCTTTTCACTCAGCTGTCTGAGTGTGATGGAATAAAATCACTACTATTTATACACATATTGCCTGCCAGCCTGCAGGATCACACATTTTCACTTCTCTACGACCTCTCCACCAATGGCGTGAAGTTATAAATATTCATTACATTTTTTATAGCGTAAACACGCAGAATAATATTATCCTTAAAATGACTGAAGAGCCGCCTGTAAATCGCTATTCACCTTAGCGGGTTAAGATCATTTGGTAACAGCTTGAGACCACTCTCTCTTTCTTTCTTACTGTGTTACAGTTCTCGGAGTTACTTGGAATATGCAGAGCCATGCCCAAAACTCTACTACTCAAAAAATAATCCGCCTTACTAAAATCAACCACAAAGTATATCAGAGCACTACAGAGTCACCCCAAAACTCTAAAGCTCTAAACAAACAAAAAAAAAAAAAAAAAAAATCCAAAACTCTGAAGCTCTATGAAAATACTCTCTCCAGTATTCTGTACTTAAAAGACAAGTTATTCTAACACTGGTTAACATTATCTAGAAATGCTCTTCTTAACTCTTATTATTATTATTAGCAAAAACTACAAAAACTATCTATTCAAATCTACCAAGCTTTCCAACTTTATCATTTGGCCACGCACTAGCTAGTCTAGTCCGTGAACCTATAACAAACTTCCTACATTTTTAGTTATCTTCTCTAAAAGTCTCTAACTCTCTAAATCTAAATCTCCATAAAATCTAATCTGTCGATCTCTAGTTCTTGCTGACCGTGCTAAAAATAATATTTATACCTCTTCATTTTGCACCTGACACCTGTTCTTCTTTGTTGTTTTCTGGGAAAGTGTCATGAGTCCCTGATTTCTGTAAACCTGACAACAGTGTAAAATGCTGATTTCAGCTCGTATCTTGTCTTTCTCACGTCCTAATTAAACGACTCAATTGCACCAACGCATGTGTTCTCGTGGACAAATGTCCACGTGTTTATAGTTACAACCAAATTAATTTTCCTAAATGTAACAGCCAAAATAATTTTCCTAAATGTAATTAACGTCAATCAACATTACATCCTTTTTCTTATTAAATTTGTATTTGTCCTAAAACGACTTTGAGGTGTGAAAACCTTTCTATAACATTTCACATCCATTTGACACATGACGTGTCACAGTGATCTGCACTGCATGCCTTTGTTTAAAGTAAAACCTGTTGCGAATATTTGTCGTTCTCACGTCCTAGTTAAACGACCAGTGCAGGTGTTGTCGTGGATAGATGTCCACTGTTTATAGTTGTATCTACATTCCTTTTCCTATAATTTCAACAAGATGCCACTCAAAAATTTCATTGTTTTGTCTTTATTTTTGGTGTTATTTTTAAGTGTCCTCTAAAAGTTATGCCAATATCATAAACTGCACAGATGTCCCGTACTCCGTGACTGGCACGTGATTCTACCAAACAACACAAGCGATGCCTTTTTGTTGTGGCCAAGCGTCCCCTTAATTGACAGCTCCTAACCTCAGTGTCAGTTAATTGTGAAACTGCATTCTAGTTTGCAACATTTAATGTGAGAATTATTACTGCATGTGTTCATTTGTGCGTTTTAAAAATTAACTTTCTATTGTACTATTTTAGACTATACTGTCTGAAGCAATGCTGCCGACGGAGCATGCAGCTATTGCACGGTCACACTATTACATTGGTTGTATACACAGGTTACAGAGTCACAAATGATAGGTGCGGCGTAACGTAGAATCTTATTGCTGATAACATCAAATCCAGATGAGATGCTTTTTTTTAAAGGCAAGAGACATTTGAGAATGTCGTGTACTATTAGGAATGTAATATCTCTTAGATCTGTTATGGTGTGTTTGGCGCTGCAGAAGGCTATTAACTTACTAATGTCGCAGTCCGTGGTCTTTAGTGTCTGCTTGAGGTGATTAATTTCTGATTTGAAGTGGTTACTAACATTAGTTGTCGTGAGGGAGCAGCTTTTTGGTAAAGAGCTTAACGACTTTGTTCATAGTGTTCTAATAGCTACCCAGGTGTTGCGGGTCTATGTATATGATAATATAGTTGGAGTAAACTTAGATGTTACTCTGGCCAAAGTCACACAGGGGATGTCTAGCAGACCACGCACACAGTAAAACAACTCCATATCTTCATATTCGTGTTAAAGCATCCTGGACAATTTCAACAATATTTATTCGACGAGACGAAGCCCTATAGATACATTCTTGAAATGCCTATACAGTAGTTTATGGCGTCAATTCTACAGTCTTTAGTATCGATCTGTAACGTCTGCTAGTAGAACAATGTCCTCGACATTTTCATTCATTTGAATATAGTTCAAAAACTCACGTTTGTCATGAAAAGCATAATTCCTCTTACAAATATACTGGCATCATCGCACGGAGGTGTATGGATGATCCAGTGATGGAATACGACCATGAAACCCTATAATACTCAGAAGCTCGTAAAACACACGTCCATCTGCCACAATAAAACACATAGAATGCCCCTAGTGAAGGATCGCTGATATCAGCAGACGGCAACTTAGACGTCTGCAACTCGGCCCAAAAGCAATGATGTAACTTCCTGTAACCAAGGGTCACCGATCATAACAAAGATGACTATTTGTGGAACCGTACTGATATCGACAGACATATTATGAATTTACTCATAACATTTACTCTCCCCCTCCCCCCGTCAAATAATGCAAACGAAGTTTGCATTATTTCCGTGGTGTGAGTATAACATCACTAGAGTGAAAAGATGGTATCATCAAATCTCACCGTTAGTTTGAACTAGCATAACACCCAGGTTTGTGCCACAGAGTAGGCAATTAAACAATCAATGTGCGGACGTTAGTAAAAAACATTACTACAGCCAATGACTGCCAAGTACACAAATCATTTTAACAGCCTAGTGAGGGAGCTATCACAAAAACATCCAACATCATACAAAAAAATGATGGTATCAGTCCAGGCACTCTCATACTGCTCACCGTCCAAAACACGTTACTGTCTTGTCAGGTAACAGTGGTCAATTAGTCTCATATTGATTAATAGTCATAATGCAAAACATTAAAATTAATACCATTATGTAATAGAGACAATAGATGACATGAGGCAGAGAATCAACCAATGAATTGAGTGAATGCGATATTTTTTTTGAATTGATCAAAATTATGTTTGTCTCAAAATTATATTTCAGGAATATAACACTATTATGGTAATCTTGTAAATGACACATTTGTGTGAGCAATAGATAAGACTATGCTTATGTGTTGTACCAATAGATAATAGAATGGTGTATTAGGCAATTAATGTTGCAAAGTCCCGTGTGAGTGTGACATAGATTTGTGTCAAAACCCAACAATTTCTAGTGAATTCCCACTAATCACTTCTTAATATCACACATAATAGTTCAAGTCCATAGTACAATGTCATTCCGCTAATTAATAAATGTTCATACACCACTCCTAGAAGTATGTAGAAATATATCATTGTCAATATCCATGATTGTTCTCCAAGGGATAGTATGATAGTACGAATCCAACTGTTAATATGCACAGTAATTTCAAACGAAAACTAGTCAGATAGGACATTTATTTGCTGTGTCCCCTTGATACTTCGAGACAGTCAGCTCAGAGTTATGTCCCTTAATTTGTAGACGTTGTTTTTTCCAATTAAAATTGACATACATGTCCGCACGAAAATGTCTGGAAGTGACATCATTTTCAACATTTCACTAATGTGTATACGTAAGTTTGTACATTGACTATAAGCACTGTCATTAAGGCACAACATCTATACGAAGTGCGCTGAGTTCAACAACATATCACACCATTTTGAGTATTTGAGAATTCATCATCATCCTGTTGCTGTGTGAACCGCTTACGCATATCAGCAATGTTTCTTTCTTTGAAAATGCAATTATGTAGATTAGTTTTCAGCATAGTTAGCGTACAAAATGTTATAATATTCTTCATCATTATAGTTACTGTTCCAATATAGTAGTGTCATACGAACACGTCATCATACACGTAATAGTTTCTTGATCAAGACAACATGAAGTTCATAGGTTAGTTGAAATTCTGTGAGTCACCTGTATTCGTAGAGTATATAGGTGATATAGGGTCTTTTATACACCTTGACAAAACATCAGCCAAGACATTTTGGCTTCTCTTAGTGGCTTTGATGTCATAATCATATGGTTGAAGAGCGAGCGAGGCCCTGGCAGCCCTCTCGTTCCTGAATCTCGTTGTTTTGAGATATGACAACGCTTTCTGGTCGGTCTCCAAGGTGAATTGGGCTCCCATGAGGTACCGCTGCAACTTGGTGAAACAAAACACGATCGCCAGCAGTTCCCTTTCCACAATGGGATTCCGCTGCTCTGTGGGCGACAATTTACGGCTGACATATATAGTTGGGTGCATGTAGCCTTGAAACTCCTGCATCAACATTCCACCGATTCCTGTTGCAGAGGCGTCTACTCTGAGGGTAAAAGGAAATCGAGCGTCAGGTAATCTCAAAATTGGTGATTTAGAGAAACAGCATTTTAGTAAATTTAAGGAGACGTCGCAGGCATGAGACCAGACAACTCTGTTTGGCGAGTTCTTCTTTACCAACGAAGACAGAACTGAGGTAATATCAGAAAAATTAGGTAAGAATTTTCTATAGAAATTTACCAAGCCTAAAAGACTGCTAACCTGTTTCTTAGTTCGAGGAATTTCAAGATTCAAAATTTTGGAGATAGTAGAATCCTCAGGTTTAAGAAACCCACCTCCTACTTTATGACCAAGAAAAGAAATTTAAGTGAATCCTATTCTAGTTTTTGAAGGTCTAGCAGTGAGATTATGAAGACGCAAGGTATTCAACAAAGACTGAATTCCCATAACATGTTCTTCCCAAGTATGATGGAATAGACAAATATCATCAATATAAGTGATTAAATCCTCATGGTTAGAGAAAAGTTTACGCATCATGCGAACAAAGGTAGTAGGAGCGTTAACAAGACCGAAGGACATAAAATTGAATTGAAACAATCCTAGAGGTGTAGCGAAAGCTGTATAAGGCTTAGTTGTGTCTGATAATGGCACTTGGCAATAGCCTTTTGACAAGTCAAATTTCGTAAAGAAAGTAGCAGTAGCCAATTTGTCCAGAAGAGAATCTAACAATGATAATGGTTCCGAGTCTGGAATAGTCAGGGCATTTAAGCGCCTGAAATCTATGCAAATACGAATAGATTTATCTTTTTTCCTAATCAAGACCATAGGAAAACTGTATAGTGAATGTGATGGGGCAATAATATTTAACTTGTTCATTTCTTTTATTTTTTCCTGTACCTGTGATTGTAAATGAATAGGTATAGGCTATGGTTTCAGTTTGATAGATCTGAAATCTGTTAGGAAGATATCATGTTGAATGATATCCGTATGCCCAGGAACATCCGTGAGCACATCAGAAAAAGATTGCAGTAATTGAGAAATCTGCTCCTTCTGATGAAAAGCATCTTTCCAACTCTCAGTAGCTAAAAGATGTAAGATTGGTAATGATAAAAGTGGTTCAGTACCATCAGATAAGTCAGAGCCCTCCTCCTGTATTACCGATAAGGAAGAGCGACGATCAACAGATTCGTCAATAACTTCAAAGACTGGTTTAAGATGTTGAGGACGAGCATGAAATTGCTGTAACATATTGATATGAAAAGTTTTTTCCTTCCCATTAATAGATAAAATATAGTCAACATCTGACAATTTATCAATAATTGTATAAGGTCCTCTCCATGACACAAGTAATTTATTGTCTTTATTAGGTAGTAATACATAGGCTTCATAACCTGGCCATAATTGGCGCAGTTTCCTGTTTTGATTGGCAAACAAACGAGCCTTTAATTTTGCCTTTTCTGACGCCTCCACTGCTATTTGGAATGCGTCGATAATCTTTTTTCTCAAGTTGACAACATATTGGTAAGAGGTTTTAACATCTTCATTCATGTCAGCTCCAACCAACAATTGTTTTAAAATGGACATAGCACCAAAGACTAACTCAAATAGCGCGAACTCGGTGTGTTCGTTGGGAATTTCTCTGTAAGCAAATAAAATTGCGGGCAATACCCTGTCCCAATCCTGTGGATATTTAGTAGTAACGTTACCCAACATTTGCTTCAAACTCCTGTTGAGCCGCTCAATTTTACCATTCGAGGCGGCGTGATAGATTGAACTAAGAGAACGATTAATATCCAACTTCATCATCACTTGTTTCATGACGTCAGAGACGAATTGAGATCCTCGGTTAGATAGAATGTTTTCGGGAAAACCGAATCTGCTGAAAATTAAAAATAGCGCATCAGTAGTTGATATACATTTAAGAGGTATCGCTTCTGGCCAGCGTGTGCAGATTTCAATGCATGTCAGCACATATTTATGCCATCTAGCTGACGTGACCTTTAATGGACCAATAAGGTCAATAGCCATCTTTGCGAAAGGACGCAAAGAAATATCAGATGCCTGGATGGGCGCATTATGTTTTGGCCTTTTAGTTGCCACACCTTGGCAAATTATGCAAGTGCGAGAAAAAGCCTTGACATCTTTTGTCACTCCAGGCCAAAAAAAATCGACAAAACTCTCTGTTTTGTTCTTGCAATTCCCAAATGACCTGCTCAATTAATATCGTGGGCATGTCGTAAAACGAATGGTCGAAAACAAGCTGGTACCATAATCTGTTTTTTACACATGTAGAATCCTGAAAATTTCTTATTAAAATACCATTCTTTATAGTGTACCAATGTTTAGCATTATCATCAAACATAAAATCATCTGATTTTCAACCTAAAAAAATTTCTTTAAAGACTCATCATCATTCTGTCTCTGAATGAATGAATCCTTATCAATCAGTTCCACCTGTATATCATCATCATGTTACCGTTGTTGTTTGTGGTGCTGTGTGTTGGTGCTGCTGACTGGCACAGCTGACAATGTTGATGTCAGAAATGTCGGGCTTACTGGTAGTGGCGGACAGTTGTTTTATATTTGAACGAATGTCTAGGGTCCGTTAGATTTGTTTAACTTGATGCAACCAAGACAACAGTAATGTCAGGGTCATAAGATGGACCAAATGGTAAAACAAGTAAGCTGGAACCATGTAGCACATCAATCACAGTTTATTGAAGACAGGAACATCGACGTCATAGACAGTAAATCATCAAAGGTTATAAAGGCAGACATGTGCACGTTGATACAAATAATCCAGATCAAATTTGACCGGACTCACTAATCCCCGTCATCTCAAGGACGGTGGAAGCTCTGCGGTGACGAGTTCTTATCTTCCTAGTTGCTTCATTACGAAGATTTTAATAATATATAGGATGTCTTCCATGAAGGTACAATGTGTTACCCTCCATACAATGCTCAGCAAAAAAAAAACCTCTGGACACACTAGCGGCACGCCACAACCACCCCTGCCGATGCCCTGCCAGATACTCTTTTTTGAGAGCTTATATTCTTTCTCGTTTCAACTCAGTACATTTTCACTGAAGCGCGAACTAAAAGCTTGACATGCGAGATCAGCTCACCTATTTGTCTCAGCTCACCTATTTGTCTCCCCAACTTCGTGATTCAATTATCGTGTCTCTTTAAACTTATTCTTTTAAAGAAAACATACCCAGTTGCGCTATTTTGTTCAAATATAGTGACGGAGGCACGCAAATAATTACCCATCTCATAACTTTAGATGTGCTCACAAGCGTGTCTATAAAAAACTAGAACCGAACGTGAGAATCCCAAACACTTAACTCCCACGCGAAAAAGGACTTAACAATCATCATCATTTTCCTTCTCCTCATCATTATTTTTCTCTCCAGTCACCATCTCCTCAGTTTCACTCTCATCATTCATCCTCTCATCTACCACATTTTCAATTTGGTTGTGATGATCTAATTCAGCACGAGCCTGAGCTCTGGTCGTTACAGCATTTGCAATGATCAGATGCTGCTGTTCCCATTTTTCAATATCTTCCTTAGTGCATTCACGAAGACCAGGAATATTCCTCAAGATGCAATGATCAGATGCTGCTGTTCCCATTTTTCAATATCTTCCTTAGTGCATTCACGAAGACCAGGAATATTCCTCAAGATGCAATGATCAGATGCTGCTGTTCCCATTTTTCAATATCTTCCTTAGTGCATTCACGAAGACCAGGAATATTCCTCAAGGTTATTCCGGCAATAGGGCTATTCAACAGGCATACGTTACAGCATTTGCAATGATCAGATGCTGCTGTTCCCATTTTTCAATATCTTCCTTAGTGCATTCACGAAGACCAGGAATATTCCTCAAGGTTATTCCGGCAATAGGGCTATTCAACAGGCATACGAGAGTTCTCCCTCTAAAGTATGGGGTATCCAAAAATACTTCCGCAGTTGGATAGTATTCCACTGTGCCACCAAATGTAATGCATTTCACCTCCCTTCCTGTATAATCTGAATGATCTACCAAAGACCTGCGCACACCAATCGTTGTGCATCCTGTGTCCCTGAGAAGTGACACAAGTTGGTTGTTTACAAAGCCTTTATTAAGAACCAGTGAACCTGTACCATCATGTGAGGACATGACTGGTAACGGATGTCCACATAAGAGCCTAGGGACTCCCTGTAGCTGAAACAAAGAGTTACATTCAGAACAATTAGTACTGTTGGATAAATCAACACAACATGCATTTGAATGAGCTAAACCACTATTAGTCTGAACTGGATTATTGTCACCAACATGTACGACAGCATTTGAACGTTCAAGGTTCCTTGACTGTCTAAAATTATTATTCTGTTGAGAACCTCTGTTATTAAAAGAATTGTCATTATTCCTGTGAAATGACCTTTGTCCTCTGCCTGATCTGGAATTATATTCTCCTCTGCTATGATAATCATTACGCCTGAATGATGATTGTTGATGAAAATATCCATCATCATTGAAAAGAGTTATAATTTCTCTGAAGCTGCTGTGCTAATTTTGTTAAAATTGTATCTGCCTCTGTTTGTGCCATAGTTATGATCTCTGTTCACTCGATAGTTCATGCCCATACTGTTTGATCTCTGCCTAGGTGAATTATAGTTACAGTCCTAGCAGATGCCACTGGCGAGGAATGTTATTTTTACCAAGATTTCTACTCGGATGTGCGACTTGATATTGACGACCAAAAGTTTCCAGGTTAGACAAAGTTTCAGGTTTTCTATCCTGTAGAAATTTCAAAAAGTCGCCACTAATTGAAGACAAAACCTTGTCTCTCAGAATCAAATCAGATAGCCCCTCAAAAGTGTTTTCAACCTTGGACAAATCAACCCATCTAGAAAAGTACAGCTTAATAGATAAAATCTTTTGCTGAATCTGGTAAAAATGATTTAAATCTAATCCTATAACCATTTTCGTGTAGTTGATACTTCTTTAGCAACAAGGCTTTTACAGCCTCATAGTCCTTTCTAGACTGATCATTCATAGTACAGACTGCAGTGAGTGCCTCACCCACCAATAAGTTCACGAGCCTACTAGACCAGGTAGCTGTATCAATTTTAAACTCTTGGCAATATGTCTCATATCTATTTAAAAAGCGTGAAATATCGTCGATATTTGAATTAAATTTTGGCAAATTGAGCTTAAAAGAGGAAGCATGGTCTTTTTTACCAGCCTCACCATTCATATGATTAACCTGTGGTTGTTGCAGTCTCAATTTCTCCAACTCAAATTCTGGCAGTCTAAGCTCTTGTTGCGCTTTTATTTCAAATTGAGCATAGGCCAATTTTTCTTTATCAAGAGTCAATTCTTCTGCTCTTCTCTCCTTAGCTAATTCTTCTTCTCTCCTTTTTTTCAGCTAATTGCAATTCTTCTTGTCTCCTTTTCTCAGCTATTTCTTCTTCTCTCCTTTTTTCAGCTAATTCTTCTATTCTTCTTTTCTCAGCTAACTGCAATTCTTCAGCTCTCTTCTTCTCCTCCCCCTCTAATTGTCTTTGATCTCTGAGTTCCCTTTCCTCTAGCTTCTTTAATGCAAAATCCTTTAAAACTTCACCCTCCAATCCAAAATCCTTTCCAGCCTTAATAAAAGATTCCAAGGTAGCCATGATTCACAATTATTGTGCTTTCCAATAGCTAAACAATAAAGCAAATTTTATATAATGAATATGGGAGCAATATTAGCAATAATTATTTCACCACCTCAAAATCAACCAACTGCATGTAATATTAGATGTTAATATAGGAGTACCAAAAAAAAAAAACATACAAACAAGATGACTGAACACAGTGACAAGAGCTAAATGAAGATAATACTAATGAAGAAATAAGGCAGAAATGTATGAATTGTAGAACAAATAAGCAAAATGTAGCTCTATCACACTTATGACAAGAGAAGCACGAGTTTACAACATGTATGACATCTAATAAATGAAGGATAGCAAGGTTAGATCAACAAATTCACAAACAATAATGGAGAACAACTAAATACAAATAATTACAATTAACTTTTCAACAAAAACAAACTTACCAATTAACAAGACTTTTACAACTAACAAACAATGGTAATGGTAATCTCAATAGCAGCAGATAACTCACAGCTTTGTAATGCCGGCCCAGCTATTTGAGAAAATCATAAACCAAACCCTACAGAACGACTATGAAATTTCTCGACCATACGTACGAGGTATTGAAAAAATGTATAGTTACCTATCCAACCTCCCGCTATTCATACAAACATATAGATAAGAAAATACATAGAGGAAAAAAAAAAACTCTGGCAAACATGCTTCTCCGCATCTCACACTGCACGTAACCTTAAATATACTTATCTGTTATGCCAGCAAAAAAGATTCCTCCTGGTTTCAACGCCTCTTTCTCCAGGGAACGATGAAAACGTACAATGCAGACCAGGTTAGGTTTAGGCTCCACCTTCTGCGCAACCGAACATGACTGCTAATCTTGGAAATTTTTGAAAATTTCATAAAACGAAGTCCCACGACTTGAAATATATTTCTTGACTTCTGCAAGATATTACTCTGGCCAAGCTTCCTCACACAGGGGATGTCTAGCAGACCACGCACACAGTAAAACAACTCCACATCTTCATATTCATGTTAAAGCAGCCTGGACAATTTCAACAATATTTATTCGATGAGACGAAGCTCCATAGATACATTCTTGAAATGCGTATACAGTAGTTTATGGTGTCAACTCTACAGTCTTTAGTATCGATCTGTAACGTCTGCTAGTAGAACAATGTCCTCGACATTTTCATTCATTTGAATATAGTTCAAACACTCACGTTCGTCATGAAAAGCATAATTCCTCTTACAAATATACTGGCATCATCGCACGAAGGTGCATGGATGATCCAGTGATGGAATACATAGGAATATGACCATGAAACACTATAATTATAATACTCAGGAGCTCGTAAAACACACGTCCATCTGTCACAATAAAACACATAGAATGCCCCTAGTGAAGGATCGCTGATTTCAGCAGACGGCAACTTAGGCGTCTGCAACTCGGCCAAAAGCAATGACGTAACTTCCTGTAACCAAGGGTCACCGATCATAACAAATATGACTACTTGTGGAACCGTATTGATATCGACAGACATGTTATGAATTTACTCATAACACCAGGCTTCTTTGCTATTTGCTTGAGAGTGATAGATAGATAGATAGTACGTAGATAGATAGATAGATAGATAGATAGATAGATATATAGATAGATAGATAGATAGATAGATAGATAGATAGATAGATAGATAGATAGATAGATAGATAGAAAGATAGATAGATAGAACGAACGAACGAACGAACTTTATTTTCGAAGGGTTAAGAATTGGGCGCGCAAGCCCGTCTAACATTCTGCCCTTTCACTCTCATTAATCTTGCATACTATATCCTTTTATTCCCACATATTACTTTAAGCATTAATTTAAAGGCATGCAACATTATAAAGTTAACATAACAGCATTCATTTACAGTATGCAATCATAATAAAAAATGAGTAGGTTTTCTTTAAAAAAAATAAACAAGATAGTGACTGAAAAAAAAAATAATAAATATAAAATAAAATAATATAAACAAAACAATAAATAAATAAATTCTGTATACCGACACTCGCTTATGCGGTCAAAACGTCTACAAGTAATCTGTATTTTTGAATGTGTCATCAATCGTCAATACAAAAATTACAAAAACACATTCTCGCTTACATCCATACATTCTTGGTGGAAAATGAAATAATAAAAATAATAACAATTTCTTACGCACTTCTGTAGCAGGAAAAGTCTTTCAGCAGTTAAAAATAAAATAAAATTGTATCTCCTTATTCTCATGTATATCATCCCATTTAAGCAAACGAAAACATTCACATCTTTAAAGTACAGAGGTATGCGGGTACATTCTCACATACATTACATTATATAATAATATTACATGGATAAAAAAACAAATTATTCCCATTAAAAACGAGCGGAAGAGGAAAAGAAATGTTGACATATGGATGAGATGTTGACAAGCAAATGATGTTTCTATGGGTGTAGATAATCAGTGTTTAGGAAGTGTTTGAAAAGTGCTTTGTTAAATGAATATTGTGTAGGTAGGCTTTTTAGATGGTGTGGAAGGCTGTTCCATAAGTATGCTCCAGAGTAGGCTAGACTCTTTTTGAACAGGTCGATCCTAGGTTTGGGAAGACGTAACTGATGTAATTGTAGTCCCTCTCTTCTACTGGTTCGAAACAATGATCGTAGGTACGGCGGGGCATTGTTAGATAGAATTGCTGAGTCAGCTTAGCTTTGTTGTAGAGGAGACGTTTTTTAGGGACAGTATTTTGTGTTCTTTTCGTGTCCTTGTGTGAGGTATCGTGCGATTATCGGTGATCAGACGTACTGCTCTCTTATGCAGGGAGTGCAGTCTCTTTGAGGTGGAAGCAGGGCAACCATCCCAAAGTGTAGAGTAGTAATCTAGATGTGTCTGTATATGTGAGGTGTAGAACAATAGTCTAATGTCTGCGTCTAAGAAGTGTTTTATTTTGGTTAGATGGTACGTCTTTTGAGCTAAGTGTTTGGTTAAATTCCGTACATGGGAGTTCCACGTTAAGTGCTGGTCAATCGTGATCCCTAGAACTTTGTGTTCTGTTACATGTTCCATTTGTATTGATTCCGCGTGTAGCTGTAGCGATATTTTGGTGCAGTTTAGGAGTTTCTGTCTGGTGGTAATCAACATAGATTTCGTTTTTGCTGTGTTTAATGGCATGCGATTCATATTACTCCATTTTGTTAGATTGTCTACATCGCATTGAAGAGTCATTTCAAGTGCCACGCAGTCATATATATATATATATATATATCACGGCAGCCATACCACATAACACTATGCTGGATTGACAATGTCCGCCGCATGAAAGATGGTCACAACCCGAAAGATATTTCTTCGGATAGCTGAGGGCTATCTCCTCAACGGTGTAGCAGTGCCCCTTGCTGTTTGTTAATAAACGTGTTGAATTTGTCACTTGTTGATATTGGCAAGTGTTCGATGTTCAAAGTAATTCAAACTGTTTGTAATGTTTGTTTTTAGAGTTGCGTATTGAATTGTCATTTAATGGCGAGGCACGTATTTCGATCGTATAGTAGAATCTCTAGCATCGTGTGTTATGCTACAATCCAGCAGGTTCTTTCTTCCGGGTGAGAATGCTGCTACTTGTTGGTGTTGATTGGAGTTTCTTGGCCCTTGATGTTGGAGAAGAATTAAATCTTTGATTGACAAGTTTATTCTTTGGTATTTATGTCTTTTCTTTGTTAAGTTCTGGTCTCTCCTAATTCACCAGCTGTTTCTTTCTACTGAGTTAGTTTTTGTGGACGTGTTAGTTTTCTTTATTGTCAGGTAATAAAAGTCTTAATATCGAGTAAACGTTCAGAAGCACGACTGTTTAACATCACACATCACCAGGATTAAAACTTCAACGATCACAGGCACATCTACTGCTACGAATGATAACAACTGAAGCGTAGACGTCCACAGAGGGTTTAAAAAAAAGAAGCATTAAAAGTCACCATAGAATATACAGGAACTGTGTTGAAATAAATCTAGGAAAACGTTTTAAGGCCTGTTTATTGGTGTTAAATCTCTGCTCATTTCTGACATCTTGTTACAACAGCGTTCGACAATAGCATGGAAATAAGTCAATAACTCCTCAAAATGAAGAACTGTTCTGTCTTCGTCCTTAATAAATGGCTACAGCAGGTTTTAAAGGGAATTAAGTTGTCGCAGTTTCTCTTTCTGCAAATCTATTGTTATCTTCCTTCTGACTTAGAGAATTGTTGTATCACGGTGTCTACGACTAGTCGACAAGAAATGGTTCGTTAACTGTTGCAATATTCTTGTAGCCTAAACGTTATGTTTAAACAGGCACTCGTTATCAATTTAATTCTCCTTGGAAACAAAGACGGGCGCCGATAACTTAGAGCTGAATGTTGTTGTCTATTGAAAGGTTCTTTATTCGTTCTGTTTCTACCTAACAATTTCAGCAGTTCGTATGGTCTAAGAAATGTTTCTACTTCTACAAAATCTTGTCTGCTCTAGTCGGCAATTGCCCTCTAACTGAATGCTCAGCCTAATGCTTTTGTTTTTCTCCTTTTACATTTTGCTAACGATTGTCACGCGATTCTGCCTGACGACAGACATTGAATCCGGTTGATTCTAGTTAAGTGCATTCAGCTTATAATTTGATTTCATTGGAAGGGTTTGTCACAAGGTTAACCCGAGGCTTAATCAGGGAATGTTATCACAGTTGTGCAGGCGTTGTCAATGGCTCAGATTTGCCTTCATTTATTCATAACCCTCCACTCCCAAAGGTGCATAGGCTTCAACAAACACATGCCAAGTCCTCCTGTCACGTGCCATCATCTCAAGTTCTCTCCACGTTCTCCTCATCATTTTCACCTCTGTTTCCAGTACTCCTCTCCATGTGCTTCTTGCTCTACCTCTGCCTTTCTTGCCCTGGGGGTTCCAGACCAAGGACTGCCTTGTAATGCTATTCATATGTTTTCTCAGTGTGTGTCCTATCAATCGCCATCGTCTTCTTCTCATCTCTTGTTCTACTGGCACTTGACTGGTTCTTGTCATCAGTTCCACGTTGGTAACCTTTTCATACCATTTTAATCCCTCTATTCTACGCAAGCACCAATTTATGAAAGTCTGTAGGTTTTTGGTTGTTGTCTTTGTTGTTCTCCATGTCTCAGAGCCATACAATAGGACTGAATCCACAGTTGAGTTGAAGATTCTTATTTTCGTGTTGGGTCCGATTTCTCCTGATCTCCATATATTTCCCAATGCAATGAAAGCACCTCTTGCTTTTTGTATTCTTATTTTGATATCACTGTCTGTCCCTCCAACTTTGTCTATATTGCTGCCAAGATATGTGTACGATTCTACATCTTGTATTGGTGTTTCTTCAAGTTCAACCCTGTTATCATTACCTGCTTTTATTCTCATTATTTTTGTCTTTTCCCTGTGTATTTTCAGACCCAATTGCTGTGACCTCTCATCGAGTGTTTTCAATTTGTCCTGCATCTGATTCTTAATTTAATGAGTTAATTGTTCAAATTGCACACAAGAATACCTTAGGGTTCAAGCAATCGGTTGACAGTTGTTTTGCATCTGGGTCACGAGAGTTTTTTGGCGTACGGGCTTTCCCGTTAGTATGGTTTGTAGCCTCCTCTTGCATCGACCAGCGACTGGCATCTCCTGGGCGTGGATGCGATCAGACGTCTGATGTGGGCCTGTGGGATGGCTGCCCACTCTTCCTGGAGTGCCTGGAACAGATCACGACGATTGGCTGGAGCAACGTCTCGGCACAAACACGTCTATGCAGCTCATCCCACAGGTGCTCAATCGGACTCATGTCTGGAGACAGGGATGGCCAGGGAAGGGTGAGAATGTTGTTGGCAGTCAGGAACTGCGTGGTCAACCGTGCACAATGGGGTCTGGCGTTGTCTTGTTGAAACACAGACTTTTGGGCAGCCACAAGTGGAAGGACATGGGAAGAATTTCGTAAGATTCAAGCCTTTACAGTTTGATCAGACACACATGACGTTGCCAATGTGAATAGACGGTGCAGGCAATGACTGGGCAGTTGAGGAAGCTGTTGTAAACCTGTCTCTGAGGTGACGAAGCCGAATAAAGCGATCCTCCGCTGCTGTTGTCACTCTGGGTCGTCCACTGCGATGCCGGTCTTCAACTGAGCCAGTGGCTTGGAACAGGTGCCAAAGTCGACTGATGGTACTCTGATGCACGTTTAGATGCCTGGCAACCTGACTTTGACTTTCGCCTGCATGCAGTCGGCCAATAGCAATGTTCCTTAAATTTATCGATAGAGACGCCATAAATGTCTGCTTGAAAATGAACTGAATTTTTGTGTGTAGCGTTATCCTTTTATAGGGTTTCAGTTGCGTAGTCAGTGAATAGTGTTCACCCCAAATTTTGTTGCTTTCACATACGCGCAACATGAGCTGTGATCAAAAACTGCGTCATAAACACTATTGACCACTGCGTTGTAACGATTACAAAAACCAACGCAATTCAGGTCAACACGTGCATTTGACACTGTAGAGAACATTTGAGGCTGGTTTTTATATACCCTAGCACCAAATTTTACTTACAAACTCATAATAACGCGCCCTCGGATAGCTTTGCGTTTCTTTTATTGGACAGTATATAACTGAAATTAAAATGGATGTATATTAATAATTTACAAATTATAGTACACTAACCTTGGTTTCGCCCAATGGGCTGGCTGATCACCCGTTGGCTTGTCACACCGATTACGGAAACAACGGCAGATGGATCTATTTGTTGTTGCCCTAAAGACGCCGCTAGGCGTGATGGGAAACTACAACAGAGAAAATCAATCTGCTGTTGCCCTTAAGACGCCACAAGGCGTGATGGCCACTGACTGCTTGGTCGGTCTTTGGCTAAGGACGGAAGAAGAGAAGAAGAACCTTGGTTTCATATAAAGAATTCCCCGGACACAGGTCCCTGAATTTCCATCGTGAAATAACGAACCAAGTCTCTGGTGGATTACTATTGTAATGCCCCAGGATAGTTTTTCTCTGGGTTATATGATGAAAATATTGCCGCCAGCAATGTCGGTGTTCTCTCTCTTGATGTCTTGTGAAGGGGTTCTAATCCTATGTGATGTTCCATTCGTGTTTACTTTAGTTCAGACAACAGTCCCCATTACTCTGTAAAGTTTTCTGTAATATTTTGCTGTGTTCGCTTTCATATTTAGCTTAGCCCAGACAGTCTGTCTACATTACTCTAATATTTAATTGTTGATTACGTGAGAACTGTTTATCCAAACTTTTGTTCTTCCAACATATTATGCTAATCCCGCCTCAGATCTTGCATTGCGTTAATGTTTCTAAACAAAATATCACTTCAGTGTTATAGCCAGTTCCTTCTTTGTTACTCTACTGGAGTACACAAGCCAGCGCCATGTAGTCTGTCTTACCGACGAAGTTTCATTGATACTTTGTAGGGCTTTTGTGTTTCCCTTCGGCGATCACTTTGGTCTGAACAGTTTTCCTACATCTTTCGTAGTGTATTTTCTCCGACATTTGCTCTTTCATGCAACATTTGCGATCCATATTTGCTATTTCATCGTTGTGATTACTCGCAACCGGTATCTAGAGAACCACATTTGCTCTTTCATCGGGGAAAATAAAAATCCTTTGATTGAGTCCACATGCCCGACATTATCGTTTGAAGCCCACATTGCATCGTGATAAATCAGGTAAAAACACATATGGTCATCCGAATCAAACATGGGCATGCAGTAATTTCTGTGACACCACATTGGACGCCCAGATTGGCCAGGGGAAAACGTCTCACCGCGGTTCAGACAAGCGTTGGTTTACCACATTGGATGCCCAGCTTGGCCAGGTGACTTCCAGAAATATATAATACCGCATAATCTACTAGAGTAGAGAAGTCCAGTTTTTTACCTTGTGTGGAAGAGATTAAACCCAAAAACGCATAGCCTAATACACGTGTTTATTCAGAGTGGATGATAATTCAGTTCTGTGATTAATTGTGTTATTAAAGGATTTTGCGAAGGGAAAGGAAGGTTAGTAGATCTTATACTTATTAATACATTTTCTTATTTTTGTTTATTTTAACCTCACAGCTAAAATGTGCGAAAGATAAAGTTTCAAATAATTCTTGGCATAACTGATTAATAAAATCAGAAGATTTTCCTAGAAAATGATAGGATGATAGGAGGTAATTAATAGTTCATATTTCACCTTTATCATCATCACAGTCTCCCATGCGCACACACTCTCATGCACAAGATATTTAACATCATTAGAATTGAACTCAGAGAGAGAGAGATGAATAATGAGCAGTAGTTTAAATGCAAGTCAACCAGTGATGTTAAATGTGAAAAACTTACGAAGACTTTTGTGTGTCTTCAGTTCATCAGAAGTCTGAGTCTACACGCAACGTGTCTGACGTCTAACCAGAAATAAGTTATTAAAAACGGACATTTGGCTAGCAGAATTCGCCATAGGACATCTTTCATTCCTCAATTAAAAAGGAATATTGTCTCACCCACAAGTCATAAGGTGGACGCAGCATTTTTCGTCACCATATACTGCTTGCTCACAAGTTCAATACATCGTTATCACAAGTTCAATACAGAGTCATCATAAATTCTAATCACTCGAAAGATCATTATTATCTGAAGTCAAGCAAAAGAGCTCAAAAGAGGAATCGCATATTTATACCACGTGCAACACACTCTTAAGCGCATTTTATGAAGCAGACTCGAAAGTATATGAATCACGACTACATACGCAAGATTATGAGTCTACATATCACTAACATTTCGTGAAGATATCCAGTCTGACCAGTACCCTCGGGAGATTAGACAACAGACCTTTTGTTCATATGACAGCTATTAACTGTTGATCAACACTACAGAGATATACTCAAACAGTGAAGGAATATACATAGATATCTCGTCAGCGTTCTCCGTACGACAACAGTATTCATCAGAACGTCCTCAGCTTAGAGATACCCCACTCGACATAACGTATAACAACTTGGGACATTTTATGCACACATGTGAATCCTCATATCTAGGAGAAGCATTTAGAGACACATGGACTGTGTAGAGTACTCACCATTTTGGTAACACGTATCATATCACATCATCATTTCACTTTACACCAGTTCATTCTTAATTAACTATTACTTAATTAACTGTAATTTTATTATCTCATCTGTGTGTTTTGTGTGAATCGTCTTTCACCATCATCACGTTCTAACCATTACTAACCCTATATGTGTGGATATTTCATTAATAAACCCAACGATCGGTTGATCATTATCAAGAGTTTGTTAATGTATCACTCGTGCTGTCGGTGTTACATATTCACCTATAGGAACCTTTCTCTACTCAGATGAGGTTGGGGGCTTTTTCTTTACGGGATCTAAGGGCAGAAGCTAAGGTCGTGGGGAAACAGAACTCTTTCCATAATTAATTAGAAAACACTGTCTAGTGGAAAGCATTCGCATTCCTGTCTCCTTGTCCCTATCTCGAATAGGTCTTTATTCTTTCTTAACGAGCCAATTTCTAGAGACCTTATATCTATATCTCAAAGACTATTCCTGGCAAAAACTACTGTAGTAGTTGCCCCAGTGACTCACCACACGACAATATTATTACACATCAGTAAAGTTGCCCGTGCTTTGCATGCGGTGACAACGGCGCATAATCAGTTTTGACTGAAGGAGGCTATATATATATCAGTAAGGAATCAGCAATTGGTACAGACAGATACCTTCACATACCTAGGAAGCATAGTAACACCAGACGGTGGGGCAGGCAAAGACATAACATCAGAATGAATAAGGCAAGAACAGCCTTCTTTAGCCTAAATAACATCTGGAAGTCCTCCCAATACAGCACAAGCACAAAATTAAGATTATACCAGAGTTGCGTGCTTTCTGTGCTTCTCTATGGTGCGGAATGCTGGAGAGTCACAGAGAAGGAAATGTCAAAATTGTCCTCTTTTCACACAACATGCCTAAGAAAAATTCACCGCATCTTTTGGCCGAATACCATCACCAACCAAGATCTGCTTACTCGTAGCAAGCAAGAGGACATGCACACCATCATAGCTGGCAGACGCTGGAGCTGGGTTGGTCATGTCCTCAGAAGAGACCCCGATGCCATCACAAGAACAGCTATGCTTTGGACCCCTGAAGGAAAGCGAAAGAGAGGCCGACCAAAAACAACTTGGCGGAGGACTGTGGAGGCTGAGATGCAAAGAATGAACCAGAGTTGGGGCACTGTACGAAGGATGGCCACCGACCGTGCAAAGTGGAATCAATTTGTTGTTGCCGTACAAGACGCCACTAGGCGTGATGGCCACTGACTGCTTTGACGGTCGGTGGTTAAGGATCGAAGAAGAAGAATATATATATAAGAGCGAAAGGGGGCGTTGGTTGTATTGTGGCCAAAAACCAGAAAGATAGTATCAAGGGATGGAACTTTGTCTCGGAGCGCATTATGGTTGTAAAACTAAAAGAAGGAGAAACCATAGTCAACCTGGTCAAAGTGTATGGGCCAAATGAGGATGAGAGAGCAGAGGTCAAGGAGGAATTCTTCGAGCTGCTTCAAAGGACAGTGGATGACTGCCTAGATGAAATTATCATGCTCGGAGATTTCAATGCCAGAGTTGGAAATGACCATGCTAGATGGGGTGGAGTTATCGGAAGATATGGAGAAGATACTCTCAATGACAATGGAAAGCAACTCCTTAGATTCTGCAATGAGCAGAATCTGATCATTACCAACACAAAGTTCCCCCATAAGCACATACAAGCATACACTAGGTGTGAACCAACAAAGAATGAGAAGTCAGTGATCGACTATGCCATTGTTAGGAGGAGCGCTTTCAAATATGTCCGAGATGCTAGAGGCTAGAGGGGGCCAGAGATTGGAAGTGATCACTACCTGCTTACAATCAAAAGAACAACTGAAAAAGTTGCTTAGCGTAGGAACTGCCCAGCATCACGCAAGAAACCAAGTAAACGAACGTAAGAAATGAGCATTAAGACCTACAAGCTGAGAGAGCCAGAGATTAAGACCAGATATCAGGGGCTTATTGCTGCAGCGGTGAGAAACACAGAAGAACAACCTGATGACTTGGAAACCATCTGGCTTAAATTCAAGGACATCATAAAGACAGCTGCTGCAGAAGCATGTGGTGAAGCCCGACTTGGGAACAAGAGAAAGAGGACACCTTGGTGGACAGAGGAAGTCAAAGAGAAAATAAGAGAGAAGAAAATGGCATGGAAACAATACTTAGGAGCTAAAACACAGCAGGACAAATAGAGAAATATAGAGAATATGTGATACTCAGAACAGAAGCAAAGAACAAGGTGCTATCAGCAAAACAGAAGTCCTGGGAAGAATTTGGAGAAAAGCTAGAAAAAGATGCGCAAGAAAACCAGAAATTGTTCTATAAGACCCTAAAGAACATGAGGAAGGAAAAACAATGCCCTCTCAAATTTATAAAGGACAAGCAAGGCAAATTGCTTACTGACCCGAAGGAAGTAATGGAAAGATGGAAAGAATATTTCTTAGAACTCCTTGATGGTGAGCAAGGTCAAGCATTAGAAATAATAACCACTAGCACAGAAGAGGAAACAAATGGTGATGAAGATGACATAATGGTGGAAGAACTTAAGGGAGCACTGCAGAAAATCAAGATCGGCAAAGCAGCAGGGCATGATGGTATAACAACAGAAATGGTTAAGTACATGGGAGCATCAGGCGACCTATTACTCTTAAGGGTCCTACAGGCAGCGTGGTGCAACAAGACCACACCAAAGGACTGGGAGATTGCCATCATAACACCAATTTTCAAAAAGGGTGACAATCGACAATGTGGAAACCATAGAGGCATATCCCTTCTCAGTGTCCCTGGTAAAATCTACTATAGAATCCTAGAGCAGAAACTCCGACGCCTAGCTGAGCCACAATTGGATGAGGTCTAGTGCGGATTCCGAGCAAACCGAAGTACTCAAGACCTAATCTTCACACTCAGACAGGAAGAACAGTCCAGCACCTCTGATTCATGCTATACAGAGCTTCTACAAGTCTTGCAGAAATTATGTTAGGACAGCAAACCATAAGTCAGAAGAGTTCAGGACCACCACTGGTGTAAGACAAGGTGATATCCTGTCACCTTATCATTTCATACTCCTCATGGACGATGTTATCAAGTCATGTAAGGAGAGAACAAGAAAGTATTCAGTGGGGTACTGGAAGATGAGAAAGGTATGTATTTTAAAGCTAGCATTTGCTGATGATGTAGCCCTGATTGCTAAATCAGAGGCACATCTCTGTCGTAAATTTATTTTGAGAGAAAAGAGTCGTAGAAATAGTGGTCCGGTTTAGAGTGGAAAATGATGATGGAAAGCTCAGTGATAGAAAATGTAGAGATTTAATAGTTGCTTCACAGCGTGCTGGAGGAGAGTAAGGACAGACTTATTTACGACAAATCGTGTCTCTCAATCTTCTCTTTCACTCTCCTGGTCAAACAATTATTTGCCAGTTTTCCAGACTCGCATCTGCGCGCACACCGATTTGGTGTTTTCAAACACACACACGACGTTGATACAAACTATATTAAACGAATAGGGGAAAAGTTGGGCTTTGGGTATATCCAACACACAGAACTAAATGAGTTTATGTGATTTTATTCACTTTAAACATCAATCACTAAAAAATATCAGATATTACATAAATTATCATAAGTACACAAATGCAAATAACAAATTTGGGAGGGGTGAAGAAGATTGGTATCGACTAAGCCCTTCCCGCTTATTAGACAAAGACAAACCCAGTCCAGAGATAGATAATATCAGGAACACGGGTACGTTAACCTAACAGTAAAGTTAATTGCTCTGAAAGAGGTGTTACCAAGTTAGGTATAAGTGATAGAAAAAAACCTGTTCTTCCCAGCTGTTCTTCCCTTTACTAAGCAAATGGAAAGGAGTTGGTTTTAAACAGAGTTAACAAATTATCAACTATCCCACTTAAAGGAACAATGTAGGGTATACAGAAAAGATATATATTACCAGGTAAGCAAGTTAACAAAATGGTCACACAAAAGAATTAATTTCCTGTCATTCATACACGCGCTAGCAAAGGCCTTCACTCATCTTGCTCTCACTTACCGATTGTGAAAAAATCTTGCACTCCATAGAATAACACAACAGCAGTTACACCTCAAACTAAATGTATGAGTGTTTGTTCAAGTTCTAGCCCCAGATTAGCGGGTAGGCGGTCAGCACATAAAAGGATCCCGTAATCGCTGGAAAATGAATCTGTAGTTGTGTCTCTTTTCTTAATAACAGTTTCTATGGGAGGGCACGGTCTCTGATACCGGGGTGAGGATGGTGTGGTCTATTTGACTATGCCGCTGATAATAAAATTTTTACGCGTGCTGGTACACTTTATCCGTGAGGTATGGTTTAAGTCCAGTGAGAAAACTAGTCACATCACTGTTCAGGAAATTATGAATTATCTCTCTGTGTCAGTAAACTAACAAAGCTCGGGCCAGTGTTCTTCTTCCCGTTACGACTTAAGTTGTTTGATGGTGCGTTAAATTTGTCTTTGGGTGTGCTTTCTTTGCTATAAGTTAGATAGCGGAATTCCAAACATAGAATCGCCTCAAAGATTAAAAATTTACACAGTCTCAACAAGTTCTGCGTCAGGGGAACTCTACACACTGTTTATGCTTTGCTTTGCTTAGATTGATTTCTTTATTGCTTTCTTAATTTAGCTGGGACCGCAGGTACGATCACTCTGTGTGAAAGAAAAAAAGACATGTAACATACCGAAAACAAATAACCTTCTAAAGCGCGATGAATTTCCCGTTAAGCCTATTATATATATGCTCGCGTATTTAATTATGTATTTAATAAACACTGCGCGAGTTCTAGTGGTTAAAAACACACATCTCTAAAACTAGGACTAAACTGAATTTATTAATTATAAATTCCTTCGCGACTTTAAAAGTTAATTTAAGCATCTATTATCTTTTGAAATACAGTAGAACTCCATTTATCCGAACCCCATGGGACCGAGCATCGTTCGGATAATCAAATGTTCGGATAATTGGATTACATAATGTATCGAGTACATGTACACATATTTCTCAATATAATTAACCATCACAAGGAAAATACTCTATAAAACATATTTACTTGTACTGTAATAATAATACCCACACTGTATTAGATCACTGTATCACCAAAATCTTTCATTACACTGCAGTGCATGTACTACTTGTATTAATTTTTTTTTTTAAGAAAGAGAAATGTTATCAAAATAACATTACAAACGATTCAAAATCAGGTGCAACTAACGTATACATGTACTTGCACATATGTAGCCCACTATTTAAAATAATGAGGAATCCTCTTTTGCACCAAACTGGATAGTCTCCTTTTGGCTGCTAAATCCCGCATTGTCTTCAACAGCAGAATCTGTGTAGGACAGCTGTCATCTTCTTGCTCGTACCAAGCCATCGCTGTTTCTAGTGCTATAAAGGCCTCTTCAGGATTTGGTCGACGTTTTGGGTTTTCTTCATAATCTACAAGTACATCATGTACATCTGAGGAGTCTTCATCATCGGTCACTACATGTATTTGGTTTTCTTCTTGCACAAAAGACAAAATTTCTTCGTCATTCAAAAACTGAAAACCAGAATCATTATCAACTTCTAGCCACATGTGTGCATCATCTTTGTCACAGTCCGAAAATGCGGGCATTGCTTGAAACAGTTCCACAACTTCATTTATTCCATCATCATTTGTGTCCACTGCAGTAGTTTCATTTCCTCCTTTTTTCCCAAGCAATCTATTCCAAGCCTTGTTGAGATTATCTTGTGACAGGGTGGTCCAAGCATCAGCTAACATATAGCAGCAGTCTTTGAGATTAAGCTTTTTGGAAAACGCCACCACACTTTCTTCATCTTCAGCCAACAATAAACGACGCAAGACTTCCTTCTTGTACATCTTTTTAAGCTTTGCTATAACACCCTGATCCATTGGTTGAATCAGTGCTGTTACATTGGGAGGTAGAAAAATTACTTTAAAATTTGCATCAACTGCATTCAATGAATCCGTCTCTGGATGAGATGGTGCATTGTCCAGTAGAAGAATTACTTTTCCAGTTTTCTTTTCTTGTTCTTTCAATCTCTTCACATTTGGGAGGAACTGATTTGTATACCAATCAAGAAATATTTCACTATTTATCCAAGCACTCTTCTGTGCTTTGTAGCACAATGGGAGACATGTCACATTCTTTAAACGACATGGTTTTTTTGGCTTTGCCGATCATTAGCACCGGTAAACGATGACTTCCACTGGCATTCGCGGCTACCAAAATTGTTACTCTCTCTTTGCACTTTTTAAACCCTGTGGCAGCTGCTTCGCTCTGAGATGCAAGTGATTTTTGAGGCAATGATTTCCAGTATAAGCCAGTCTCATCGGCATTATACACATCATCGAGTAAATAACCTTCTTCTTCCAAAATAGCCAAGAATGTTTCTTTAAAATTTTCAGCGGCAGTTGCATCGCTAGGTAAAAATTCCCCTTGAATCTCCAATTCTCGTATGCCATGACGAGATTTCAAGTTTCTTAACAATCCCTGGCTAGCCTTGAAGTCAGGAGGACCGTCAAGTTGATTGTTGAACTGAAGTGCCTTTTCACACAATAGAGAGCCAGAGATAGGTTACCCTTTGCTTCTTCTTTGCACAAATCATTTATACAAAGCCTCTTCCAATTTCAAATCTTTCGCATTCCTCATGGTTTTACGTTTCTTCGACCCATTTTAACTATCCAATTTCGATGCAAAACTCATAATTTTATCCTTGTTACTTTTGATGTCAGAGACGGTAGCTTTCCCAACATTGAAAATCCTCGCAAGTGAAGACACAGTTTCACCTTTTCCTAGTCTCTTGACAATTTCTGTTTTCGTTTCAATTGACAAAACATTGCGGTTCCTTTTATATGCTTTAGGCCTACTGGAAGATGCCATATCGAACAGAGAAATACTTTACACCAAAATTATTCTGCTGTAGTAGCAGACACAATTATTTTAAGTTGAACTGTCTGTTTAGCCAGTGTTCTGCCTAGAACATACACTGGATTGGTAAACCAGATATTAACTGACTTTATGATCTAACTGACTTCCTGTACGTAAGCGACTGACCATTAGCCCATTCCATCCTCTACAAATTGTTCGCACACATTTGAAGCTTGTCGCATCAAAAGATTCAGAAATGGAGTCTAACGTGACTGGTTGCGCCTGATTTTTTTTTCTGGAAAAAGTGTTCGGATAATTGGATGTTCGGATAATTGGGGTTCGGATAAATGGAGTTCTACTGTAATATAATAGATAGATCATTATATTTAAAACTGGAACTCTTGAGATGGTTTAATTAAATAGATTTAAATTAACACAGAATCCCTTGAAATAGAATGACTAGACCACTGATCACTTTACACAATATATATATTTTACCGCTTTGCACAGAATTAGAAATCACTGCAAATATATATAAAATCCAGAGGAAAATCTATAACAAGATTTCAATAAAGCTAGTGCTTCTGTAAAGGTCTGGCCAGCGAGTGATAACGTGTCTAGTTCTTCATGGTCTATTTAGCTAAAATGGAATGTAAGTTGAGTGGGACATGATAAACTTGACAGCTTATTTGATCTCACGAACTTTTGGGGATCTGACCGCCAAATCAAGAGAAGAAACCGCACCCTGGTCTTCGTATCTCCGTTCGCTGCTGCCCGTTCGCTTTCCCCGTTCGCTCGGTTCCTCGATTGACACCGAGACGCGAAATTAGCGGCAAGCAACTGCGTCTCGTATCAGGGACCACTACTGTCTTTGATAACGCCGATAGTCTCCCCTAAAATCCCTCGGTCTGTCTCTTTGATCTCGTGCCGCATACTACATGAGTTCCGCGCGGTTCGCTCTGGCGAAACGAAAGGTTACAACAAATGTTCAGGGGTTCTAATGTTATGAAAAGCTAAGGGTCCCTTAAATCATCCATCATATCAGGGAAAATTCACTTGTCAAACTAGACGTACGTCACAATCGTCCCCACTTTTAGACATGAAACCATTTTTCATGTTTTCATTTTTGACAATGGAGGTGACCTGATTGGTGATTTTAGGATGAGTGGTATCTTCAGTTTGCTCTTCTTCCTCTGTAGACCAGTTTCTACTCAGGAAATCAGCCCCGACATTCTGTCTTCCCGGAATATATTCCACTTTGAAAGAATAGACGCTTAGAAGGAGGGCCCAACGCATGATCCTAGCGTTAAATTCTTTATTGGCACCAAGAAATGCTAACGGAGCGTGGTCTGTTTGCACCGTGAACGATGTACCATAAAGAAACTCATGATGGCGTCTGATACCGTCAATCAGAGCAAGACATTCCCTTTCAACTACGCTGTAGTTCCGTTCCGCTTTATTTAATTTCCGACTGCCATAGGCAACTGGAAATAGCATGTTCAGGTCACTGTCATCGGCTTGAAGCAGTGTTGACCCGATGCCCTGACCTGACGCGTCGACTCTCAGTACAAAAGGTTTCTTGAGGTCAGGCAACCTCAAAATGGGGTATGCAGACAACTGTCCTTTCAAAGTGTTCGCACTTTTGATCCCATATGACCTTATCAGGACAACCTTTCTTTGTGAGGTCAGTCAGAGGTGCCGTCAGTCCGTTGAAGTTCTGGATGTACTTCTGATAGTATGCACATAGCGATATGAAGGAACGTACGTCTTTCTTCGTTCGGGGTCTTTTTGCTGCAGCTATTTTCTCCACGTTCTTCTTAATAGGCCAACTGCATCCGTGAGAAATAGTATGCCCCAGGAAGTCTAACTGTTCAAACCCGATGAGACATTTGCTAGGTCTGGCTGTGAGACCCGTTACCTGTAGTCTCCTGAGGAGCATAGCAACCGTAGCAATATGTTCTTCATAGGTTTCCGATGCAATTAAGATGTCATCCATGAAATTATGGATATGGGGACTTTGCAACGGTTCTAGAAGCTTCCTCATCATCCTGGTGAACACTCCTGGTGCGTTATGCAAACCGAACGGCATCACATTAAATGTGTAATGTCCTTCGCTAGTGCTGAAAGCTAACAAAGGTTTAATTTCCTCCTTGACTGGTATTTGATAATAACCTTTACTGAGGTCAATCTTGGAGAAAATCTTTGCTTTGCTGAGCTTGGTGAACAACTCAGAAACAGTTTGGAGAGGTTCGGGCTGGAATTCCGTTACAGCGTTTAGCAACCTGTAATCAATACACAGCCGAACTTCCTTATTGGGCTTCTGCAACAGCACTAAACTCGAGCTGTAAGGAGATGTAGACTCACTGATAATTCCTGCCTGACGCAGCTTGTCTATTTCTCCGCGAAGTGCATCAGCTTTAGCATACGGGATGGGGTAAACTCTGGTTTGAACAGGGGTCTCGTTTGTTAATTTCATATCAAATTCAATGAGATTTGTTCGACCAGGTACATCCGTTAAGACTGCGCTGTACTGTTTTAGTAGAACCCTAGTTTCTGTTTGTTGTTCTGGTGAGAGATTGTCGCCGAACTTGACATCTTTAAAGGATTCTGTGGGTTGCAGTGGATACTCCATGCAACCATCATCATCTTCCTCGTCTTCCGTTGCTATGGCGACAGCCAGGAGATGCTCGGAGGATGGCACCGGTCTTTCCAAATATTTCTTTAGCAGATTTACGTGGAAGACCTTCTCCTTTCCTTTGATGGAGATCTTGTAGTTGGTACGTGAGATCTTTTTAAGGACGGTAAACGGTCCTTGCCATCCGATGCGAAGTTTATTGCTTCCGGTTGGAAGTAGCAATAGGACTTTCTCCCTTGGTTGTAGTTCTCTCTCTTTTGCAGCTTTGTTGTATCTTTTAGTAATTTTAGCGCGGGCTTTCTTAAGGTTGGTAGTAGCTAGATCCCATCCTAGCTTTAGCCTTTCCTTAAGCTCAGATACATACTTGCTTGCAGAGACGACTGTCTCGTCAGCCTTCTGGTCTGTCAGGGACCGAAGTAAGGCTTCTAGTGGCCCCTTAATAGGTCTGCCAAATAAAAGTGTAGCTGGCACAAAACCCGTAGACGCTTGGGGTACCTCTTGGTAGGCGAATAAGGCAGCCGATATATATTGGTCCCAGTCTTCCGGTTTCTCCTGACCCAGCTTACGTAACATCATGGTGAGGGTACCGTTAAAACGTTCCACGAGCCCATTTCCGGCCGGATGGTAGGGACTTGTGTGGATATGTTTGGCCCTCAAGATCTTAAAGATCTCCTCCATTAACAATCTACGGAATTGGGATCCATTGTCCGTCAAAACTTGTTGAGGGAATCCCAACCGTGTAAAAATTTGCACAAGGGCTTCTGCGACATGCTTGGAATTAGTGCATGGTAGCGGTACGGCTTCGGCCCACATAGTGCAAGTGTCAACTAAGGTCAGGATGAACCTGTTCCTTCTTTTGGTCTTTTCCAGAGGACCAATAATGTCGACAGCAACCCGTTCAAATGGAGTCCCTACTATTGGCATTTGCCCCATAGGTACTGGGGGTGTCAAGTGCTTGGGTGCTACCCGTTGGCACTGGGCGCAGGATTTCACGTACCTGACAATGTCAGAGTTCATTCCTGGCCACCAATAGTGGTTTTTTATTCGCTGAATAGTGGCGTTTTGTCCCATGTGTCCGCTAAAGGGAAGAGAGTGCCCCATTTCTAAGATCTGGTTTTTGTACTGCGTCGGTACTAGGAGCTGGTTATTCCCCGTGTCCGGGTTGCCCGTTCTTCGATACAATACACCATCCTTAGAAAAGATGTCTCCGTTGTGTCTGGGGTCCTTAGCCATGGGCAGTTTTTTAAAGCAGGGCGCCAGAGTAGGGTCCTTTTGTTGCGCCTCCTTCAGTTCATTCGGCAACAAGTTTGGCGCAGGCTCCCTCTCCTTCTTGGCTTGCCCTCTTGTGGTTACCGCTGCCACAATCGGCTCCTTAGGTCTCCCAATGAACACATATCTACATCCCAGGATAACTGGGTAGATCGGATCATCCATTATGGCCGCTTTAATAACTCCTCTGACAAAGTCAGAGTGTATTTCTACCAGTGCGATAGGAAGCGTCCTGGGTGCATCACTCCTGAAAACTCCACTAAGTTTGACGGTTTCCTCTGTCTCCTGACCGGGTTTGACTAGGTGCCTAGCGACAATACAATCAAAACTTAATCCAGTGTCAAAAAGACAAGTAGTAGAGGTACCGTTCAAAATTACAGTTCCTCGAGTTGAGGGTCGGTCCCCCTCAGGTTGAGAATCACTGACATTGACTCTACCTTTCGAGGCTGTATGCAAACATCCAATGCGGTTTGCACCGGTTTGTTTGCCCTGATCAGACGTTCCTGGTGTAGGGGTCTTCCCTTTTCCTTGACCTTGGTGGCCGCGCTGCCACGTAGGCTTGTTGGGTTGATCAGAATTGTTGTTAGGGGGGTATCGGGTTTTGTAGAATTTCGATTTTTCCTGGGGAGGTTTCTGGGTATTGTTATCTCGTTGGTTATAATGTTGAGAGGAAGTGGAAGAATAGGATGCCTGTTCTAGATTCTGTTTTCGAGATGGCTCATCGGTGGGTTTTCGTTTAGTGCTGGGAAGTTCGGCCATTGCATTGCTATAGCGTTCGGCTTTATTGAGTATGTCTTCAAGCCTGACTGCCCCCTGTTCAGCCAAAAATCTACGAGTTTCATTCGACAAAGTGGATTTTATCTGCTCCACAAGAACAAGTTCGAGGAGTCCCTCATATGAAAGAGGTAGGTCAGATAATTCAATGCACTTTGTCAGATAACCCGTGAGACGTGAAGAGAACTGGGGAAATGTTTCCGTGCTCTCTTTTCGGCTGTTTCTGAACAACTGCAGAAACTTTCGGGCAGTCATCTCAAACTCCTGTAGTAAGGCCTTTTTCAACATGTCGTAATCATGTTGATTCGGTCCCAGCTTTGTGTACACGTCATAAGCATTGCCTTTCAGTGACGTTGAAAGTTTAAGCGCCCAGCGGGTACTCTCTAACCCATAAAGATTCGCGAGTCTCTCGAATTTTTCTAGGTAGCTGTCAATTTTTTTCGTTAGGGCTAGGAAAAGATTCTAAAGAAAACGACATAGCAGTTAATTGGGCCGATTGAGTACTGGAGAGGTCCATTGATTGAGACTGGGGCGAAGACGGCTCTCCGTTAGTCGAAGTAGAGGCGCCCCGACTCTCTAGAGCCTTAAGCGCCAGTTCATGTTGTCTTTCCTTGTCTCTCTCTCTCTCTGCGAGTTTCCATCTCTGCTTCAATTTTCTTCTGTTCCAAAAGAAGTTCTTCCGCTCCTTTCTTATCTGCCCTCTCCTGGGCTTCTCTCCTCTCTGTTCTTTCTTTCTCTTCCTTCCTCTCAGCTTCTGCTCTCTGTTGCTCCGCCTTCCTCTCAGCTTCGGCTCTCTGTTGCTCCGCCTTCCTCTCAGCTTCGGCTCTCTGTTGCTCCGCGTCATATATTTCCAATTCCTGGTTAATAAACGCGTTTGCAGCTTCTGCATCTAATCCTGCCTCTTTCGCTTCCAACCTCAAGATGGACCTCATCTTTATCCTCTCTGCCATTGTTAAGGAATAAGATGAAGTATGCTTAGAGAACTAGTAAGAAGAAACGCGAAAGGGAGGAACTCTGAACCGCTACGAGAAAAAAACAAACACAAGTATAAATTTACCTGTGTTACCTCCTTTCTGTACTGTGCAAACTTATCGCTGCTATTATCTGGCAATTAAGGCTCTAAACGCAAGCGACTATGCCACTAAATGGTAAGTTACACTGGAAAAGAATCTACTATTACTAACAGTAGAGAAAAATTTATATTAAAACAATTTAAAAGGAAAAAAAAAATTTCCCCTAAATTTTAAATCTCTGACAACAAACTCCGTCCCTAAAGTCAATTATTGAGATGAGACGTTGTTAACTTAATTTTTAAAAATCAGAACAATCCGTCTTTAGCTAAGCTCAACTCTTCTTAACTTCAAAAACCTTAGTGACTGTAAAACAATCACGCAATCCCAGCAACTTTTATAAAGAAAGAAATATAATTATCTCCGCCAGAGGATAATTAAAATAGCAAATATTTTTGTTTATCTGTACTTTCTACTGCTGTGGAGAGAAAATGTAGAGATTTAATAGTTGCTTCACAGCGTGCTGGAGGAGAGTAAAGACAGACTTATTTACGACAAATCGTGTCTCTCAATCTTCTCTTTCACTCTCCTGGTCAAACAATTATTTGCCAGTTTTCCAGACTCGCATCTGCGCGCACACCGATTTGGTGTTTTCAAACACACACACGACGTTGATACAAACTATATTAAACGAATAGGGGAAAAGTTGGGCTTTGGGTATATCCAACACACAGAACTAAATGAGTTTATGTGATTTTATTCACTTTAAACATCAGTCACTAAAAAATATCAGATATTACATAAATTATCATAAGTACACAAATGCAAATAACAAATTTGGGAGGGGTGAAGAAGATTGGTATCGACTAAGCCCTTCCCGCTTATTAGACAAAGACAAACCCAGTCCAGAGATAGATAATATCAGGAACACGGGTACGTTAACCTAACAGTAAAGTTAATTACTCTGAAAGAGGTGTTACCAAGTTAGGTATAAGTGATAGAAAAAACCTGTTCTTCCCAGCTGTTCTTCCCTTTACTAAGCAAATGGAAAGGAGTTGGTTTTAAACAGAGTTAACAAATTATCAACTATCCCACTTAAAGGAACAATGTAGGGTATACAGAAAAGATATATATTACCAGGTAAGCAAGTTAACAAAATGGTCACACAAAAGAATTAATTTCCTGTCATTCATACACGCGCTAGCAAAGGCCTTCACTCATCTTGCTCTCACTTACCGATTGTGAAAAAATCTTGCACTCCATAGAATAACACAACAGCAGTTACACCTCAAACTAAATGTATGAGTGTTTGTTCAAGTTCTAGCCCCAGATTAGCGGGTAGGCGGTCAGCACATAAAAGGATCCCGTAATCGCTGGAAAATGAATCTGTAGTTGTGTCTCTTTTCTTAATAACAGTTTCTATGGGAGGGCACGGTCTCTGATACCGGGGTGAGGATGGTGTGGTCTATTTGACTATGCCGCTGATAATAAAATTCTTACGCGTGCTGGTACACTTTATCCGTGAGGTATGGTTTAAGTCCAGTGAGAAAACTAGTCACATCACTGTTCAGGAAATTATGAATTATCTCTCTGTGTCAGTAAACTAACAAAGCTCGGGCCAGTGTTCTTCTTCCCGTTACGACTTAAGTTGTTTGATGGTGCGTTAAATTTGTCTTTGGGTGTGCTTTCTTTGCTATAAGTTAGATAGCGGAATTCCAAACATAGAATCGCCTCAAAGATTAAAAATTTACACAGTCTCAACAAGTTCTGCGTCAGGGGAACTCTACACACTGTTTATGCTTTGCTTTGCTTAGATTGATTTCTTTATTGCTTTCTTAATTTAGCTGGGACCGCAGGTACGATCACTCTGTGTGAAAGAAAAAAAGACATGTAACATACCGAAAACAAATAACCTTCTAAAGCGCGATGAATTTCCCGTTAAGCCTATTATATATATGCTCGCGTATTTAATTATGTATTTAATAAACACTGCGCGAGTTCTAGTGGTTAAAAACACACATCTATAAAACTAGGACTAAACTGAATTTATTAATTATAAATTCCTTCGCGACTTTAAAAGTTAATTTAAGCATCTATTATCTTTTGAAATAATATAATAGATAGATCATTATATTTAAAACTGGAACTCTTGAGATGGTTTAATTAAATAGATTTAAATTAACACAGAATCCCTTGAAATAGAATGACTAGACCACTGATCACTTTACACAATCTATATTTTACCGCTTTGCACAGAATTAGAAATCACTGCAAATATATATAAAATCCAGAGGAAAATCTATAACAAGATTTCAATAAAGCTAGTGCTTCTGTAAAGGTCTGGCCAGCGAGTGATAACGTGTCTAGTTCTTCATGGTCTATTTAGCTAAAATGGAATGTAAGTTGAGTGGGACATGATAAACTTGACAGCTTATTTGATCTCACGAACTTTTGGGGATCTGACCGCCAAATCAAGAGAAGAAACCGCACCCTGGTCTTCGTATCTCCGTTCGCTGCTGCCCGTTCGCTTTCCCCGTTCGCTCGGTTCCTCGATTGACACCGAGACGCGAAATTAGCGGCAAGCAACTGCGTCTCGTATCAGGGACCACTACTGTCTTTGATAACGCCGATAGTCTCCCCTAAAATCCCTCGGTCTGTCTCTTTGATCTCGTGCCGCATACTACATGAGTTCCGCGCGGTTCGCTCTGGCGAAACGAAAGGTTACAACAAATGTTCAGGGGTTCTAATGTTATGAAAAGCTAGGGGTCCCTTAAATCATCCATCATATCAGGGAAAATTCACTTGTCAAACTAGACGTACGTCACAATCTCCAATCCAACCTGCAAGTCTGGAAGGAAAAGCTGGAGAAGAGAGGGATGGTCATAAGCAGCTCTAAAACAAAATCCATGATGATATCACGAGAAGAAAGAAGACATCAGATTAAGCTGGGAGAACAGGTCCTGGAGCAGGTCGACCACTTTAAATATCTCGGAGCTATTATAGACCGAAAGGGAGGCATCAAAGAAGAGTTGGCCACTCGAAAAGCAGCAGCTGGGAGTCTTTTTCAGGCCATAAATCGAGAATTCCTCAGCAAGAGAGAGGTTGGTAAGAAAACGAAGATGGCTGTATACCGCTCCATCTATGTCCCAGTCTTGACATATGGATGCGAGTCATGGGTAATGATTACAACCCATAAAAGCCAGATCCAAACCTCAGAAATGAGGTATCTGAGGAAGGTGGTTAAAGTAACAAGAAGAGACATGATAATATAGTCTGGCGCTCTCTCAACTTCTGCACCTCACGGTAAAGGGGAACATTTTAGGAAAGGGGCCATTTATACCAGAATATCGTTGTTTCGCAGACGGATGACGAAAGTCACGCCTTGGGCACTCAGGGAAAAATCAATGAGGTTTCTTCCTAGATAAAGAGATTCCTTCGTTCGCTCTGTTCGCCGTTGAATCGACAACAAAGGCTTCTGATCTCGGCGATTGTCTCCCTGTTATGTAAGGCATCACAGGAGTCGCTCGAGCATGTAGAGAGACTACGAAGCAGTTATGTTCCACGTGTTTTAGGGCCCGTGCATTCTGTCAGTGACAGCTCTGCATCGCATAAGGGCTTTAGCGAACGCATTAGGTTTGTCTCCTTTGCAAGGAATGATAGTTAACCATCAAGGTAGACGCTCGTCAGCGCGTGAAACACGAAAAATAGGCGTGGCTAAAATATGAGTTAGACAGATAGCGAAAAGGCATGGATTTTGCGTAACAAACCGTGCATACTAATGAGGAAGCAAAGGTAGGAAGTGAGGTTGAATGGAATGAGGGGCAACGATGGGAAGCAAGAAGACGGATTTATGTAGTCTATATACATAACCTGTCACAGTTCGTCCCGGTTGAAGATATGAAACCATTTCATATCTCCTTTATAAAAATATAGCTACTTTGATCCGTAGCTTCCGGGTGATTGTTGCTTTCAATTTAACCCCCCTCTTCCATGCTCCAATTTCGAGTCCTAAAGTCTGCTCCCATGTTTTCTTTTCCTGGTATGTATTCCACTTTGAAAGAATACACGCTTAGCAACAAAGCCCAGCGCATAATCTTCGCATTGAATTCCTTATTCGCTCCAAGAAACGCTAGTGGAGCATGATCTGTCTGCACCGTGAATGACACTCTTTACAGATATTCATGGTGTCTCCTGATGCCGTGAACCAGTGCTAGACATTCTCTCTCCACTGTCGAATAATTCTTCTCTGCGGTGTTCAGTTTGCGACTGCCGTATGCAACTGGGAATAAGAGATTCGGATTATTGTCATCTGCCTGAAGCATTGTTGACCCGATTCCCTGTCCCGAGGCATTGACCCGTAAAATGAAAGGTCTCTTAAGGTCAGGTAACCTCAGAATTGGGTATTTCGACAGCTGTTCCTTAAGAGTGACGTAAGATTTTTCGCACTCTGAATTCCAAATTACTTTGTCAGGTCGCCTCTTCTTTGTGAGGCCATTAAGAAGGCCTGTTAGCCCGTTAAAACTTTTAATGAATTTCTGGTAATATGCACAGAGTGATAGAAATGAACGGGTGTCTTTCTTCGTTCGAGGCCATTTTGCTGCAACTATTTTCTTAATGTTCTTGGCAACTGGCCACATGCAGCCTTGAGAAATGGTATGTCCCAGGAAGTCAAGCTTTTCAAATCCGGTTAGACATTTGCTAGGTGTGGCTATGAGACCAGTTTCCTGTAGTCTCATGAGGAGCATAGCAACCATAGCAATAAGTTCGTCGTAGTTTTCCGTTGTAATTAATATGTCATCCATGAAATTGTGGATATGGGGACTTTGCAATGGTTTTAAAAGCTTTCTCATCATTCTGGTGAAGACTCTTGGTGCGTTGTGCAATCCGAACGGCATGACGTTGAAAGTATAATGACCTTCACTGGTGCTGAAAGCTAACAGAGGTTTAATTTCCTCCTTGACTGGTATTTGATATTAACCTTTACTCAGGTCAATTTTGGAGAAAATTCTTGCCTTGCTAAGCTTGGTGAACAGCTCAGAAGCTCTCTGGAGAGGTTCCGGCTGGAATTCCGTTACAGTGTTAAGTAAACGGTAATCTATGCACAGCCGAACTTCCTTATTGGGCTTCTGTAACAGTACTACGCTCGAACTGTAAGGAGATGTAGACTCACTGATAATTCCTGCTTGACGTAGCTTGTCTATTTCTCAGCGTAGCGTATCAGGTTTAGCATACGGAATAGGGTAAACTCTGGTTCGTACTGGTGTCTCGTTTGTCAGTTTCATATCGAACTCTACGAGATGTGTTCGACCACGTACATCCGTTTAAACTGCTGTGTACTGTTCCAGTAGCGTCCTCGTTTCTGTCTGCTGTGCTTCAGAGAGAGAGTCTCACCTAATTTTACATCTTTGAAAGATTCCGTTTGTTGTAATGGATATTCCATGCAACTATCGTCATCTTTCTCATCTTCTGTTGCTATGACAACAGCCAGGAGATGCTCAGGGGACGGCACCGGTCTTTCCAAATATTTCTTTAACAGATTTACATGGTAGACCTTCTCCTTTCCTTTAATAGAGATCTTGTAGTTAGTCCTAGAGATCTTTTTAAGGACGGTAAACGGCCCTTGCCATCCGATGCGTAGTTTGTTGCTTCCGGTTGGCAGTAACAACAAAACTTTCTCCCCTGGTTGGAGTTCTCTCTCTTTCGTTGCTTTATTATATCGTTTAGCATGCTTTGCGCGTGCTCGCTTAAGGTTTGTCATTGCTTGATCCCATCCTAGTAGTAACATTTCCTTAAGTTCCGATACATATTTACTGGCTGAGACGACTGTCTCATCAGCCTTCTGGTCTGTCAATGACCGGAGTAAGGCTTCTAGCGGGCCCTTGGTAGGTCTGCCGAATAGAAGTGTAGCTGGTGGAAACCCTGTAGAGGCATGGGGAACTTCCCTGTAGGCGAATAAGACTGCAGGAATGAAAAGGTCCCAATCTTCAGGTTTCTCTTGTCCCAGCTTAAGCAACATCATGGTGAGGCTGCCGTTGAAACGTTCCACGAGCCCATTTCTGACCGGATGGTACGGGCTGGTGTGGATGTGTTTGGCCCTCAAGATCTTAAAGATCTCCTCCATTAACAGGCTACGGAATTGGGATCTGTTATCCGTCAAAACGTGTTGAGGGAATCCCAACAGTGTAAAAATCTGCACTAGAGCTTCTGCGACATGCTTGGAATCCGTGCATGTTAGCGGTATAGCTTCGGCCCACATAGTGCATGTGTCGACTATGGTCAGGATGAACCTGTTCCTTCTTTTAGTCCTTTCAAGTGGTCCTACAATGTCGACAGCATCCCGTTCAAATGGAGTTCCCACTATTGGCATTTCACCCATGGGAACTAGGGGTGTCAAATGCTTGGATGCCACACGTTTGCACTTGGCGCAGGATTTCACATATCTGATAATATCATTGTTCATTCCTGGCCACCAATAGTGAGTCGATATTCGCTGAATCCTGGCGTTTTGTCCCATATGTCCGCTAAAAGGAAGGGAGTGCCCCATTTCTAAGACTTGGTCTCTGTACTGCGTCGGCACTAGGAGCTGATTATGTCCCTGTTCAGGGTTGCCCATTCTACGATACAGCACGCCATCCTTAGAAAAGATGTCTCCGTTGTGTCTGCGGTCCTTGGCCATGGGCAGTCTCCTAAAGCAGGGCTCTAAGGTAGGGTCCTTTTGTTGCGCCTCTTTTAGTTCATTAGGTAACAAATTTGGCGCAGGCTCCCGTTCTTTCTTGGTTTGCTCTCTTGTGGTTACTGCTGCCACAATCGGCTCTTTCGGTCTCCCAATAAACACGTATCTACAGCCAAGTATCACTGGGTAGATCGGATCATTCATAATAGCCGCTTTGATAACATCTCTGAAAAACTCAGAGTGTATCTCCACCAGTGCGATGGGAAGCGTCATGGGTGCATCTTCTTTGAAAACTCCACATAGTTTGTGCAGTAGTGTACATATCAATAAAAGCATGGTTTAAGACAAATAAAAATGACCCAATATTGCCCACCCCTCTTGTAGAGAAAGGATCCCAACAGAAGTTTATAGCCCCAAAAGGTCAAAGGTTAACAGTAAGGGTATGGAAAAGTCAGTAAAGGAAAAGAACAAGTTCCTGTGTAAGCTATCCCATAAATAATCAGGTTAAATGATTAAATAAAAAATAAAAAAAAGAATAGTATACTGATGGCAACAATGGAAATATTTGTTTATCTCTTTCTGTTAATTCACTCAGTCATTCTGTGGCCACACGCATATTCGCTTACCCAATAGTTGTCGCAGGTATTCCTTGAAAAAAAAACACTAACAATAAACTGACCATACAGTGTCAAAGTTGGTTGCCAACTCAGGCCCCAGACTAGCCTTGGTGCTTACTGCTAATGTCAAGGTCGTCGCCGAAGTTGGTGCGTTAATTGTTTTTTCTGGATAATTCATGTACCACTGCATATATTTGGTATTCGTGATGGTCACCGCCATAGAAAGAAAAAAACATATGGTTCCTGTGCTGTCGCCTCTGGTTGCTAAGACACTCCGTTACGTTATGCAAATGTTAATAATACTAATAATCGGCTGTTCTCTGAGTTGATGGCCGATTTCTGAACAGTGAATTCTCTTGAGTATAATCCCCGTGAAATTACTGTCATAGGTCAGGTAAATTGATAAATGGATTTTGCTGATATATATATATATATATATATATATATATATATATATATATATATATATATATATATATATATATATATATATATATATATATATGTACATCTGGTAATGTTCAGGCCCAGTTAAGATTATATTTATTGTCTAAATTCGGAGACTCAATAATACAATAGTATCTCTGGATAGCTCGTTCGTTCGTTCGATATTTTGTCTGCTATGTTGCTGTTATACCCTGTTCAACCTGAAAGTTGGTTATAATTGGGGTATATTGTGCGTTCGGTTCTTCGGTGCTAGTCGAATGTTAGTCCTGAAAAGGACTGGTCCTGAAAAGGACCACTAGCTGGCTGTCTGGATTCCTCTACGCTGCTTGTCTGTTTATGGTGTCGTGGCGTGTTCATGGTGTTCATATCCTGCCTCCCTATCTGGCTTCTTTGGATTTGTGTGTTTTTGCTCTCCTTGTTTCTGGTTCTTGTGTCTTCCTCTTCTCCTGTATCTGTAATAGTGCTTTTTCTATTATTGCTGGTAGAAGTTTTTCAAGTGTTTCTTCGATGACTTCTTCGTCTGATTGCTCGTTTGTTTTGGTCGCTATTTTGTTTGCTGTCATTTCCTCGATGGCTCTTCGCTCTGCTTCAATTTTCTTGAGAATTTTTGAGTTTTCTTCCGTCAGTTCTGTCAGCCTCTTTACATCTGCTTCTATCTGCTGCTGAAGGTTTTGCATGTCTTTTATCATTTCTCTGACGTTCTGTAGTTCTATTACATCATCGCCGCTGTCTTTGTCGTCTTCGGGAGCCTGCTTGTTTCTGTTTACGACCTGTAGTTTCATTTTCATATCTTTGACTTCAGCGGTTAGTTTGTGTAACTGTCTTCTGTCGATCGTGCTTTGTTTTTCTGCAATATCCGCAGCCACTCTGTTTTTTGCCTCTTTGAAAGGTATGTTTTTGGACACGGCCTCCTTCAAGATGCTCTTTGTTTCCTGGAACATCGGGCAGCCTCGGTACCTAGCCCGGTGGTTTCCGAGGCAGTTTGCACAGGTTCGGTTTGGATTTATGGCCTTGTAATTGTTATCCTCCTTCGCTTTGGTACAGTCGAGATATGGGTGGCTACCCGCACAATACCGGCAAACTGCATCTCTCCTGCACGTTTTCTTGGTGTGTGAATATTTCTGGCAGTTAGAGCACTGCATCACCGGAGGGATATATGCCTCTGTCTTTTTTGTTGTTGTATGGAGCATCAGTCTCTCGGGTCTTGTCGATCCTTCAACCGTTACTATCATCAGATTGGTATCTTTCTTCGCCCAGGTTTTTACCCTTTTGACCTGCGTGATTTTTAGATCTGCGTTTTCCGCCTGAAGGCGTCTGTGGACCTCGCCTTCGGAACATCTGGTATCCACCCCTCTGATGACCAATTTCTTTGTGGTCTTGTACTTTTCCACCATCACTTTTATTTGGTGCGGCAACTGGACTTCTTTTGGACTAGATTCCAGTTCGATCATCAGCGAGGTTGTTTTGTCTGTGTTGTTGAGCGATAGTAGGACTCCCTTTTCGTGCCTCCCTACTTTGGCGATACCTCTCCTTCCAGTTATCACCTCGAGGATGTTGATCACTTTGTTGTCGGGTAGGGCCCTGAGTGAGGCCTCGCTTCCTGACGTCTGGGTGATCTTTACGATCCTCTCCTGTATCGTTTCTGTGTTGTTTGTCTTTTCAGTGGTTGGCCTTTGTTCCCTTCTACAGGCTTGGTTCGAATGTTGTTCCTGTTCTTTGTTATAAGGTGTCATATCTTGCATCTGAGCTCTTGAGTTGTCAGCTGTTGTTTCTTCAGGACCAAGAATGGTAGCTTGCTTCTCAGTGGTTTCGATGTCCAGCACGCCTGGGGCTACTTCTACTATCGCTTCTTGAAGAGCGAGCCTAAGGGACTCGTCTCCATCTTCAATTCTTCGAAGTGCATCTATAATGGTCCTGCGATATCTTCCTCTTGTACCTGTCTGTGCCGAGGAGCTGTCCTGCGTCCTTATATAGTAGCTTAGCGGGCTACCCGGAGAGCATGCTGGGTAAATTCTGTTCGAATAGGTTTTTTTTTCGACGCGAAAAAGATACATCCAAAAAGTGTTGTGTTTTTTCGTAGCAATATTTCACACTATCTATAGAATAACATCAAGTAGTGATTCCAAACAATATTGCATAGATTCAGTCCCAGTTCTGCCTTCTTGTGTAAATCGGGTGTTTTTGCTTGCTATTTACATGGTTCAAACAAGGAATATTTCCGTCCAGCGGATTTTCCCGAAGGTTTCTTCCATACATTAGGAAGGTTAGTAGCAACGGACATGCTAACGTAATAAATCAGCAAAGTTTTACGCCGATTCACGACACTTATCTCCAACCGGATATCTTGGTTTGGTTTGGTTTGTTAAGGACTTTCTTCATTGCACACGGACTACTCCATCACTGCTCCGACCTCCTCACTTAGATCACACAAGGAGTATCTCAGCACAGTGCACGAACTCCGTAGCACCGGCGAGAATCCCAATTTGTGTATATAGGAGTTACACATTCTACAAATATTTTTGTTGTGCGTATGTTTCTAATTTTTACAAATTTTAACAGGGCAGCGACATGATAGGCCTACTCTTTCCGATTTCCAACTGCCGTGGGATATTTAACGTGCGCAACTTGCACACGGGACCTCCTATTTTTTTCTCCTTTATCCGAGAAAGCTAAGCATCCGATCTCACTACATGGGGGTAGTATATCCCTGCCCTTAATAATGCTTTTTAGCCACGCCCTTCCCATTAATGAATTTAACCAGCTCAATTAAAAAGGTAATCTTAATTAATTGTGTATCTATAATTACTTCCTTAATTTGTTTATTTATTTTTTGCCGGAGTTTGATTAAGGATTCCATGGAGGGGTGGGGACTCAGAGTAGTTTGGAGACCTCTGGTAAACACCAAAGTGACTGCATCCACTTGATCGCATAACAGACGTGCACATTATCTTGGAACGATGAGAATAATATCTCCGCGTGGTTCACGTGATCACTGAAGAGACAAAGAAAGAATATGATTTACACCCTAAGACATGTCGTATAAGGCAACTAATATGAGCGCGAGCAACATCCTCATTCACAACGAATTGCCACAGAAATCTTGGCTACAACAGCATTTGAATACTTCGTGCAGGCTTCGTGTAGGGCCAGCTCCAGTGGTGAATATGTGCTTATGTAGGAGCGCAAGGGAGAATGGTTGAATGAACGAGAGTAAAGTGTCTTATATGTGAAATTTAAATCTTGTTTCTTTCTGGCAGGTGACAGTGTGAGTACTAGCCGCAGTGGAAGGAGGTGTGTAGGATGTGATCACCACGAAGAGTCATACGGTTGCTCTGACATTCGCATTGAAGCAATTTATAACAGTGGTCAGAGTCATCCTACCATCTCCGAGCTTACTATTAACGAAGAATTTCCAGGACCTAACAAAAGGAGTTTTTCTGATTCAGAAAGTAATGCTGAATCCATTCTTCGTCAAAGACGTAAAATTCGTTATGATCGTTTATTTCTATCTGGAGCCCTACGCGGCCACGTTGACAACATGTGGGTAAATATCCTGTTGAGCGCTTTTGGGAAAAGTTCTTCTACTTGGGACATAATACACAGGTTAAACATCTCTCAGGCAGGAACCCATGATCTTGGACTTCCTGTATTCAGCAACACTTACTATCCGCCATGGATACTAAATATTTTAGTTAAGTTAGGAAATGGCAAAGAAAATGTTTCGGAAATCATACACAGGTATAACATCTCTGTGCCTAGTTTGGATTGTCCTGGATTATTTGAAGTCAGTTCTCCTGGATTAAACTATACCACCACTGTCGAGCTGCTGTGGATAAAACAGATTTTTGCTGCTATCGGAAGCGGCACTGGAAATCCAGAAATTCAGTTTATAAAGAAATATCTTTTAGATCGGTTATTTCTATCTGGAGCGCTACACGGTCACGTTAGCAACATGTGGGTACAGATTCTATTAAGCGCTTTTGGGACTAGTTCTTCTTCTTGGCACATTATACGCTGGTTAAACATCTCTCAGCCTGGAACCCCTTCTCCTGGACTTCCTGTACCCATGGAGCCTACACCTCCTGTATTCCCTATATTTCCAACTTTTGTACCAGAAGTTCCTATAACTCCTGTATTCAACAACACTTACTATCCGCAATGGGTACTAAATATTTTAGTTATTTTAGGAAATGGCAAAGAAAATGTTTGGGAAATCATACGCAGGTTTAATATAACAGTGCCTAAATTCGAAAATCCTGGATCTGGGGTCAGTCCTCCTGGATTAAACTATACCACCACTGTCGAGCTGCTGTGGATAAAACAGATTTTTGCTGCTATCGGAAGCGGCACTGGAAATCCAGAAATTCAGTTTATAAAGAAATATCTTTTAGATCGGTTATTTATATCTGGAGCGCTACACGGCCACGTTAGCAACATGTGGGTACAGATTCTATTAAGCGCTTTTGGGACTAGTTCTTCTTCTTGGCACATTATACGCTGGTTAAACATCTCTCAGCCTGGAACCCCTTCTCCTGGACTTCCAGTACCCACGGAGCCTACACCTCCTGTATTTCCTATATTTCCACCTTCTGTACCAGAAGTTCCTATAACTCCTGTGTTCAACAACACTTACTATCCGCAATGGGTACTAAATATTTTAGTTATTTTAGGAAATGGCAAAGAAAATGTTTGGGAAATCATACGCAGGTTTAATATAACAGTGCCTAAATTCAAAAATCCTGGATCTGGGGTCAGTCCTCCTGGATTAAACTATACCACCACTGTCGAGCTGCTGTGGATAAAACAGATTTTTGCTGCTATCGGAAGCGGCACTGGAAATCCAGAAATTCAGTTTATAAAGAAATACCTTTTAGGTCGGTTATTTCTATCTGGAGCGCTACACGGCCACGTTAGCAACATGTGGGTACAGATTCTATTAAGCGCTTTTGGGACTAGTTCTTCTTCTTGGCACATTATACGCTGGTTAAACATCTCTCAGCCTGGAACCCCTTCTCCTGGACTTCCTGTACCCATGGAGCCTACACCTCCTGTATTCCCTATATTTCCAACTTCTGTACCAGAAGTTCCTATAACTCCTGTATTCAACAACACTTACTATCCGCAATGGGTACTAAATATTTTAGTTATTTTAGGAAATGGCAAAGAAAATGTTTGGGAAATCATACGCAGGTTTAATATAACAGTGCCTAAATTCGAAAATCCTGGATCTGGAGTCAGTCCTCCTGGATTAAACTATACCACCACTGTCGAGCTGCTGTGGATAAAACAGATTTTTGCTGCTATCGGAAGCGGCACTGCAAATCCAGAAATTCAGTTTATAAAGAAATATCTTTTAGATCGGTTATTTATATCTGGAGCGCTACACGGCCACGTTAGCAACATGTGGGTACAGATTCTATTAAGCGCTTTTGGGACTAGTTCTTCTTCTTGGCACATTATACGCTGGTTAAACATCTCTCAGCCTGGAACCCCTTCTCCTGGACTTCCTGTACCCATGGAGCCTACACCTCCTGTATTCCCTATATTTCCAACTTCTGTACCAGAAGTTCCTATAACTCCTGTATTCAACAACACTTACTATCCGTCATGGGTACTAAATATTTTAGTTATGTTAGGAAATGGCAAAGAAAATGTTAGGGAAATCATACGCAGGTTTAATATAACTGTGCCTAAATTCGAAAATCCTGGATATGGGGTCAATCCTCCTGGATTAAACTATACCACCACTGTCGAGCTGCTGTGGATAAAACAGATTTTTGCTGCTATCGGAAGCGGCACTGGAAATCCAGAAATTCAGTTTATAAAGAAATATCTTTTAGATCGGTTATTTCTATCTGGAGCGCTACACGGCCACGTTGGCAACATGTGGGTACAGATTCTGTTACGCGCTTTTGGGACTAGTTCTTTTTCTTGGGACATTATACGCTGGTTAAACATCTCTCAGCCTGGAACCCCTTCTCCTGAACTTCCTGTACCCACGGAGCCTACACCTGTATTCCCTATATTTCCACCTTCTGTACCAGATGTTCCTATAACTCCTGTATTCAACAACACTTACTATCCGCAATGGGTACTAAATATTTTAGTTATTTTAGGAAATGGCAAAGAAAATGTTTGGGAAATCATACGCAGGTTTAATATAACAGTGCCTAAATTCGAAAATCCTGGATCTGGGGTCAGTCCTCCTGGATTAAACTATGCCACCACTGTCGAGCTGCTGTGGATAAAACAGATTTTTGCTGCTATCGGAAGCGGCACTGGAAATCCAGAAATTCAGTATATAAAGAAATATCTTTTAGATCGGTTATTTCTATCTGGAGCCCTACACGGCCACGTTGACAACATGTGGGTACAGATTCTGTTACGCGCTTTTGGGACTAGTTCTTTTTCTTGGGACATTATACACAGGTTAAACATCTCTCAGCCTGGAACCCCTTATCCTGAACCTCCTGTAACCATGGAGCCTTCACCTCCTTTATTCCCTAAATTTCCATCATTTGTACCAGATGTTCCTAAAACTCCTGTATTCAACAACACTTACTATCCGTCATGGGTACTAAACATTACAGTTATTTTAGGAAATGGCAATGAACATGTTTGGGAAATCCTACGCAGGTTTAATATAACTGTGCCTAAAATCGATAATCCTGGATCTGGAGTCAGTCCTCCTGGATTAAACTATAACACCACTGTCGAGCTGCTGTGGATAAAACAGATTTTTGCTGCTATCGGAAGTGCCACTGAAAATCCAGAAACTCAGTATATAAAGAAATATCTATTATATCGTTTGTATCTATCTGGAGCCCTACGCGGCCACGTTGACAACATGTGGGTAAAAATTCTGTTATGCGCTTTTGGGAAAAGTTCTTCTACTTGGAAAATTATAAACAGGTTAAACATCTCTCAGCCTCTAACCCATGATCCTGGAGCTCCTGTATTCGATGTTCCTAGAACTCCTGTATTCGATGTTCCTAGAACTCCTGTATTTAACAACACTTACTGTCCGCCATGTATACCAAACATATTAGGTATTCTAGGACAGGGCAATAAAAATGTTTTGAAAATCATACACAGGTTTAATATAACTATGCCGAAATTCGACTATGCTGGATCTGGAATCAGTCCTCCTGGATTAAACTATAACACCACTATCGAGCTGCTGTGGATTAAACAGATTTTTGCTGCTATCGGAAGCGGCACTGGAAATCCAGAAATACAGTATTTAACGAAATATCTGTTATATCGTTTATATCTATCTGGAGCTCTACGCGGCCACGTTGACAACATGTGGGTAAAAGTTCTGTTAAACGCTTTTGGGAAAAGTTCTTCTACTTGGAAAATTATAAACAGGTTAAACATCTCTCAGCCTCTAACCCATGATCCTGGAGCTCCTGTATTCGATGTTCCTATAACTCCTGTATTCAACAACACTTTCTATTCGCATTCGATATCAAACATGTTTGGTATGTTAGGACAGGGCAAAGAAAATGTTAAGCAAATCATACACACGGTTAACATATCTGTGCCTACATTCAGTTATCATGGATCTCGATTTAATTTTCGTGGATTAAACTAAACGAACACTTGCCAACCTGATGTGGATAAAACAGATTTTAGCTGCTATCGAAAGCGGTACTGGAAATCCATAAACTCAGTATATAAAGAAGTATCTGTTATATCGTTTACATCTTTGTGTTGCTCTTCGCGGCCAAGTTGACATGTGGATATACATTTTTTATAACGTTTTTGGGAAAAGTTCTTCTACTTGGGAAATTACACACTGGTTAAACATCTCTCAACTTGGACCCCCTGATATTTCATCTCCTGTATTCCCTGATCTTTCACCTCCTATATTCCCTGATCTTACACCTCCTGTATTCCCCGATCTTACACCTCCTGTATTCGATGTTCCTAGACCTCCTTTATTCAACGACACTTACTGTTCGCAATGGATACTAAATATTTCAGCTATTTTAGAAAAGGGCAAAAAAATGTTTTGGAAATCATACACAGGTTTAACATTTCTATACCTAGATTCGATTATCCTGGATCTGGAGTTAATCCTCCTGGATTAAACTATACCATCACTGTCGAGCTGCTGTGGATAAAACAGATTTTAGCTGCTATCAGAAGCGGCACTGGAAATCCAGAAACTCACACTGTATAGAAAGAATTAAAATGAGACAAACATAAAGGTATGTTTTCAGGCACTCGTAAGAAATAAAGAAGTAGAACACTAGACAACAGAAAAACAACAGACATGAGTGGCTTACCCAGGATTCGAACCCTGGACCTTCCGTGCGACAACCCCTCTCAGTCTGGAACCTTTAGCCTTGGACCTCCTGTGTTACCTTATCCTAGACCTCCTGTCTTCAACAACACGTACTGTTCGCAATGGATACTAAACATTTTGTATTTTATGAAATTGCAAAGAAAATGTAACAGAAATCATACATAGGGTTAATATCTCTGTGCCTACATTCAGTTATCATGGACTAAATCAATACTCCTGGATTAAACTAATGGATACAACAAAGCTTAGCTGCTATCGAAAGCGGTACTGTAAATCCACAAACTCAGTGCATACAAGAATGATCGGTTATATCGTTTGCCTTTTTCTGGAGCTCTACGCGGCCACGTGGACAACGTGTGGGTACAAGTTCCGTTAAACGATTTTGCGAAACGTTCTACTACTTTGGAAATTATACATAGGTTAAACATCTCTCAGCCGACATTCACATATCCTGGATTACCCAATCTACGGCCACCCAGTAATGACTCGTCTAATTTGCAAGACTTGTTCTTGTGGTCAGTAAGTCACAATATAAGCTCGATTAGTAATTATCAATCTGGAAGACCCCTACTTTTAAGGCTACTTACAACATTATGTAATGTTCAATGGACAAAACAGTTCACAATGTAAGCTTACTTGATAATTACCCATTTAATCTGGGAGATTACTTACTGTACTACCAAAGTAAAAATGGTAGACTCTTTAATAGTCAAATAATTTGGCTTTAATGCAAGTGTGCAGCTAAGTAAGAATGTAAACCTAATAAACAAGATCCCATTTAATCTGGGATATTTCTCATCATCATCTCAACCCGTAACCCGTCATGGGTCGTAGGGGTGCCATGGTGGAAGCATCAGCAGACAGGGTCCTCCACTGCTCTCTGTCCTCAGCAATGCGTACAAGTGTGGAAAAAACCGTGTCCTGCCCATTCTTTGATGTTATCAGCCCAGGATTTTCTTTGCCTTCCTCTTCTCCGTTTACCTTCGACTGTTGCCTGGAGGATCGTTTTCGAAAGGGAGTCATGACGAGTTACATGCCCAAACCAGGCAAGCTTTCGACGTTTCACTACTGACAAAAGTGGTTCTTGGTGGCCTGCATAGGTGTTTATCTTCTCTCTAACATAGACATTTGTTTTGTGCTCTTTATAGCAAATGCGCAAAATTCTTCTATAACATTTATGCTCGAAAGCCTGAATCCTTCGCTCCGTATCTGCAGTGAGTGTCCAGCTCTCACACCCATACAAGAGAATAGATAATACAAGTGATTGTATAATTTGATCTTCACAGGAAAACTGATGTTACTTTTCCAGATCACATTCAACCTTGTCATGGCAGCTGAGGCCATCTCAAGTCTTGTCTTGATTTCTTTACTTGATCTTCCATCACTACAAATAGTGAACCCGAGATGTTTAAAGGTGTTAACTTCTTCTAACGTTTGCCCATTTAACGTAATGTTGGTCGGAACATGTTTCTTATGGCTATTCACCAATATCTTGCTTTTTTCTTTATTAATTTCCATCCCATATGTTCTTGTTACTTTCTCCAGTCTAGAGGTAAGGTCTTGAAGTTCTGATTCTGATCCAGCTATCAGATCGATATCATCAGCAAAACGTAGATTGCAAAGAGGTCGACCTCCAATCGATATGGTTGTTTTATAATCATAAAGAGCCTCCTGCATAATATGTTCTAGATATATATTAAAGAGCACTGGGGACAGGATACATCCCTGGCGAACTCCTACAGTTGTTTTGAAAAATTCTCCAATGTCATTGCTTGCAAAAACAGCACTGCTTGCGTCCTTGTATAGTGCTTCAATGACATCTATGATGTTGGTATCAAAATTGAATTTTCTCATTATTTGCCATAAGCCTTCATGCCAGACTCGATCGAAGGCTTTTGTGAAATCGATGAAGTTATGGTATAAATCATGTTGATGCTGGAGATGTTTTTCGATCAGTAATCTAATATTGAAGATTTGTTCTGAGGTACTTCTTTTTGATCTAAAGCCAGCCTGTTCCTCGGACAAGATTTCTTCTGATTTCTGTTTTATTCTGTTCAAAAGTATCCTTAACATCACTTTACTTGGATGACTAATAAGGCTAATGGTTCTGTAGTTCTTGCACATTTTTAGATTTCCTTTCTTTGGAAGCGGTATTACTAATGACTGCGTCCACTCTTTTGGCCATTTTTTTTGTACTCCATATCTTCTGGCAAATTGTTGTCATGATTTTTACTATATCTGGTCCTCCATATTTCAAGAGCTCTGCTGGGATATTATCCACACCCGGTGACTTCCCTCCTTTCAGCGAACATATAGCCTCTTCCACTTCTTCCCGTAATATTGCTGCATTTCCGAGTTCCCTGTTTTCGCACTTAATGTTGTTTAATATGCTATAGTCAGTGTCGAGTTTACAGTTATATAATTCTTTACAATATTCTGTCCACCTTCTCATTACAGCTGTTTTTTCATTGAGCAGAGCCCCATTGCTATCTTCTATGACAGTTACCCTGGGCTGTTGGGGTTTTGATAGTCTTCTTAATGTGTCAAAAGCTGCCTTGCTGTTACCTTTTATTAGCCCCGTATTAATGGACTCACACTGATCAGCTACCCATTTTTCTTTGGCCTGTTTCATTTTCTTTCTAATATTTTTATTCACCATACTGTATTGCCATGCTGCTTCAGGAACCTCTTTCTATTTCTATTTTCATAATAATGCAATATTCAGTGGGCAAACCTAAAGTTACCGAGTAGTCACTCTTTTAAGTTGAAACACTAAAACGCAAAATATCGTGGAAAGGATCCCGTTACACGCCCATTGAGGCATATTGAGAATATGGTGTTAGGCCCATATTTTCTTGACCATCGGCACACTAGGGGTGATGTAGTCAGCATGTCGGCGAAAACTATCTTTAAAAGTTAACACGATTTAGGCAGTCACTGCAGCCGACTGACAGAGAATATGTAGGTCTAATTTGCTTTAAAAAATAGATTAAAACCCTCGCACTTTGGATTGCATTTACCCGAATTAAGTGTTTGTTTCTTAACGGCGTTAAGAAAATATGGTATGTCTTCGCGAAAATGGCTTTTTTGACTTAAAAACAATTATTTATAATACTCGTATTAGCTGCAAAATAAGATTTTCCAAGGATCTCAATATTTGAGCATTGGTAGCAACTTGTTGGTAGCAAAAATGTTCAACGTTGCCGGAGGTAGTTCTCTTTAGGAAAGGAAAAAAAAAAAGATTAAATATCACACACTATGATTTTATATCCTGAACTTCAAATCAGAGGCACTGACCTATATGTGTTGGTAGAAGACTGTTTTTGGTTTTGTTAAACACCTCTTTTAAAGTACACGATCATCATTATCTAAAAATGGCTTGATGTATTCTGGATATAAAGATTTCGACATTAGCTTCATCAGATTGACTGAAATAAATTTGAATGCTCTCCCAGACTGTTCATCATCTCCTTCTTATTCTTTTTCGTCTTCAAGTACCATGCTTGATGGCGTAGGTGATCAAATCTCTCCACAACTTCCTGTCTCCAGGGATGTTTACCAATTCTGTTGTTGACGTTTTTCCATGATACGATGTCAAACTGTCCAGTATTTGCTCTTTTCGTCGTCCTGCATCGCATTTTCTTTTAATCTTTCCTTTTTTTTAAATTCCATAACATGCCCAAAAGAAAGTCGAGTGCTTCCTTCTAACGTGACGAATATACTTCATGTGCGCACCAGCTTCGTTTACGACATTCTCATTACTTCTTTTATACGTTGTGTTCTAAACATTCTTCTGTAACACCACATGCCTGCAGAGTCCAGAGCTTTTCATGCTTTTTTAACTAATGGTCCATGGCTCACTTCCGTATGTTAAGATTGGCTCGATTTGACTTTGGGCTAGTTGAACTGGTGTGACAACATCACAAGTGTGGAACTGGTGTGACAACATCATAAGTGTGGAACTGGTGTGACAACATCACAAGTGTGGAACTGGTGTGACAACATCACAAGTGTGGAACTGGTGTGACAACATCACAAGTGTGGAACTGGTGTGACAACATCACAAGTGTGGAACTGGTGTGACAACATCACAAGTGTGGAACTGGTGTGACAACATCACAAGTGTGGAACTGGTGTGACAACATCACAAGTGTGGAACTCATTAAAAGAACTAGAAAAGTACCAGTAGATCAAGGTATGAAAAGACGCTCACTTTAGACATGACTCTTGATAGCGTTACAAGGCAGTCTATGGTCTGGAACCCCTAGGGCAAGCGAAATAGAGGAGGATTAAAAACAAAAACACACGGAGAAGGAGAAGTGAATATTAAAAGGAATTAGATAACAAAGACAAGTAAAGATCTCGAACGGATGACACAGGCCAGGAGGACGAGCTATGTGGTTGGTGATAAACCGCTATGCTCGATGGGGACCTGTAAGGTATTAATCATGGACACACAAAGTAATCTCTGCCGCTTCCCTTACCCGCAAAAATCATCTTTGTTTATATACAGGCATTGTGCTTATGTTTTTTTTTACAGGTAATTGTTCAAGTTAGAAGACCATACTTCCGGTAGTTATGTTCAATCCAGGTGGGTTAAACGCAAATATAGGTCATCATTATCATCAGTGGTGACTGGGGCAATCTGTTTTACATGAGGAGGTTGCCAGACACACGCACAGTAGTTACTTTAGAATGTAATCGATCTATGAAATGTTTATTTTCGCTTATAAAGAGTGAGACTTTGTATAACGAGGTGTTTTTTTCCCTTTATTTTCTTATTGTTACTTACCAGTACATGCCTTTTCACACTACAGGATATACAGATTTCGGCATTATGTCATCGTTTGAGGGTCTAAGAGGTATAGCTTCCGCCTCTTATTCTAAAGGTATTGGGGTTGATGCCAGCACAGGGAATATAATTGATGGACATTTTTTCCCCACAATCTGTGTTTGCTAATGATGTCATGCTCTCTCTTCCCCCCCCTCTCCCCCCCCCCCCCCGGATCTCCTGGGCATTGACACCGGATGCTTAGCCTTCTCGGATAAGGCCGAAAAATTCAGAGGTCCCATGTACACGTTAAAAACCCCTCGGCAGTTGGAAACCGTAAAGAGTAGGCCATGCGGCCGCTACATTGTCAAAATGTAAAAATACGGAAACCTACTGAGCACTAAAATATTTAAAGAATGTGTGATTCCTGTACACACAGTGGGAACTTTACCAGTGCTACGGAATACGTGCACTGTGCTAAGATCTTCCTTGTGTGATCTACGGGAGGAGAATGGAGTACTTATAGAGTTGTCCGTGTGCAGTGAGAATGGTCCATAAAAACCAAATTAAGCTAAAGCGAACAACAACTTGCCGTGAAGCGTACTGGAGTGCTGAAGTTTTCGTTGTTGAGCCCAATGTAGCGCAATGGCTGCTGTGAGCTCGTGTTGCCGAAAGTAGTAGTGACGTCTGTCCATCTTCTTCTTGGCCTTCATCGTGCTCTAAAACTAGATTTTTAATTGTTGAAGACATTTTTTTTTTCTTTATGTACTATACGGAGCATAGTGCCGCTACTGGTGGTAGCTCCCTTACAGGAAGCCTGCATGCATGGAGGCATATTTGGAGTCATCCTTATATGACCACCAGCTATGCACAATGCTACAATATATGGACATGGAAGTGAACCTATGTCTGTGAGGCTAATTACATCCTCATGGACTCTTGATATCATTCATACACTTCCAGGGATTCCCCCCTGTGGTGAAACTTGTTGAGAACCCAGCATTGCATTCTAAGCTTGGAGAAGTCACTTGAGCCGCAGGCGTAATTCTCTGTCTTTAGCTTGGTTGACTGCATGCAGAAGGATCTCACTGTGGACCCAGTGACAGGCAGGGGAAGCTGAGAAGTGGCTCCGTGCAGGACGTGACAATTACTTGGGAGAGCCCAGAACCAGAGTACAGTATTTTAGCTCTGCATAGTTGGAGAGCCTCCCTTGGACGGCACAGAATGCACAGTATGCCACACACTTATTTCTCCTAGCTTGAGACCAGATGTGACGCTACCTTAAATGCAAGCCAACCTGGAGAAGCTGGAGCTCATAATTTCAACTCAGCACGTTTCGAAATGGCAGAAAAGCCACACAAGAAAAGCCTAGTATAGATAATTCAATGGAGTCTTCAACTTGGTATTGGCTGCTAAAGAACGAGAAGCTCAGCAGCCGTAGTTCAACAACAACAACAACAACAACAACAGGAAGCCTGCACAAAGCATTAACATGTTCATTCATTAGTGGTTCCGTTGCAGTTTGTGTTACATGATGTGGTTGCCAGACACATGCACAACCTCATCTTATTCACATAGTCGACGTGCCTGAGAGTGCAGTGGTTCTTTCCTTGATTCATTAAAGACCTCAGGAACTGCAAGGAGCTGCCGTGTCAGACGCAAGAAGGTAATTGATCGAGTTTCATTCTCAAGAAATGGCCAAATCACTAAATTTGTTAGAGTGGTTATAGCGCTTGCATCTCTCGGCAAAGTTACCTGGCTGGAAATCTGGTAGCGCAACGCACCAGTCTCGCCAGCTATAGACGGGTACCTGATTCTGCTCTTGAGCTTGGGAAGACAAGGCAATGATGAAGAAACTTTTCACCCCATCTCATGAAGATGGAACTAGTATATTTTTTTTCTTTGATCCTTAGCCGCCGACCGTCAAAGCAGTCAGTGGCCATTACGCCTGGTGGCGTCTTGTAGGGCAACAACAAATTGATTCCACCCTGCTCGGTCGCCGGCCATCCTTCGTACAGTGCCCCAACCCTGGCCCACTCTTTGCATCTCAGCCTCCACAGTCCTCCGCCAAGTTGTTTTTGGTCGGCCTCTCTTTCGCCCTCCCCCAGGGGTCCACAGCACAGCTGTTCCCGTGATGGCATCGGGGTCTCCCCCGAGGACATGGCCAACCCAGCCCCAGCGTCCGCCAGCCACGACGGCGCGCATGTCCTCCCGCCCGCTCCGAGCAAGCAGATCCCGGCCGGCGATGGCACTCGGCCAAAAGATTCGGAGAATTTCCCCTAGGCATGCCGTGTGAAAAGTGGACAACTTCGACACTTCCCCCTCTGCAACTCTCCAGCTCTCCGCGCCATAGAGAAGCACAGAAAGCACACAGCTCTGATACAATCCCAATTCCGTGCCCGTGCTGTACCGAGGAACTAGTATATAAGAGTCTCTAATACTTCACTGTTCTACGGCAGTATGAGCTCTGGGACAACATTTACCTCTCTCTCTCTAACTTTCTCTTCTCTCAGTGTATGACCTTATAAAGCAGTTAGACCTAAAAGGACAGTCAAAAGAACAAGATGACTTATGAGATTCGGCGAAACTGGAAAAAGTATTCTGTTTGTTGTGGGGCAACCCAAGGGACTTTGGAACTCAAGACTATAATTTATATAAGAAAATAATGGTTGATTTTACAATTGACCCAACATGGCAGCATGGATAAAATCAGAACTAAAGGTGAAAGTAATAAATAAGGTGGAGTGCCTTTATGTCCCATCGCAGGGGGTGAAAGACAACAGGAGGCTTTTTCTTGCAGGTTATGACCGAAGTGGGCTCCCCCTTCCCAACCTTTCAGAGAGCAATGAAAATGAAAGGGTCGAAACACCTTTCCGACGCGGTGATCTTCCCCTTGACCGGAGATGTAGAGTTGTAAAAGGTTGTTCAGTGTAAATGCCCAGATGTAACGTACTGTTTTGAGGTGTTATGAATGTTAGTACTTTGAACGTGTCGTGTTGTCCTGGACAGTACCAAGTTGTAGCGAGAATTTAGGTCACTAGCGTGAGGTGCCGCCAGGGTGTAGTAGACACACACATCATGTCAGTATTCATGTAGATTCAGACGTGTAGTACTTGTATAACAATGTGGTTGATTGTGTAGGTGAGTAAATAACAGTGCTGATAACACGAAGGTCGTATAGGCTCTTGGACGACTTCACATTAACTCACACAACCACAAGTAGAAGTCAGTGAAGTAGGGAATGCTGCTGACGTTTACAATATTTATTCATGACGTACGATAATACGATGATGATGGACGAAACAGTCAATAGTATAAGATCGTGTATATAATATGTGTAGTTACAAAGGTCAGCTTCAGGCATCACAGATCCCAGACATGTAACAATGTCTTGACCAATGTTTACTGTTCATGCAATAGCTCTAATCCCTGACTGAGCCCAGTCAGGTAAGCCCTAGCAAATATCTTGCTTAGTACGGGCGATATCAGTTATTTAAACAAAGTCAATGCCATTGTCCTACAATTAGCAAAAGACTTCAGACTGGCCTCACATGCCAGATACTTCATTCTGGTGAAGAAGATTGGCCGTAAACATGGACCAATATGATGACAACGAAATCAGGCCGCAGGTCGCGGGCCTCGATAATCAGGTCACTCTCAGTTTACACAAGCTTCTGAGATTAAATATATTTTCTGCCAAACCATAATCCGCCTGCATTGCGGATCCATAAAGATGATTCTTTGGCTTATGTATGTAACGGGTCAACTTAGACCTAGTCTTTCCAATATGAAGCCATACTGGGGTACAGTATAATAACTCCTTGTGAGCTTCGCTCACTATGTCGCCATCAGCGATAACTGTACCTGTAAGATCTAAACGAGACGAAAAGATCGAATAATGTTTCAGTTACCTTCTCAAAGAATCCTTACACTCTAAGGTAACACAACACAGCCAATACTGGCATAAAGAAACACTCACGGAAGAATGACAAAACTGTCATTCCCAGAATTTCCACTCCCTATCGAAAACTTGGCAGAGAGAAATCTACGGATCGGTACATCCGTTCTAAGCCTCAGGTACACTCTCTCTGAATCACTCCCGGCTTTTGCCGCCAAGACCCGCGCATGCCCAAAGAGCATGGACCAGAACGAGGCAAACCCAGACCAGGCGTTTCCGCCCAAACGGGTGATAAAGATACTCCGTTATATGGTCCTATAAATAGACTTAAGACATGTCAACTATAAGACATTGCCTGAGACAGGACAACATAAGACAGGGGAAGATTATCACCAGTCAAACCTGTCACAGAAAGATAATAAACATTTATCTCTCTTTGATCACATTAAACCAAACATACATTAGGTTGGCGTTTTTTCCACCGCCAAAAATGACGGCAACAGATATATTCCAGCTTTTTTTTTCATAACATGCCCCAAAAAGTGGATTGTATCTTTCTAACTTGTGAGATAAGTTTCCGTTCCGCATTGGCCTCTTTCAGGGCATCCTTATTCCTTTTTTTGGCAGTCCATGGTATTTTTAACATTCTTCTGTAAAAAACATCTCTGTGGCCTTTAATGCATTCTCTACTTGTTTAGTAATTGTCCATGACTCACTCCCATATGTCAGGATTGGTTCTAAATAACACTGAAGAGCACTCTTTCTTACTTCCAATGACAAAGAATTGGTGCATAAAACACTCTTCATTTTAAAGAAACATACCACCGAAGATATAAATAGTGAAATATCGACACAAGTCATCACTGCAGACATAAATAATGAATGCTCCTCACAACATAAATAATGAATGCTCATTATAACAAATCATTCAAGACATAAATGTTGAAAGGTATAAACAACACACCACTGAAAACATATATATATATATATATATATATATATATATATACAAAGCAATGAACAACATACTACCGAAGACATAAATAATGAAATTTCAAAATGCACATAACTGAAATCTTAAATAGTGAAACCGTTAAACAACACACAGCTGAAGACATAAATATTGAACGCCCTACACAACACACCATCGAAGACATAAAAAATAAAATCTCTACACAACACACATCATGAAATCTCTACAAGCATAACGTATAGTAATATTTACAACCAGACTATCGGAAAAACAATTTCATTTCAGATGAATCACAAACTCAATAGCAATCAAACCGCAAGCAGAGTTCACACACACACACACACATACATAAGCACAACATCAGTTCCTCTTATTGGGAAATCATAAAGAGATTACACCTCCTTTTGTCTGTAATCAATTATCCTGGATTAAACTTTCACATCATTGGCCAGCAGACGTGGATTCAAGCATATTTGTGTTAAGCTGGAATTGGCAATGGAAATTCACAAGTTCAATTTCAATGAATTATCTTATATTTAATGTCATGCTCCCTTGATCTCCAAAAGATTAGGAAATGAGTGAAAGATACAACATCACAGTACAGAATAGTTACAATGCAACAGAAAAAAATACAGCGTATAGATGAACAGTCTTTCAAGACAGTTGTTGAAGAGTACAAAGTTGAAAAGGCAAGGCTTGCAATGATGACGTGGTTAAGTCCATTCAGCCCACACTGAAAATGGGAAGGAAGTGGAGAGTGGAAGAAGCTGTTGATGCTGCCCAAGAGTCACTCAAACTGAGGGAGGTAATCGGATACACACAAACGAATAGACGGGGATTTGGTCATGGAGACATCCGCTGGTGGTCCAAGGTATCAAGCAGGGAGCGCAGAGACATGTGTTACGGTGTTATTTTAAATGACGGCGTCTGCTAGGGTTTAGCAGTGCGCAACGTTTAGGGGTCAATAACATTAATAGAATATGTCGATATTTTACGGTATACTGAACGCGAAATATATGCTAAGATTATGACGCATTCGCGTTGGGAAGGTCACGCTTGGTGACTTGGTTACATGACCCTTGTTACGCTATCCGTCAAGCAGAGAAGTCGTGTCTTGTATGTCTTCCAAGGAGAGGCTTAGTATATAGCCGATATATGAATTCAATATAGAACTCAGGGTCATTTCAGATATTAATCTAAGTATGAGATTATTAAGTAAATTAAATGATGGAAGGAGAATCGTATTATGATTCAATTTGTAGCTGTCAAGAACTCATGCGCTCATTTCTGGCTGTTGACTACAGCAGCGCATGTACATAGCCATGATGTTCATCTGACATATTGTTTTGACACGGACGGATACTTACTGGTATTATTTGGAATTTATTGTTATGCTGAACTGTACATGAAGTTTTGTGAATGTCGGATATCGTTTATATGAACGTCAATACATGTGGACTCAGAACAGAAGGCTTGATATTTTACTTACGTTTCGGGTTTGGTTCCACAGCTGTTAATGTTTACGTTTTCTCAGCACGATAACTCTCCCACAGGGGAAATCAACTAATGTACAATATGCAAATCAGAACGTCGAAGGGATGTTCTTACGGTCAGAGCTAACCATCAATAACAAACATTAACTACGTCAAGAGAGTGACTTTACTATTCAATAAATAACATAAGATGAAGGAACCGCAACACCCGTCACAACTGGTGGCCAATAGTGGTCTTGACACTTTTCAAACGAGCGAACCTCAAAAACAATAAAACATTTTTCCTTTCGAGCCGAAATGGACATTATTATGCGAAAACACCGGTGACGTCATGCCCTTGACAACAGTATGAACGTTTTCAAAAGCCAGCAACAATCAATGCCCTTCAAAAAATTGTTTGCAGCTCTCAAACATCAAATGAAACGTATTGCTAACGTCTTCATTGTTTCAAACAAGCTTACGAGTCTGTTGGCGAAGCAGATAATGTACTGAATTACTGCCAAAAAAAGATAAGTAACTGATTTTAAACGTTACAATATTTCGTCCTTTTTGTCCAACCATGCCATGTTCTTTTTTTTTTTAGCCATGTTAAATATTGTTTCTGTCTTTTTACATGTAGTGGGAGGTAGGTTGGGAATCGGAATTGAACTTATGGCTTTTCGAACGTCAAGCTCAATTCCGATCGTTCCTTAAGGCCGTGAATTAATCGCATTTCGCGAAGAACGCGTCGAAGACATTACCGGTGATTGTTTCGTTCGGACCTGCATTAATTCACCTTGTATGTTAGGTGTCTAGTTCTGTGAAATAACCGTTGTATTTTACCATATTCAGTTTTATTTTTATTCAGTTACAGTCATATGTTCGTAATCTATCCTGTTTATTCTAATCTGGCTATCTTTAATTTTATTTAAATGTATTGTATGATCGTCAAATGAGTCCTGTGACGTCATCATTCGTAGTGCCAAATATGTTCTTTTACTTCAGTTAACCTTCACCCTTCTATATTTCCGGTTAGTAGACTTGGTTTTATAATATCACCTATTTTTGTGAAAATGTCACTTTTGTATTGTGCTACTGTACTGTAAAGCCTTGGTTAATCATTTGTATTGTCTTCATTAATGTTATGTAATAATAATATTTCTATGAATTGATTTTAATAATATATTTAATTAATTTAATTAATTTTTGAGAACTTTGATGATGAATCATGAACATTGCAACAAATTGCAGTGGTGGTTCCAGAAACTAGCAAAGCACTTTATACATGATGAGTAAGGCATAAAATCAAAACTTTATAAGTGCAAGTAAAATTTTATATTAAAATAATTTATTGAATTATTTTTTTGGTATTCACACCATGAATAGGTGTTGAATTAAAAAACTATATATATAACATAGTAATTGGTACATTTTCATAGTACTATATTGTTGACTTCTCACATTTCTTTAATTAAATAAAATAGTTCATGGAGGAATAATGCCCATAATTATTTAATAATTATATTAGGTGCAGAATATAAACACAGCATCTGATATAAATAAATATCATAACTATTTATGATATATTATTGATTACATATAATTTTATTATAAAATATTGAATAGTTGTTGAACTTACAACTATTATTAAGAGGATATTACAGTTAGGTATACTGAGTATTCATACTTGAGCTGTTACAAATAATTACATAGATTCTATTGTTGATTATTATAGATCACTGATTACTTACAACTAATAGTACTAGAATATTGTAGTTGATTATATTGATTATTAATCAATTTCTACACATACATATAATTACTATGGATATTTTAAATCATTTTCTCCGGGAGGGAGATAGATTACGTTTAGGTGGATGTAGTTGTGAGGAATATGCCATAGAACATTTTTTCATTCAAATGAGCGAGGATCTTAAGGAGTTCGCTTGGCATAGGTGTGGATATAGCCCTTCACGAGAGAAAGCAGTGAGACTTTATAAATTACTATCCACTATTTTTTATAATGAAGGTAAAATGACTACTCAGGACGGTAGTAGCATGGAGTTGGATGAGTTAAAGAAAACCATAACGAAGCATAAGGGTAGGGAGATTACCCTTACTAATGAGCTGAGACAGCAAAAAGGGGAATATGAGAAGAAGTTGACAGCAATGGATTTTGATAATGCTGTATTGAAAAATAGAGTAACCGTGTTAATGGAGGATAATAAGAAATTGGATGAAGTTTCTCTTAGGCAGAAGAAAGAATTGGAGATTATTGCCAGTCAAGAAAGGACTATAAATGATTTGCGAAAAGAGGCGAGTTTATTAAAATGTCAGACCAATACTGATAATTCAAGATTGAGGATACTGGAAGTGGAGCTTGCAAATTCTAGGACTTCGTTAGAATCCACGATGGAAAACAATAAAACATTGGAGTCTGAGGTTGAGAAACTTAAATTGACAATTTTGCAAGACAATGCCGCAGCCTTAAGGCGGGAAACTCACACACAGGGTGATATGACAAAAGTGAAAAGATATCAGGTAGAATTAACTGATAATAAAATGAAACTAGATAAACTCAATGAGGAAAATAGTGAACTAAGGTCTGAAGTTAGTTCATTAAGAAAATTATTTGACCAATCAAAGAGTGTTGCTGATGAAAAATTAATTGCCTTTGATAAATTTCTGATTGATTCTCATAGAGATAATGAAACATGTAAGAAATTAATTGATGAAGTGAAAGCAAGATGTGAAAGACTAAGGTCAGATTATGACTCTTTGCTTTCGAAGTATGTTACGTTGAAATTAGAGAGTGAAAAAAAAAGAAAATAGGAGTGTATCACTTGATGACAATAATATTTTGGATGTTTGTCATTCATATAATGATAAAATTTATGACTTTTGTCTTAGACAGGAACAAAAGTGTGATGACGATGTAACTTCAGTGAAACTGATACTGAATGACCAGATAGGTAACGGGAAATCTGTCACGCATGACTTGGCATTATTGCGTGAAGAGATTAATGAATCTGATAGTAGTGTTACTGAATCCACCTCGAGTGATAATTGTTTCATTGATAACAGGGTGACTGCATTAGAAGAGTTACTCCTGAATGAGAAACAGAGATATGCTGAACTGGATAGGAAAACACAACAACAAATCTATGAACTGTCAACAGCATTGATCACAATCGATTCTTTAATGGATAAGGAGAAGAATATAAACACTAACTTGGATAAAATGAATAAAAGACAGAGGCAGCAGATTACATTACTGAATTCGGAATCTGTTAGATTGAGAAAAAGAGTTGATGGGTTACTGGATGTCGTATTGAGTAAGAAAATAGTGTTCAATAGAAGGGATGATAAACCTATTACACGACATGCCGTCAATATTATGGGTGATACTAAGGTATCAACACACCGAGCGAAGATTAGGAAATCATTTCGAGGCAAGTACACCTTCCCTCGACAACAGAATACTGCCAATTCTGGGAATAAATCTTGGCGGAAGGATCATATTGAAACTGATCCTAAGAAACCTTTTGAAGTTGAGAAAAAGGGAAAGGATTTTCCTAATGAAAATAATAACGTTAGGGTTAATATGAACCTACATAATAAAATAAGGTATTAATTCTGCCTAACAAGCATTCATGTACGACATGCATGAAACCTACTACCTAGGGTACTGATAGGTATCATCATAACTTCAGTCAGGATGATACACCATCCCCTAAAAATACACCTTTTATGGTTAAGGAGAGATTTAATTCTAGTGATATGACTAGAGATACATATCATCATTGTTCACAGTTTCGTGACAATGACATTACTTACATTGGTAAAGGTGCATATTCTCGCACCGTGTTAGTGCGCAATCTGCCACATGACGTTACATGGCAGGCACTTAGTAATTTCTTTAATTACACGGCAGACGTTAGGTTTGTACGTCTGTTGCCACCTACCAACAACAGGTATGGTGAAGCTGTGGTTACATTTCGTAACAACAAAGATGCTCGAAAGGTTATCGAGCTTGATAATGGTGTTTATTTTCATCACCGTTATCTGAACTTACAATTAGTACCTGATTCTGCGCCACGCAGATAATGGTGTACGCTCACCCTTTTGTCTTATTTCTTGATGACTCAGCATTGTCAGTCATCATTTCTTGTCTTTCTTAATCATCTATCCTAATATAGATTGATTTATTGATTTTTTTTTCTTCTCGAAAAACATTTTTGATTCTTAACATCTTTAAATTTGTACACGTTTTCTGTCTTATTTGTTTTACCATGCCTACAAGAGACAGTAAGTTGTTTAAATGTCTCAACTATGCTCAGCCCCATACAGCATAGATTTATTTGTCATCCATCACGGCTGTCTTGTCATCTTTGCTAAAGAAGAACATGCCGTTAAGGATAAATTGGACAGACGAATGTGACAGAACTTTTCGCAGTATATTAAGAATTTTTTAATGCCCACCAGTATTAAGATTACCAGATACTTCTAAAAAGTTTGTTCTCCGTACAGATGCGAGTAATTACGGACTCGGGGCTTGTCTACTCCAATATCATGATGATATCCTGCATCCTGTATTGTATATCTCACGCAAGCTGAAACCTCCGGAGACTAAATATTCGACTGTGGACAGAATGAACGGTATTGATGCTACGTCAGAATATACAACACTTCAGTTGGACTTCCTACTTAAATGAGGAAATTTCGAAATAAACTATTGTGATCAAAATATCAAGTTTTACAGATCGGTTGAAAATTTGGACTTCACTTGGACTTTGCGTATCACTCATTTCGATTGCAAAGTAGTAAAAAGGAACAATCTCTGATATAGACTGGACAAATACGGTGATGACTTATTCAAATTACGTTCAAAATTTCAATAAAGGAACTAACGACGATTGGATCATCATATCAGAATTCGATAAGATGAACTTTGTGTCTTAATGAACTTTCATACAAGTCATTAGGATGTAACAACGATTGGATCTTCATGTCCGATATTGTTAAATTTGCTAGCTATTAAATTAATATATAATAAAATAAAGTTGAAGTGTGATGAAATAAAAACATAAAATAAAATATATACTAAGAAAAAATGAAACAAAAGAATATCACACCAATTAAACCTTTTAAATAGTCTAATTATTAAGGTGATAGATATTAGATTATGATATTTCATATGTATAGTTAAAATGTATTGCGTTAATTTAATTAGGTATCTATCCTTATACTTCATTTTCACACGCATTACTAATTTAATGTATACTTTAATATTTAGTTTTAATTGTCCGTACTTCTCAATTTTTATTTCTTTTTCTCTCTGATACTATTTCTCATTTTCTTTAATTAGATATTAATTAGTTAGTACCATACTTACGTATTATAATTAATTATTTTAATTTTAATTAGTTAGAATAATTTTAATAACACCTCACATTAGTAGTTAGTCAATACATACATCAAATTAATTAGTTAATTAATTAATGACAGTGACATTTCTTTATTTAATATAAGTTATATGTATGATATGACGTTGATTTTATTATAAGATATTTCTGACATGACCGCGACACTGTTCTAGATAGAACATCGTAGGCCATACGTCGGGTTTTGTTAAATTTTTGATAATTTGATTAATATTGTTCAAGAAAAAAAAATCTATCTAATAGATTTTTTCCCCCCGTCTGACAGGAAATCTGTTACGGTGTTATTTTAAATGACGGCGTCTGCTAGGGTTTAGCAGTGCGCAACGTTTAGGGGTCAATAACATTAATAGAATATGTCGATATTTTACGGTATACTGAACGCGAAATATATGCTAAGATTATGACGCATTCGCGTTGGGAAGGTCACGCTTGGTGACTTGGTTACATGACCCTTGTTACGCTATCCGTCAAGCAGAGAAGTCGTGTCTTGTATGTCTTCCAAGGAGAGGCTTAGTATATAGCCGATATATGAATTCAATATAGAACTCAGGGTCATTTCAGATATTAATCTAAGTATGAGATTATTAAGTAAATTAAATGATGGAAGGAGAATCGTATTATGATTCAATTTGTAGCTGTCAAGAACTCATGCGCTCATTTCTGGCTGTTGACTACAGCAGCGCATGTACATAGCCATGATGTTCATCTGACATATTGTTTTGACACGGACGGATACTTACTGGTATTATTTGGAATTTATTGTTATGCTGAACTGTACATGAAGTTTTGTGAATGTCGGATATCGTTTATATGAACGTCAATACATGTGGACTCAGAACAGAAGGCTTGATATTTTACTTACGTTTCGGGTTTGGTTCCACAGCTGTTAATGTTTACGTTTTCTCAGCACGATAACTCTCCCACAGGGGAAATCAACTAATGTACAATATGCAAATCAGAACGTCGAAGGGATGTTCTTACGGTCAGAGCTAACCATCAATAACAAACATCAACTACGTCAAGAGAGTGACTTTACTATTCAATAAATAACATAAGATGAAGGAACCGCAACACCCGTCACAACATGGTAGTTCAGGAGATACGAGTAGCTGAGAATGATAAGAGGTTGCAAAAAGCAGTGCAGCAGGTCCAACAAGGCCAATGGACTACATGGGAAGGAGCCCTGCAGAGGTCCTTGACATGGAATGATATATGGCATATGGCACCTCTTAGGCTCAGCTTCGTTGTTAGATCAATGTATGACCTGCTGCCGTCGGCCACCAACCTTGTGAAATGGGGAAAGTCGGATGATGAGCAGTGCCCCCTGTGCCAGGAGAGGCAGACACTCGAACATGTGCTCTCAGCGTGTAAGGTGTCATTAGGGCAAGGGCGATACACTCGGCGCCATAACAAAGTGGTAAATGAGCTTGCTGCGACAATAGATTGGCAAGGATGAAGGCGAATAGCAAACCCAGGCCGAGCACCGCAAATACATACTTTCTGAGGGCAGGAAAGGCAGCACACCCCAAACCGAGTAAACCTGGTAGCAGTTTACCATCTCTTCTTGATTGTGCAAACGACTGGGAGATGGCGGTAGACCTACCTGGACGAGGGGCATATGCAGAGAGTATCAGAAAATCGCGGAGACGGCCGGATATAGTGCTTCATTCTTCAGCAACGCTTCAGGTCATACTGATTGAACTGACCGTGCCATTTGAATCCAGATTAGACGAGCAACATTTGTTCAAAGCGGCCAAGTATAGTGATCTGGCCGCGGATCTGAGACACGATGGGTTCACTGCAAGGGTCATGGCTGTTGAAGTGGGCGCAAGAGGGCTTGTGGCAGCATCAGTGTATGATCTATTGAAACTGTAGGGGCTGAGGGGACAGTCGAGAACAAGGGCACCGAACAGGCTTAGTGAAACTGCCGAAAAGGCATCAGGCTGGCTGTGGAACAACCGCAATGGGCAATGGAAATCGTGACAATAAACGCTGCGGTACAGAAAACCCCATGAATTTTTCTAAGTCCACAATACGCTGAGTTTTTGGTGTACTAGTGAAAGGGCTGTGGCTGAGAGGCGACAGGCGGTGTATATTATAGAGGTGTCAGTGTCAGAATTTCAGTGGCGAACGCGCAGTGGCGTCGGCTTCGCGATGGTGTCTCAGTGTGTGCGACGGAACGAACGGAATAATTTGTCTTCTCAGTTACTTTCACAATTGCCTCCACGGCTGGCGGAGTTGTGGATTAAATTTGCTACCATAAGTGAAATGGGTTCATTTTCGATAAAGACAACAGGAGGCTGAGACGCTTGGGAGTCATGACCCAAGTGGGCCCGCTCCCCTTAGAGTGTAAAGGAGTATATCGGGCCGAAACACTTGTCGGACGGGGGGACTGCTTCTGATGATCAGATTGCTTCCTGTTGTATCGCTCTGTAAAGAGTTTCATATCATAAAGGAATCAATACATCAAACTTCAAAAGAGATCGTACCAGAAGTAAAGAGGACTGCAAAGAAGAAGTAGGTGTCAGGTACAATTTTAAAACTGATGGATGCAAGAAGGAAGAAGAAGCAAGACAACGAAGAATATGACAGACTAAATAAGGAAATAGTAAACATGTAAAGCAGCAAAAGAAACATGGCTAAGCTAGAAGTACAGAGAGCTTGAAGTGCAGAACAGACAAGACACAAAATCTACAAACAAATAAATGAGTTAACAGGCAGAAGGACACACACAGTCACTGGCTGTTTGAAATCAAATGCAGGAGCTTTGTTACTAGGTCATGAGAGCATACTAGAAAGGTGGACAGAATACACCAAGGAGCTGTATGATGATGAAAGACCAGATTTGAACGACCAGGACAGTTGTGAAGGACCTCCAATACTTGTGGCAGAGGTAGAGGATGCCATGCGCCACATGAAGAAAGGTAAAGCGCCTGGACCAGATAATGTAGCAGTAGAGGAAATGGTAGCTTTCGGAGAATTTGGAGTAGAAGTGATAACAAAACTCTTAAATGACATCTACAACAGTGGTCAAATACCTGATGATCTGCTAAAGTCCATATTCATAGCTTTGTCAAGGATACCTGGAGCCATGGAATGTGAAGAACATTGCACCATTAGTCTTAGGAGTCATGTGACCAAAATATTATTACAAATTATCATGAGATGAGTGAGAAATAAAATTAAACCATAAATCAGTGATGAACAGTGGGGATTTGTAGAAGGTAAAGGCACAAACGATGATTATATATATATATATATATTAATACATTAATACATTAATAGACAGAGCCATAGAGGTGAAGACTGATCTGTAGGCTACTTGTACTTTATAGATTACACTAAGGCATTTGACAAAGTGAAACATGAGAAAATTATCAAATTGATAGAAAACATCGACAATGATGGTAAAGACATGAGTATAATAAAGAACATGTACTGGAAACAAACAGCAGCTGTAAGAATTAGCAACCAAATAGGAATGTTTCAGCAAGTAAAAACAGGGTGTCAGGCAAGGATGTGTGCTGTCACTGGATCTGTTCAATCTATACAGTGAAAATGTAATGAGATCTCTAAAGGACATGCCAGGAATATTACTTGGCAGACATAATATAGTAAATGGAACAATTTTAAACGAAGTCAGTAAATTAAAATACCTGGGCACATTAATAACTACGGATGAAACATGCATATCAGAAGTGAAGCGCAGAATAGCTCAGGCAAAAGTAGTTTTTTACAAAATGAGGAATATACCATGCAAAGGCGGGGTTGTTGCACGGAAGGTCCTGGGTTCGAGTCCTGGGTAAGCCACTCACGTCTGTTGTTTTTCTGTTGTCTAGGGTTCTGCTTCTTTATTTCTTACGAGTGCCTGAAAACATACCTTATGTTTGTCTAATATTTATTTACTGTTACACTAGTCAACACATTTTCAAAAGTTTTTTGTACCAGAAATTAAATATACCATTTCTTATTGATTTTGACATGCTGATTTCAAATATCATAATGAAATTCACCAATTGGCTCTGGTTTTTTTTAAAATGATGAATTTACATTACAGTAATACAAATAATGTATGCTTGTTTAATTCTCTGAGGTGAACAGCTAGTCTTTCTACTTTAGCATTATAAAAATTGTGGTTACATACTCAATTAATTGATATTTCAACATAAAATGATAGAAAAAATAAAAACATTATTTAAAGTTCACATATCATGTTTTAAAAAGGCACATTTGAACCCATTCCGTCATAATTCAGTCGCTGTTCGAGCTCTCTTTGCTTGCTTCTTGTAGTCAATCAATGAGGTGTCTCTTGTCACAGTCCAACAGTAATCAGCAAGCATTAAAGGGCTCCAATTGCCTTGATACCTTGTCTCCATAGCAGCAATGTCCTGGTGAAATCGTTCACCATGCTCATCACTGACCGCTCCACAGTTTGACGTAAAGAAATCCAGATGAGAATCCAGAAAATAAATTTTTAAAGACATGTTGCAGCCAAGACTCTTATACTTCAGAAGGAGATTTTCTACAATTTAATTGTAATTATCAGATCTGTTGTTTCCAAGAAAATTGTCCACCACTGACTTAACTGCTAGCCATGCTGCTTTTTCCTTGCCATGCAACACGCAAAGAAACTCGTCATCATGAAGAAGTTTTCGAATTTGCGGACCAACAAATATTCCCTCTCTTATTTTAGCTTCACTCAGTCTTGGAAATTTTCTGATGAGGTATTTGAAAGCCTCATCTGTTTTCTCCATTGCCTTGACAACGTTTTTCATGAGACCCAGCTTAATGTGCAAGGGTGGCAACAAAATCTTGCTGGTGTCGACAAGTGCTGGGTTCCCAACGTTCTTACTGCCAGGCTGCAATGACTGCCTGATTGGCCAATGTCTTCTGATGTAATGGTCACTTCGTGCACGGCTATCCCACTCACAGAGAAAGCAACAGTACTTGGTGTATCCACCCTATAGTCCAAGCAAAAGAGCAACCACTTTTAAGTCACCGCAAAGTGACCAATGATGATGATCGTAGTTTATACACTTCAAAAGCTGCTTAATGTTTTCATAAGTTTCTTTCATATGAACTGCGTGACCAACTGGAATTGACGGTAACACATTACCATTATTCAACAAAACAGCTTTAAGACTCGTCTTGGATGAATCAATGAAAAGCCTCCACTCTTCCGGTATGTAATTGATTTTGAGGGCTGCCATTAAGCCAGAAATGTTGTGGCACGCAGAAAGGTTACCCTCTTTGAAAAAGAATGTAATAAGCGGCTTCTGGCGGTTTTAGCAAGTGTAATTTGCTGGGGAGGTTAAGATGTTATACCTAACAAGAAAGATAGTTGTGTCTGTGTCAACTGTGTGAGGTCAAGCACATGTAGGCCCCTGAATCTAAAAAAGATGATGATGATGATAATGATATATATTATCAGGGAACCTAACGCTACCTCCCTTGATCTCACACAGTCCGTATTTTGATTCTAGTGGCTGGTGTATGATGTCTCTAGTGTCTAGGGGTGAAATGAAAATGATAGTACATCAACACAATACACTTTAACTCACTATAAGAAAATGAATAAGACTGTGGTTAAAGTTTTCTTTAAAAATTGGAATGTTTTTTCTTTGTACAATTTAATCTGCCTGTCCCGCCATCTCTTTTGGACAGGTCTTTGAAAATGAGGATTTATATTTACATATAATGCTTTAACTAAAAGTATGGACTCTTGGTCCTATGAATATATTGTTAATATAGAGTTCCTGTAGGTGTATTCACAAGACTAAAACTTTAATAGCTGCTAGTGAAAGTCATTGGTTATGAGGAGCTGTTGTTTTCTTCATGCCCAATATAATTCAGTTTTATTTTGATAAGAACCAGTTTATTCGGATGAAGTGTCAGATGTCCCAGCTATTAACGTGTCACCTGGGATTCTTGGTATGACGAAAATAAGTCAGTGTAGATCAGCACACACACACAAGCTCCATCAGGCTAACTGATGACAGCATAAACTTTATAATGGAGACTTTTCTCTTTTCACTCACTCATCAGGTTTCCTGTCACCGGATGGTAACAGGAAATAAAAACCCTGTAATAAAAAGACACCCTGGTCTTTTTATATCTGTTCACAACTTCTTATCCCTATGTATACATGACGATATGGGGTCAGCCTCGTGTGCATTCATGTGCATCAGCCCCTAATTTATGACTCTCACCTTTCTGTGACCCCACCTCAGGTCCCTATGGCAGATACGCCACTGTACTTTTACATAGTTTGCGTCAATCCAATAGTGTGGAGTAACCACATCTCCTTTTATAGGATTTTTCTTTTCTTTTTCTAAATTATAAACGCTCTAGGCATGTTGACGAGTGTTCATAGAACACTGAGGCTTACTAACATCTTCCAATACAAAATTATTAATATAAAATCATAATATGCAACAGTCAAATACAGTTCAATGTGAGGACTCAATAATGTTTGCTCCCGGCATGTCCTTCACTTTTCCACAGCAGTATCTAACTTTTGCAGTTTTAAATCAAGCATGTAAATACATACAGCATTCTTACCACTAATTCAAAGAAATATGTCACAAATAACGTTGACTGGCAACGAATATGGCCTCAGTTTTGCTATGCCTCGTCCAGATAGTGAATTTAGTAGTTAATTTTACAATTATCACATCTGCTCTCAACGTAGTTGTTTGTATAAAATTTTCTAGTCAAATGGCCACGAGACCACTATGCCCTTTGCCAATATCTATTAGAGCCGACCAATGAAAGCAGGCACTACTACCTCTTTTTGAATTTAGTTTGAAAAAACAAAAACAAATTCCAAACAAACTATGTGCCTCGTAGTCCATTGATCAGTCTGCGTTAGTATGCCAATAGAAAAAGATGTTTAGTTTTAGTTAACACTTTCCTATCCCCCCTTTTACTCCTATACTCTTATACCAACCAATAGAATTTGAATTACTACCATGCCTCTTTTTTTAAACTTGCGTCCCCAATAACGTTATGTGTAACGAGCAAGAACAACAGTCTGTCCGTCCAAGCGTTCTTAGACATATAGTATTATCTCAATAACTTGGCTAATACTTGGGCTACCATATTTTTTAAAACATATTTTTGCTCAGGGGACACTAAACTATCCTACTATATGATTTTTATGGTCAGTTTCCTTATGGTTTAGATTTTCAGTTTTGTCACTGTCAATCGTCAAATATAACTTTTACACAAGTCGGCCATCTTCCCTCCCTGTCTCTATCATTTTTCTCATTATTCAAATAACCAACTCGTTTGAGTGACGTCAGAATTTTACCGCTAGGAGGAAATGGAAAACTGTCTGTGTGTTTGTCTCTGCTGGCTTTGCCCACAGCGTGTATATATTAAAGAGACCGCGAGCAGAGCGAAGAGGGGTTTTTCAAACCGTTGATAGTGTTGGCGTTAATTATTACAATCGTCTCGTTCTTACTACTGAGAAATGTCCGAATTATTACAAATTTTAGTGTTAAAGTTAACATATTACGTTAATTCAAACGCCAGTTTGGTCACACAGTTCTGGCAATTCGTTAATTACAAGCTTTTTCCGCCGTTTCGTGCAGCAGATCGGCGAGATGTTAAAATGTTTATTGTACGTTTCTAAACCGAAACTAAAAGCGTGTTAGATTTTTACGGCGGGTCATTTTTTAAGCATTCCCACTGCACCAAAGGCAGCGCTTTACTGGCGTTGAAGATGAAAATAGTCAGACACCTGAGGTCTGGTGTATTTATTACCATAGGACTAAAATCTTACAGAAAGAAGCGATTATCTCACAGATTTCGCTACACACCTCCCTTCCTAAAACAGGCATCCATTGCATGTTACAATCTGTGAGATAACGTAGCGCAAATGAAGTCCTACATTTCTTTCTGATTTTCATCACACGGATGTCTACTCAAAAAATCTGCACCGACGTTCTGAGGGCCGGGAATATATTCAATCAGAAATGAATATGGCTGTAATAATAATGACCATCTTAATAATTTGGCATTTTCATGCTTTGCTTGTGATAGGAATACGAGAGGTAGATGATCTGTTTGGACCACAAATGTCCTGCCATATAGATAAATCTGGAATTTTTTTATAGCCCATATTAACGCCAAACATTCTTTCTCACTGGTTGAATAATTTTTTTCCGCCTTGTTCAACTTGCGGCTTGCATAAGCGACTGGGTTCAATTCCCCATTTTGTGAGGAGGACCTTTGTAACAATGTAGCGCCCAGGCCCACATTGCTTGCGTCACTTCGCACGACAAAATCTTGATTCAAGTCAAGCAATTGCAATACGGGCCTGCTTGTGAGTTTTTCTTTTAACTCCTTGTAAGCCAATTCACACTGTGCTGACCAATTTATTGTATCAGGTTGTCCCTTTCGATTTAAATCCGTTAGAGGAGCACATATAGAGTTAAAATGTTTAATGTTCTTTTGGTAGAAACCACACAACGACACAAAGGATCGCACATCTTTCTTTGTTTGTGGCCTAGGTGCTCTTTTCAGTTTCTCCAGATTCTTGGGATCAGGGGTCATGCTACCCTGGTGTACGGTATGTCCCAAGAATTCCAACTCTTTACACCCAATTCAACATTTTGTTGGTCTAGCAGTCAAGTTAGCCTCTCTGAGTCTATCAAACAGCATATTCAAAGAGTTAACATGTTCCTCAAAAGTTTCAGTAGCAATGAGGATATCATCCATGAAATTCGAGATACATGGATTTTTCAGGGGATCCAACAATTTTCGCATCATCCTAGAAAACACATTCGAGGCATTTTTCAACCCAAACGGTAGCATGTTGAACTCATAATGACCTTCCGAGGTGCTAAAGGCTAAGTAAGGTCGAACCTCAGGCTTTACTGGAATTTGATAATAGCCTTTGCTAAGATCCACCTTGGAAAAATATTTTGCCTTGTTCAGCCTGGCAAAAAGTTGCGTAGTATCAGGTAATGGATCCACCTGATCTTCTGTGACAGCATTCAGTTTCCTGTAATCGATGCACAGTCTATGTTCTCCCGATGGTTTCCGCAATAAAACCACACAGGAACTATAAGGAGACTCACTGTGAGAAATAATCCCTTCTTGTAACAAATAATCTATCTCCTCTTTCAAAGCTTCTTCCTTAGCGAACGGAATAGAATAAGGCCTCATACAGATGGGTGTTAGGTCTAGTAGTTTCATATCATATTCCAACACATTTTTTGTGCACCGGCTTATTCGTTAACACGTCTGTATGTTTCTCCAGGACCTTTTGAATCCTCTCCCTCTGTCCTTTTGTCAGGTGATTACTGATATTCACCTGTTCAAACGTTTCACTGGGCTTCAGTGGATATTCAACTGAGGTGAGAGGTTCATTTTTCATTTCGGTTGCAATTGACAAGGCCATTAAGTGTGTTCCTTCCTGGATTTGTCTGTCCAGATATTTCTCCAAAAGGTTCACATGATAGATTTTTTCCTTTCCCTTCTTGTCTATCTTATAATTTGTTCTGGATACCTTTTTCAAAACTGTATATGGACCTTGCCATCCGATCTGAAGTTTATTGTTGCTGCCTGGTAATAGAAGAAGCACCTTCTCCCCTACAGCAAGCTCCCTATCCTTCGCTTTTTTGTTATAATAAGCAGCATGCTTTTTCCTGGCTTGTCTCAAATTTTCATTTGCCAGTTTCCAACTAGTTTTTAAACGAGTGGTCAGTTCGTTCACATACTGGTATGATGAGGTAACAGTCTCTTCTGCCTTCTCATCTGTCCACGTCCTTAACATTGCTTCCAGTGGACCTTTTATTGGCCTCCCAAATAACAGGGTTGCGGGAGCCGTCCCGGTTGAATTATGTGGAGCTTCCCGATAAGCAAACAATGCAGCGGGCAAATATTGGTCCCACGTATCAGGTTTCTCATGTGCCAGCTGTCTCAGGATAGAAATGAGAGTCCCATTGAACCTCTCTACCTGGCCGTTCCCTTGGGGGTGATACGGACTACAATGAAAGTTCTTGGCTTGAAATAACCTAAAAATTTCTTCTGTTAGTTTCCCCTTGAACTGAGAGCCGTTATAAGTCAAGATTTGATGCCGGAATCCTAACCTCGTGAATATAGTAAGTAATGCCTCTGCCACATGTTTGGAATCGATTGACGTCAGGGCTACCGCCTTCCCCACATAGAACAAGTGTCCATCAGAGTAAGGATGTAACTGTTCCTCCTCTTGGTCCGAGTGAGAAGTCCCACAATATCCACTGCAACTCTCTCAAAAGGTGTTCCCACTATGGGCATTTCCCCTAGAGTTGCTGGAGCAGTCCAATGCTTCGGAGCTACTCTCTGACATTCTGGACAGGATTTTACATATCTCTTTATGTCCTCCGTTATCCCGGGCCAGAAATAATGACAAGCTATACGCTGTCCGGTTGCGCTGATGCCCATATGACCACTAAAGGGAACTGCATGTCCTAATTCCAACACTCTCTCCCGATATGAAGTTTGAAGTACCAGTTGGCTGTGACCATTTGTTCCAGTTCCGGTGTTCCTATACAACAATTTGTTCTTCATATAATTGTGACGAGTAGGGTGTATGTGGGTGGATATAAGTTAGACAACACTTATACACCGCTCGTATAGCTCACTGTCTAGGAATAAATTACTAACTCCAACAGCTCTGTCAATCTCCAACAATGTATTAGATTCACAAATAAGTCACAATGGACGTAGGGCCATTACAAATATTAGATACATCCCGAGCATCCGCACACACTCTGCTTCTCGGAATAACTACAGCCACAAATAGGCTACTCCATGAATAACTACTGCAACGTCTACAACACAACTCCGGCCCTCTACTCGCGTCCTACTATAGACATCCACCCTTCTCTTCTCTACGCTCTACGCTGACTCCTGTCTGCTGTCTGCTCTCTTCTCTACTGACTCAACTCTCTACTGACCCAACACACGTCTAAACTCACACACTCCTCTCGCTGACTGCCCCTTTCATGCGTATTCACTAAAACCCTTGAAACCCTTTCACGCTCCACTGATCTTCATTCACGCATCACAAAAGCTAACAGCTTGTCTCAAGCAATGCTCACAACCGTGCTTGTAGCTAAATCATTACAATGCACGCAATCCCCGCTCACAACAACTCACATAACTAATAAACTCCCGCTGAAGCATGGGAACATTCACACCTGCACAATACCCTCAAAACACTCTGTGACATCCACCCCTTTCCCCACATGAAAAACCGGGGTTTTTCACCGTGAAGACAGAGATGGGAGTTCTATACATCATCAAACCTAAAATACATCATCAAAGTAAACAATGCTTCCATACAAAATAGATCAACCCACATTAATAGCATACAAATTATTCTAGCGATACTCATATTCAATACCTCTAAAGTTACACAAAATTCATTTTCATATTAGAGAAATGTATGCACAATCTACAAACTTCATGTAAAGTCATCAAACTTATACAAATATAACTACAAGTAAACATGCTTTATTATAATCAAAATCCGATAGTCTGGTATCTTGTCCTACATCAAACTGTTCTAAGGTTACTGTTCAGCTGCTTGGTGACTTGGCACAGTGCAGAAAACTAGTGGCAACCACATATGACTAATGCCGAATCATCTGCCCTGAGAAAGAAAATTTTGTCTAAATCAGAAAGCAACAAATGTTGACTAGTTGCAAACATATTTTCAAATTTGATCTAAGTCACTTTGACAGTTATTTGTACAAATCACTCTGTTAGGCCCTCCCTTCTGAGTTAAAGATGGTTACTCTCTCTTTTGTCTGCCCAGCGGCAATCTCTTCTGAAACTACCTCTGTATATTTCTCCAGCTTTTTGTTCACTATAGCTTGGTCTGCTGGAACAAAATCCTCTGTTTATATCTTGTCCTCTGTACCTGTTTCTATATCCAATCGGACGTTTACTTTGAAAATTACCCCAATAATCATTACTACTCATGCGGCTTCCTCTAAAGTGTCTGGAATCTCTTAAGCCACAGGTTTCTCTTATGTAATGTTTCTCATGTGGCATACGAGCACCACGACCTACTCTGCGATACTTCTCAATCAGCTTTCTGCGCTCTTCTTTTCTGCGGTCTGTCTCAGGATATTTGACAGATCCATAACATTCACTTTCGTCTGGCAAAGTAAAGTTCACCTTTGTTTCATTTACTGCCCTTTCCTGAATATTCATCTTACCTTCATCCAATTCCTTTGCTGATTTAATATGCCTCTCAATGTTAGTTTCTGATTGACCCAGCTGTTTTGGAAACGATACATCTTCTTGTTGGGGTGAAATTAAATTTAATACTGAAGTATCAGAAACTCGGACATTATCTATTTACAGGAATTACCTTAGGTTTTCCTTGCAATCTAGTAGTTCCTCCATAAGTATCGTCTCTATGTTTGTGCTTCCATAGTTTTATATCCTCATCAGTGCAATCTTTGATACCACGAATATTTCCAAGTATCAGATCAGCGACCGCATTATCGTCAAGAACACATGCTTTTACCCTACCCCGCAAGAATGGCGTATCAATATCTATCAACACAAAAGGGTAAAACTCCACCCTGCCACCAAACGTGATACATCGAGCAGTTTGCCCCAACCAACGAGACCCCTCAATGCATTATCTCCGCACCCCAACTGTCGTACATCCTGTATCCCTCAAGACGGATACAACTTTATGTCCTACATACCCTGGATGCAAGACTATGTTCCCATCTGTATGAACTGCTGACAAACATGGAAGTGGGTGGCCACAAATTAGAATTGGTGTCTCATCTTTATGAAAAAGTGGTCTGCACCCTTCACAACTCTCGTTGTTGAATGTATCTAAGACTACCACCGAACTTGCGCGTTCAAACTTCCTATTAGGACAATCGAATTGAAGGTGTCCAATCCCATTACATAGAAAGCATCTGTACTCCTCACGCTGGCTCTTCTGTGGACTACCCTGAGTGCTAGTCTGAGGCTCGGCCACAGACTGAGGTTCAGGCTTATCACAAAATTTTGCTCCATGGCGTGGTGATCCACATTTAAAACAACCAGAAGGTCTTCTACTTCCTGACTCTGTCATATTCTGCTGTTTCCTGGGGGATGTACAGAAGTCTCTTTCTGTCCATTTCCTACTTACTGCCTTTTTATCATAAGGTCTCTCCTCACTACGAGAATTTTGTCTCCGATATGGTCGTGTTTCATAACTCCGCTTGGCCACACATGTCGTAAATGTTCCTGGCACCGCCGATTTATGAATCGGTCTCCCTGGATGTGCTGTTGCATACTGTTGACCTAACTGAGACATTGCCGAAATATTGTCCGGTTTTCTTTCTTGGAAAAAAGCCAACAACTCCGAGCTACATGAAGACATCACCTTATCACGTAAGATCAAATCACATAGGCCATCAAAATCTTTAGCAATGCCAGATAAATCAATCCATCTGTTCAATAACATCTTAATCTCTGCGATAAACTCCGCAAAATCTTGCTCACTACTTGGCATCGCACTGTGGAACTTTAACCGATAGCCTTGTTCATTTAACCTGTATTTGCGTAACAAAGTTTCCTTCACTATGTCATAATTTAATCTATCTTCCACAGTTAATTGGAAAACTGATTTTAATGCTGACCCTATTAAATAATCTGTCAACAGTGATCCCCACAGTTCTTTATTAATCTTTAAGGCAGTTGCCTTCGTTTGAAACCTCTCCAAAAAACAGTCCATAAAATCTATGGATTCGTTGAAAATTTGGAGTTTCAACTTGTACATGCTCCCATATTCTTTTTTTGATGAAGAGTCAGAACTCGACTTCTCTAACTCGAGTTTTTTCAATGATACCTCTTTGTCCGCTTTTATCTTTTTAATTTCTTTCTGTGCTTGTATCTCTAATCTCTTAGTCTCTTCCTCTGCTTTCTTAGTTTCTTCCTCTGCCTTCTTCATTTCTCTCTGTATCTTTAATCTCTTAGTCTCTTCCCCTGCTTTCTTAGTTTCTTCCTCTGCTTCAACTTTCTTTCTCTCTCGCTCCTCATGTCATTCTTGTCTGTCTTGCACCTCTTTAAACTGAGCTTGTGCCTCTTTCAATTGAGCCTGTGCAAACGCTAAGAGATCTTCTCCAGATTTACCTATCTTCTCACCGACAAGGATAAAATCCATAAGTGTTGACATGATTATAAATATATATGACTTATATGCACCTCAAATACTTGAACTTAATGTCAAAATAGTTGACACCCCAAAATAATATCTTAAATAACCACTAAGATAATACCTTACTAACTGTCTTACTCAAATAAATTATTAGCCCTACAAAATAAACAATGACACAAATGATGATGATAAACAGTACACCCTAATTTAACAAACAACAACTTGGTAGGTTGGTAACAAGAACAAGGAAAGATGTGTGACAGAAGTAATATTGAAATATACAGTACCTAACCTTTATAACACACGAAAACAGGAGATTGAAAAAAAAAATTAACGTAATTACAGGGTAGTGTAAGAAGAAAATGACTGAAGAATACACCATATACACAGAACGCCAAAGAGGGAATGTAATACACAAACAACTACAAACTGCACGTATGACCAATGATGATGATCGTAGTTTATACACTTCAAAAGCTGCTTAATGTTTTCATAAGTTTCTTTCATATGAACTGCGTGACCAACTGGAATTGACGGTAACACATTACCATTATTCAACAAAACAGCTTTAAGACTCGTCTTGGATGAATGCCAAACAACTAATGCCAAAATGCACACTTTATTCGTGAAGGGCAATACAACTGATCCTGCCCACAGGATAGGATACCTTCTAAGAATAAATAGTGCAAAATCCTACAGATGAAATCAAAACACAAATAAATAACATAATCGTCACGTCCAACAACAACACTGAAACAATGAATGCCAAGAGCAATCTGGACAAATAAATGAATTAAGGCCTTAGACTGATGAACTAAAACAAACTAAGGTTACGTAGCTTTTTTCTGGTGTACTGGAATGGTAAGCTATGGCAATAAACTGATCTGATCTGTTGTCTCCAAGTCACCTCTGCAGCAGTAACTTTGAGAAATCCAAACACTACAACAGTCCCTGTCAGGAATATGTTAATACACACTTAGTATATAATTTAAGCTCTTAGAATCTAACTAAAATGGACGAAAGAACTAGAGAGAAAGATGACAGCTAGGATTCACACAGTTATAAGTAACGTAGATCTAAGTAATGTGTAAGGCAGATAGGAATAGCACAGCTAAAGGTACTGTAGATATTACAATTAATTATAAATGTAGTCTAGTCTAAACCTACATCACATAAAGAAAGAGTAATACTAAAGACAGTAGAACAGCAACAATAAAGAGGAAATCGAGAAAAAAAAAGATACTACTGAAAAAAGAAAGTAGTAGAACTGAAGAGAAAAAGCTACATGTGATAACAGAAGTACTCAGTATATGAGAAGAATTACCGATTTCTTATGAAATACACTGTTAGTGCTATATAAAACAAAAATTACCTTTTTAACTAGAAACTTAATAAACAATTTACTAGAACATTAGTATACTAGAGCATGAAAGAATGTTACGTAACTTCCTTAAACGAATAACAACAGAATAATATCTAATTAAGCTGTATCTTAAGGAATTATGACGAACACTAATTGTTCACAGAACAAGTACATAATTCTTAAATTCCAAGCGTGTAGATATGTTTATAATGTCTTCAGCCAGTCCCAAGGTTGATGAAGTATGAAGACCACACACAGCACGACACAACACACTCAGTTCAGATTCTGTAGCGTCACTAGCTACACACCTTGGAAAACAGGGCTCGTGTTTTCCTGTTCATACTGTCGAGTAGACCACAGCAACATGACAGCTTCACAGTTCCTCTTCTTCTGGTCACCACAGATTCTCCTGGCCACAACACACTGTTTCATAACTGCAGCAAGCAATGAATGTAAACAGACCTGTAAGACAGCATTTCTAGCACACTGTTTTCTCGCCAGCACACAGTCACAGCTGACCGTTGACCCAGATCTGAAAAGTGTCGAATCGTCTGGTTACTGTAAAGTTGTCACACTTCGCTGCGTTGAAAAACATAGGCTGATGACCAAATGACCTCAGATCACTTTAGTACTGTACAACTTTAGGTTCGTTTGTAACATCCAAATAGACGAGCTCCCAATGTGACGAGTAGGGTGTATGTGGGTGGATGTAAGTTAGACAACACTTATACACCGCTCGTATAGCTCACTGTCTAGGAATAAAGTACTAACTCCAACAGCTCTGTCAATCTCCAACAATGTATTAGATTCACAAATAAGTCACAATGCACGTAGGGCCATTACAAATATTAGATACATCCCGAGCATCCGCACACACTCTGCTTCTCGGAATAACTACAGCCACAAATAGGCTACTCCATGAATAACTACTGCAACGTCTACAACACAACTCCGGCCCTCTACTCGCGTCCTACTATAGACATCCACCCTTCTCTTCTCTACGCTCTACGCTGACTCCTGTCTGCTGTCTGCTCTCTTCTCTACTGACTCAACTCTCTACTGACCCAACACACGTCTAAACTCACACACTCCTCTCGCTGACTGCCCCTTTCATGCGTATTCACTAAAACCCTTGAAACCCTTTCACGCTCCACTGATCTTCATTCACGCATCACAAAAGCTAACAGCTTGTCTCAAGCAATGCTCACAACCGTGCTTGTAGCTAAATCATTACAATGCACGCAATCCCCGCTCACAACAACTCACATAACTAATAAACTCCCGCTGAAGCATGGGAACATTCACACCTGCACAATACCCTCAAAACACTCTGTGACAATAATAATCCCCTTTGCTTGGAGGTGTGTGGCATTTAGGTAATTTGTTAAAGCAAGGCTTGAGTGTCCTATCTTCAGCCTGTGCCTTCCTCATCTCCTCTGGATGAGTATTTATTGGCTCATCTTCTTCCTTTCTGGATTGTGAACGGGTCTGGGCTGCTGCCAAAACCACAGGTCTCTTGGGATTCCCCAAGAAGACATAACGACATCCCAATATCAGAGGGTAAATGGGTGCGTCTATCACTGCTGCTCTGATTATCCCTTCCACATAACGAGTTTTCACTGTTATCCTTGCAATGGGAAGTTTCATGAGTGGTAGGTCCTTGGTCGCCCCTTGTATCTCCACTGTTTCTGTGGTATACTGATCCGGGTTCACCAAATGCGTACTCACCACGGAATCAAAATCCAAACCGGTATCGTAAAGGCACCTAATTGTGACTCCATTACATACCACGTCCTCACATACTGGGGGATGATAAGGTTCCTGCTGTCCAGTAGGTTTTACCTTTACTTCCTTTTCCCCCAACTTCATAGCAGCACATCCAGAAGGTTTCCTTGTACAAAATTTGGTGTCATGACCCTCTCTCTTACACCATTTACAATAGTATCTATTTTAATAAAGGGGTTTTCTTTCCTCATATTTCCTGTCATTGAACTGTGGGTTTTTATGTTTATTATCATTGCGTGGCCTATCAAAGTTTTGCTTAAACTTGTTACCCTGATCTTTATTCTCAAATCTATTTGAGTTTTGTGGGGCCCTATAATTATCTACATGCTTCTTTTTGGCGCCAGCTACTTCTGCCTGGGCTGCCTGATACCTCTCAGCGACATTAAGTAACTCCCCCAGCCTCTCTGCACCCTGTTCCATGAGAAACTTTCTCAAGTCTGGAGCCATGGACTCTCTCAATTGCTCAATAAGGATCATTTCTTTAAGATCTTGGGTTTTCCCAAGAGCAGTCCATTTCTCCAAGTAAGTCTCTAACCGTGCAGAGAACTGGTGATAAGTCTCACCCGACAGTAGCTTGGCATTTCTAAAATTCTTCCTGTAAAATTCACCATTCTTTTCGTATCTTAACAATAGAGCCTGCTTTAACATGTCATAATTGTCTTGGTCATCCCTGCTCATTTTGAAAAAAAACATCATAAGCTGTTCCCCGAAAACCTTGGGATAACTTCAAGCTCCATCTTTCTTTTTCTAGCCCATAAGTTGTAGCTAATACCTCATACCTACTTAGATATGATTCAATATCATCATCTCTCTCAACAAAATAATCTAGGTGAAACCCCATAGTTGAGTTGGAGGCCCCCTGTCTAGCAGTAGCATCAGAGGTAGAGGGGCTGTGACCATTTTCAGGAGCATGGCCTTGCAGCTCCAACTCCCTTAGTCGCAACTCATGCTCCCTCTGCAACCTTTTATCTTCAGCTTCCCTTTCTAATCTTTTATCTTCTGCTTCCCTTTCTAATCTTTTATCTGCTGCTTCCCTTTGAAGTTGTTTTTCTTCAGCCTCCCTTTCTAATTTTTTCTCCTCAAACTGGAGCCTCTTGGTCTCAGCCTCTCTATCAGCCTCTAAGGCCCTAGCCTCCTTCTCAGCCTTAATTTGTAAACGTTTAATTTCTTTCTGAGCCTCTCTATCCAACTCTAATTTCTTCATCTCTCTAGCATCTTTTAACTGCATTCTCCTCTCTTCAGCTAACCTATGTTCTTCTCTAGCAATAAACTTATCACATTCTGAGGTGACATAGTCAATCAAAACTTGACCCTCCATGTTCATATCTTTCGCAGTCTGCACAGCAGCAGAGCAAAACGTCGTCAAATCCGCCATCTGATAAATATTAAAATGTTCTAACTCAATTTCTAAACAGGTACAACTTTAATTAATTATTCCAGGCTCTGACACTTCATCAATTCCCAAATCTTGGGCAATATTAATAATGGGGATTCCCTGGGTAAATGGAAATTTTGTTACAGCTAAATCCCAGAACAGGACCCTAATATATGTAGTACTAGAAGTTCTTATCCCGGACAAGCCTACCAATTTATGTAGCAAGTGTAATTTGTTGGGGAGATTAAGATGTTATACCTAACAAGAAAGATAGTTGTGTCTGTGTCAACTGTGTGAGGTCAAGCACATGTAGGCCCCTGAATCTAAAAAAGATGATGATGATGATAATGATATATATTATCAGGGAACCTAACGCTACCTCCCTAGATCTCATACAGTCCGTATTTTGATTCTAGTGGCTGGTGTATGATGTCTCTAGTGTCTAGGGGTGAAGTGAAAATGATAGTACATCAACACAATACACTTTAACTCACTATAAGAAAATGAATAAGACTGTGGTTAAAGTTTTCTTTAAAAATTGGAATGTTTTTTCTTTGTACAATTTAATCTGCCTGTCCCGCCATCTCTTTTGGACAGGTCTTTGAAAATGAGGAAATATATTTACATATAATGCTTTAACTAAAAGTATGGACTCTTGGTCCTATGAATATATTGTTAATATAGAGTTCCTGTAGGTGTATTCACAGACTAAAACTTTAATAGTTGCTAGTGAAAGTCATTGGTTATGAGGAGCTATTGTTTTCTTCATGCCCCATATAATTCAGTTTTATTTTGATAAGAACCAGTTTATTCGGATGAAGTGTCAGATGTCCCAGCTATTAACGTGTCACCTGGGATTCTTGGTATGACGAAAATAAGTCAGTGTAGATCAGCACACACACACAAGCTCCTTCAGGCTATCTGATGACAGCATAAACTTTATAATGGAGACTTTTCTCTTTTCACTCACTCATCAGGTTTCCTGTCACCGGATGGTAACAGGAAATAAAAACCCTGTAATAAAAAGACACCCTGGCCTTTTTATATCTGTTCACAACTTCTTATCCCTATGTATACATGACGATATGGGGTCAGCCTCGTGTGCATTCATGTGCATTAGCCCATAATTTATGACTCTCACCTTTCTGTGACCCCACCTCAGGTCCCTATGGCAGATACGCCACTGTACTTTTACATAGTTTGCTTCAATCCAATAATGTGGAGTAACCACATCTCCTTTTATAGGATTTTTCTTTTCTTTTTCTAAATTATAAACGCTCTAGGCATGTTGACGAGTGTTCATAGAACACTGAGGCTTACTAACATCTTCCAATTCAAAATTATTAATATAAAATCATATTAATATGCAACAGTCAAATACAGTTCAATGTGAGGACTCAATAATGTTTGCTCCCGGCATGTCCTTCACTTTTCCACAGCAGTATCTAACTTTTGCAGTTTTAAATCAAGCATGTAAATACATACAGCATTCTTACCACTAATTCAAAGAAATATGTCACAAATAACGTTGACTGGCAAAGAATATGGCCTCAGTTTTGCTCTGCCTCGTCCAGATAGTGAATTTAGTAGTTAATTTTACAATTATCACATCTGCTCTCAACGTAGTTGTTTGTATAAAATTTTCTAGTCAAATGGCCACGAGACCACTAAGCCCTTTGCCAATATCTATTAGAGCTGACCAATGAAAGCAGGCACTACTACCTCTTTTTGAATTTAGTTTGAAAAAACAAAAACAAATTCCAAACAAACTATGTGCCTCGTAGTCCATTGGTCAGTCTGCGTTAGTTATGCCAATAGAAAAAGATGTTTAGTTTTAGTTAACACTTTCCTATCCCCCTTTTACTCCTATACTCTTATACCAACCAATAGAATTTGAATTACTACCATGCCTCTTTTTTAAACTTGCGTCCCCAATAACGTTATGTGTAACGAGCAAGAACAACAGTCTGTCCGTCCAAGCGTTCTTAGACATATAGTATTATCTCAATAACTTGGCTAATACTTGGGCTACCATATTTTTTAAAACATATTTTTGCTCAGGGGACACTAAGCTATCCTACTATATGATTTTTATGGTCAGTTTTCTTATGGTTTAGATTTTCAGTTTTGTCACTGTTAATCGTCAAATATAACTTTTACACAAGTCGGCCATCTTTCCTCCCGCTCTCTATCATTTTTCTCATTATTCAAATAACCAACTCGTTTGAGTGACGTCAGAATTTTACCGCTAGGAGGAAATGGAAAACTGTCTGTGTGTTTGTCTCTGCTGGCTTTGCCCACAGCGTGTATATATTAAAGAGACCGCGAGCAGAGCGAAGAGGGGTTTTTCAAACCGTTGATAGTGTTGGCGTTAATTATTACAATCGTCTCGTTCTTACTACTGAGAAATGTCCGAATTATTACAAATTTTAGTGTTAAAGTTAACATATTACGTTAATTTAAACGCCAGTTTGGTCACACAGTTCTGGCAATTCGTTAATTACAAGCTTTTTCCGCCGTTTCGTGCAGCAGATCGGCGAGATGTTAAAATGTTTATTGTACGTTTCTAAACCGAAACTAAAAGCGTGTTAGATTTTTACGGCGGGTCATTTTTTAAGCATTCCCACTGCACCAAAGGCAGCGCTCTACTGGCGTTGAAGATGAAAATAGTCAGACACCTGAGGTCTGGTGTATTTGTTATCATAGGACTAAAATCTTACTGAAAGAAGCGATTATCTCACAGATTTCGCTGCAGCGGTTCCTATACACAGAAATTGTAACATCTTCTGCCAGGAGATTCCACTGTTGTAATCTGGACCCCAAAAGCTCCGCCTTGTTCTTCGGTAAATTCAGATCTCTTACAAGATCATTCAGTTCACCTTGGGTTATTAAGTGTTGTTTAGTGGATGTAGTTTGCTCAAAATCTGGGTCGCTTGAGGTTGATGGTTCAGGACCACCAATGTCCTCTTCTTCATCTGTGGAAAATGATTCTGGCACTTTGGGAACTGGTACGTCATCGCCATGTGGTACCGGACGTATTGCAGAGGGGATGTTTGGATATTCCAGAGTCCATTTTTTCTTCTTTGATATGCCTTTCCCAATTGGAGGGACCATGCAAAAGTAACAGTTGTTGAGATGATCAGGGGGCTCTCTCCAAATCATTGGGACTGCAAAAGGCAAAGCTTGCCTATTGCCAGTCAACCACAGTTTAAGATGTGCTGCACATGTATTGCAGCATATGTGTGGCGCCCAGCTCTTATCTTGATCTCCTATTCTGCAGCCAAAATACTGTACGCCTTCTTAATCACTTTAGTTATATTTCGTTTTTGTGATAGAAATGTCACCTCACCACATATATAACAGAAATTATTAGCAATGTTCACACATGTCCTAGGCATTGCTAACTACGATACTTTTGATAAGGACAAATGCACTAACTAATGGCAAAATTTTATCAGAGATAAGATATTTATACACAAAGGTGATGTAATCATAGGTAGGACTGCATCATCAACTTCTAGTTACATTTTTATTGGTCATTAGAAACAATTATGCAATCGCCCACAACAGTTGCATCATATATATAAATTGACCGTATTTAAATAAACCAGTAGCATATATCTTGAAAACTAGAGCCAATCAACATTTTTTAATGTCATTTTCGTTTTCAGCACACCAAAATTAGTTAAGATCAGCTATTTTTATTTCTGGTACATTTTGGTTGTTGACTACTAGTGTTATTAAGGATTGTCCTTTTCCATTATTAGTGATTTATTTTTGCACTAAGCCCCATAGCTAGATGCACGAGAGACTTTTTTTCAGTACTTCTATTTGTTAATGGTTAATCAAAGGATGTTTCCTTTAGGGCTTATAATATAAAGAAGTAAATCATAGTTATATACTTCACCTGCATCTAAATTATTACATCTTCATTGCAGACTGTCATCGGCACACGCTTTCATGCTAACAATATTCAACACCATTGTGCGCTCCACGTGTCATATCATAATACGAGAATTAAAACCAAAGTGATCAGTTATGACGAAGCAATAGTGAGGAATAAGTTTTTAAAAGTCAACTGTTTATATTAGATGTGAAACTTATGAAACCACTTTCTGTCCTCAGTCCTACAAAAATCAGAGTCTACACATTACTTGTTTGGCATCTAATCGGAAAGAAGCCAGAAAAGCTAGCAGAATTCACAAAATATGACATCATATACTTCCTAAGTTACAAGAACGATCTCCACACCCGCGTTTGTACAAGTCGGTAAAGCGGCACTTTAGTCATCTGTTTATCACGTGCTCACATGTTGATTCGCAATATATATCAAAAGTTCAAAAGCCTTTCGCCTGAATCTTGTTAAGGTACGCACAAGCTGATTCTCATAGATATCAATATCAATTTACTCAAAATCTTGATGTCTAAGTCAAATTAAAACACGCACAAGTTGATTCCCAAATAAATGAAGTTCAACTCACTCAAAATCGTATTTGTTGAATCAAGATCACATATTTACAAGTCGATTCTCCAAGATATCAACAATTAGTGCTTAAAAGTTTACTAGTATATATATATATATATATATATATATATATATATATATATATATATATATATATATATATATATATATATATATATATATATATATATATATATATGTATGTATGTATGTATGTATGTATGTATGTATGTATACACGCCTCAAATAGCCTCTGACAATCAACCAGCTTCTGGCCTTCATTTGTGGCAGAATTTAAGTCCGGCGGAACTGTTTCCACTGACAGGAGAATGAACTGGCGCCTTAAAACCAGCAGCTTCGGCAGATAGGGTTCGTAATCTTTGGTTGTAGCCTATCTGAGAGAAGGTAACATTTAAACTACTGCTGCCTTGTGGGAATATTCGTGCAGGGGAAAGACTTTGGAAGTAAACATTGAGGATAAATCCAGAGCCGCAGTCCCTAAGGCAGTCTAATGTTGATTTGACACTATTCTGGAAACTTCTGCAGCGTTGCTGGTACCAAAATGTACTGGCTACTGCTGTTCCTTTAGATCTACGGGCTACATGGAGAGCGGGATTATGTGCATGGGAAACAGCTTGATCTCCATGTAACTGTGCCCAAGCTCCCGCCCTGGAGAGGACACTTCAGCTTCGCCCTATACGTGTCAACAAGACGCGGGAAGTAGCAGTTCCAAAAGAACAGTTGAGCAACCGCTGCTGAGATTAAAAAAGGTGTGCAAGAGAGATGAGGGCACTGGACATAAATCCAGCAATCTGGGGTTAGAAGCTGCCGATCGCACCAAGTGGCGATGCTTTCTACGACTCCATCTCAGATTGGGCGAAATGAAGCTCTCACAACAGGCAAAAGAGAGAAGAAAACGTCGAAAGGAACACCAGGAAAATAAGCAGCTGAGGGCTGTCACCTGAAGGGCGCATTCCCATAGTCAGTTATGACTGAAGGGCTTATATATATATATATATATATATATATATATATATATATATATATATATATATATATATATATATATATATATATATATATATATATATATATATATATATATAGTTCCAATAACCCACAGCTCATAGCCTGAACCAAGTCCGGTAGCTCAATGCGTGAGTGAGTGCATGAAGTGAATTCATCCACTCTAATCGTGGATAGCAAGACGTACATTCATTCAAGCAAGCTTCATTGTATTTCGTAAAAAGCTCCAGCTTAGTCAGTGCCTTTTCAAGATCTGACGGTTGAAATTTTCCTGAGACAGCTATCAACGGTTTGTCGACGCTAGTGGGATTCCCAAGCGTTGAGGGACAGTACATCCTCCAAGTTCTCACTACTAAATGTACAATAGATTCAGCTATAATTACTCGTCTTCTAGATAACCCACTATATTTACTTTCGACTAACCCTGTATGTGTTTATTTTTAACTAATAAACTGTACAGCGTTGCTCTTTACTTAGTTATTTACTGTATCACTTGTGCTACCTGTGTTACGTATTTACATTTCGGTAACATTTTTCAAATTTTTCATTTAGGAGGTTGGAGAATTTTTTTAAAAATCGAGATCAGGGAAAGAAGCAAAGGTCGTAGGGAAATAGAAACTGTCCATGATTTATTAGAAAGCACTATGTAGTGGAGAGCATTCGCCTTCTTTTCTTCTTGAGATCTTCTTGACAACATTCCATAGGCCATTCCATCCCTATTAAACTGTAGTGGTGCGGCCAGTGATGCCCCGCCCAGAATACCATATACGACATCTACACTGGATGAATGATACCTGAGGGCCCCTATTAATTTAAAGTCGCATATGGATCTTATAAAACTGATCCAGTCAGATTTGTTTTTATTATTATATTTCATTTTCGCTCCTTATGGAGCATGGAACCACCATTGCATCTGGTCCCCTTGCAGTACGCCTGCTACAAGCATTCACGTGCTGTTACAGACGTGGTTTCTGTAGCAATTAATTTTACTTGATAAGGTTGGCCTGCCCCATACACAACCTTATATTCGTCGACTTAAACGATATGCCTGAAAGAGCAGTAGGTATATTGTTTCTTTGTCTCATAAGAGAGCTCTGTGAACTACATAAGGCATCTAGTAAGATTGTTAACTTGAAGTCACCACCTAGGAATAAGGTCTCGCAATTATATTTCTGGTACAGACAGACACCTTTACATACCTAGGACGCATAGTAACACCAGACGGCGGAGCAAGCAAAGACATCAACAACAGAATGAACAAAGCAAGAACAGCCTTTTTTAGTCTAAACAACATCTGGAAGTCCTTTCAGTACAGCACAAGCACAAAATTAAGATTATATCAGAGCTGTGGGCTTTCTGTGCTTCTCTATGGTGCGGAATGCTGGAGAGTTACAGAGAAGAAAATGTTGAAATTGTCCTCTTTTCACACAACATGTCTAAGAAAAATTATCCGAATCTTTTGGCCGAATACCATCACCAACCAAGATCTGCTTACTCGGAGCAAGCAAGAGGACATGTACACCATCATAGCTGGCAGACGCTGGAGTTGGGTTGGCCATGTTCTCAGAAGAGACCCCGATGCCATCACAAGAACAGCTATGCTATGGACCCCTGAAGGAAAACGAAAGAGAGGCCGACCAAAAACAACTTGGCGGAGGACTGTGGAGGCTGAGATGCAAAGAATGAACCAGAGTTGGGGCAATGTACGAAGGATGGCCACCGACCGAGCAAGGTGGAATCAGTTTGTTGCTGCCCTACAAGACGCAACCAGGCGTGATGGCCACTGACTGCATTGACGGTCGGCGGCTACGGATCAAAGAAGAGGAAGAAGAATTATATTTCACAGTAGACCCCTTGCTTTGAAAAAAAAGTATAGTTTCAACAAAGCTTACAAATATAGACTTTAGATTTTTTTACATTTCCTTTCTTGCAGTGAAACATAAAATGATATCACAGCAATTGTTATTATACTTTACTTTTGCGGATACTTTGAGAGCGAGGTCAGCAGGGGTCTCGTCTCAGATTGTCGCACAACACAGAAATGATAACAAAGAAATGTGACAAACAGTGTAAGGTTATTATAAAGGTAGATAGAAAGATTGATAGATAGAAAGATAGAAAGATAGATAAATAGAAAGATAGATAGATAGAAAGATAGATAGATAGAAAGATAGATATTCAGATAGATAGATATTTAGATAGATAGATAGACAGATAGATAGATAGAAAGATAAATATATAGATAGATAGATAGATAGATAGATAGAATAGAAAGATTGAATACAAAGATAGAAAGATAGATAGATAGAAATATAGATAGATAGATAGATAGATAGATAGATAGATAGATAGATAGATAGATAGATAGATAGAAATATAGATAGATAGATAGATAGATAGATAGATAGATAGATAGATAGATAGATAGATAGATAGATAGATAGATAGATAGATAGATAGATAGATAGATAGATAGATAGATAGATAGATAGATAGAAAGATGGAGAGATAGATAGATAGATAGATAGATAGATAGATAGATAGATAGATAGATAGATAGATAGATAGATAGATAGATAGATAGATAGATAGATAGATAGATAGATAGATAGAAAGATAGATAGATAGAAAGACAAATAGAAAGATAGATAGATATTTAGAGAGATAGATTTTTAGATAGATATATAGATATTTAGATAGATATATAGAATTTAGATGAATAGAAAGATAGAAAGATAGATAGAAAGATAGATAGATATATAGATAGATAGATAGATAGATAGATAGATAGATAGATAGATAGATAGATAGATAGATAGATAGATAGATATCGTCCTTTTTTCTGATACTGTCTTTGTTTACCCCAAGACGTCACAAAATGGCCTACGTTTGTGACAAAAATGGTCACCCTAAATCAAACAGACAAACTAATATATTATCAACAAGTGTTTACGTGCCAGGACGATAACAACCGATGCATTGACATTGCGCCGCTAACCTTTAGCCATTAAAAGGGCTAATAAATTGTATAATTGCTTTGTCAACACCTGCCAGTTAATCTTTCCTTTTGTTAAATGCTGACATAAATTATATGGTAAGACATGTAATTAGCATCATTGCGGAGGAGATTAAAATAATTATGAAATAATCTTTAATTTCAAGTTTTATTGTAGGACAATATTTGACTACTTTTGTAAGTACAATTAAGCACGAGTATTTATGTCAATGCCTATTACTTATTTTTTCATTGATCACATTTGGCAGATGCTGCAAATAAAATAAAATAAAATAAAAAACATAATATGTTACAAGGCTTGAATGTTTTGAAAAAAAAAAAATATTTATCGATGTCGTGTTTATCTTTATACATTGGCGTATCTCAAACAGCGCAAAATTTACCAGAAAAGACTTTAGCGATTCACTGATTTTAATGTCTTGTTAAACGCTGATTTGTTTATTAAGTTATAAAGCTTTGTGAATCATACAGCGCTGAAAGTTTTCAAAAGTGAAAATTTCTGATAAGGTAACAGTCTATTCTCATACCTACGTAACTGTTACTAATGTTTCATCTAGATCAGTGTTTCCCAAACTTTTTCGGGTCACCGCCCCCTTGACTCCCAGGACATGTTCCTAGCGCCCCCTACATTTCTCCATAGTACATAAACAAAATTATAAAGAGTGAAAGATAAGAGCAACTGCTAATTCAAAACAGTGACAACTAATTGTTTTATTTATTACATTCTAATATAAAGCTACAGATACGCTTATTTATTCATTTAATTTAAAAAGAAAAACTTAATTACCTAATCCAGTATAACAAACAGAAGTATACGAGAGTATTTTAGTAACAAGCCTACTTCATTGTTCTTTTAACTTCAGTGAGATGGATGTTCCTAGTGCAGTGATATCAGCTTCTCAACATCAGGCTGAAAGTTACTCAGAAGGAGTCTCAGATCCCCCGTTCAGTAATCTGCAGCTGTTTCTTTGCTTTGAAAGAAGTTGGACAACCGCGCTGAAACCGCGCTCTACTAAATACGATGTTGGAAAAGCAATACAGAACATATTAACCTTTCCCCCACACTGCATTATGGCGTTCAGGGACTTCTTTCTGCAACTAAAAATCTTGATATGATTTTTTGAACATTGGCTTAAGCTCAACGTCACTTTCCAGCGATATCAGTTCTTCTTCCATCCTTCCTAGTTCCTCACTGCACGTGTCTAGGAATGGATTTATTATCCAATCTGGAATAGTGATCAAAAGGAGATCCTGAAACCTCTGAGACATGCCTTTAAGCAGCATCTCTAGGTGTGATAAATATACTTGAAGATTATCCTCCGGTATTTTGCTTTTCTCTTCCAACTCAAAGAGACTGGGAAACTGGATTAGCTCGCAACGGCCAATATTGCGCTTGAATAGCGTTAATTAGGCCAGAAACATGGAGATGACAGATTTGACTTTTAAAAGATTAATACCATTTCCATGCAGTTGCAGATTTATGTCATTAAACTTTGTGAATAAAAATGACAAACATGCAATGTCATGCCTGATATTCGTTAGTTCTGTACTGAGCAAAGCATGCGAGTCTTTAAAGAATTCTACCAGTTTCAAAAAGAGCGTAAAAGCGTCTCAGACTATTTCCTTTTGAGAGCCATCTGACTTCTGTGTGCACCAGCATGCGTTCAAAATATTCATCATTCTCAGTACAAAGCTCTCGAAATCGTTTAGAATTGAGAGCTTGAGACTTAATTCTATTAATCGCTGTTTGTCGTACATTTTCTATAAAGGAATTAAGACATAGTTTGGTCCCTTCTGAATAGAACTAGAACAGGTGGTGACTCAGTGAGAGATAAGATAAGAAACTAGATTTTCACGTGTGAGATGGTGGAAAAAATAGGTAGAATCTGTCCATGGACTCGAGAAGATTCTCTAGTCCAGCTTATCTCTACAACAGAACTTTGTTTGTCAGACAGATTACCAATATATATATATATAGGAACATTGGCTCCTAAATACCATCGCAATAAGGAAGCTGAAATTTTTCGGTCATATAAAAAGACATAATAGTCTGGAAAAAACAGTGATGGAAGGCATGGTCCCTGGAAAAAGGGGAAGGGGTCGACCTAGACGACGGTGGACCCAGGACATCACAGAGAGTCTGAACTTGTCTTTGGCTGATGCAGGTCGACGTGCGCAGAGTCGTGGGGCGTTCAGAGCAGGGGTAATGGAGAGAACGCTCTGGAAAGAATACGTCACATGATGATGATATATATATATATATATATATATATATATATATATATATATATATATATATATATATATATATATATATATATATATATATATATATATATATATATATATATATATATATATATATATATATATATGTATATATATATATATATATATATATATATATATATATATATATATATATATATATATATACACAGTACTTTGCAAAAAAAATGGCAGTCATATTGCTCGGCTAAATAACCTGAAATCTAATAAAATGTGCATGTTCTGCCCCAAATTTGCACTCCACTTAAGTGAGCAAACACTACCAAAAGTATAAAAAAAATTAGCGTAGAGTAAAGTCCCTTGATAATAGAGCAGACGAGAATTTCTAATGCTAATGGCAGAAAATGGATACAAAGTCAAAGTGTATGTTAATTTCACAGCTTTGGAATGAAGGAAATCAAACATGTTCCAACATTTCTAAAACCTTGAACATTCCTGAGCGGACTGTCTACAGAGTTGTGAGTAAATTAAAAGCAGGTAATGGAATCGAGCGAAAAGAAGGTAGTGGGAGGCCAAGAATTTTGGACACAAAGGACCATCGGCGTCTCGCCCAAATCGTTCGGGCTGGGCCAATGAAGAGTGTAGAAAACATACGGCAGCGCATGATCGAGTTGGGAAGCCCAGAGGTATCTAATGCTACTGTCAACCGGAAACTACACAGGATGAATTACACAAAAAAGCGAGTAATTTCGTCACCATTGCTCACAGAGACTCACAAACAGATGCGCTTGAACCGGTGCCACGAACACCAAAATTTGTCATGGGACAATGTGATTTTTTCAGATGAATGTTCTGTTTGGTCTTATCCTGTTCAAATAAATATTTGGACGAAAGACTCTGTAACGCCTGTGTACCAGCGACCGAAACATACCCAGAAATTCCATCTTTGGGGAGGGGTGTCAGCAAGAGGTGCCACCCCACTGTGTGTTTTCACAGGAATTCTCACGAAAGAAAGGTACATCGACATACTAGAGGGACGCCTTCTGCCATTTATGCAGGTCATGTACCCCGATGGGTGCACATTTCAACATGACAATGACCCAAAGCATACAGCTCATACCACCAAAGCATGGCTGCAAGATAAGAATGTTATAGTGCTGAAGTGGCCCAGCAACAGTCCCGACCTAAACCCAATTGAAAACGTTTGGGCACTACTCAAGAATCATTTAAAAAAGAGTGGACTCAGAGACGTTGAACAATTGAAGAAGGTAGCTGAAAATACTGGGACAGCCTGACTCACAATTACCTACAAACACTTGTGGGAAGTGTGCCTCGCCGCATCCAGGCTTGCCTTGCTGGAGAAGGCAACATTATATTGTACTGAAACCACTGTTAATAGATAGGGGAGATACCCATCTTCCTCTGGACATACAGTTTTTATTATTATTTGCTTCTATGAGGGTGCTGCGTTGCGAAAATATGACTGCCATTTTTTTTGCAAAGTACTGTATATATATATATATATATATATATATATATATATATATATATATATATATATATATATATATATATATATATATATATATATATATATATATATATATATATATATATATATATATATATATATATATAAAGCACTCACATACACACACACATAAGTGGCGACAGTAAGACGCACAAATATGAAGAAACTATATCAATAGAATAGGGATATTTTTGGACGAGCTGACCAACACATGTAAATAAAGTTTATGTTAATTTTATTTACCACAAAGAAACTTGACAACAGCGATAATTTGAATATCAATCAAAATACTAATATACATAGGCTAATGAATTAATCAAGAAATAGACCCATAGGTGTAATCCTCCCTCCCTCTGTTGAGACAAGGTCCCGTTAGAAGAAAGTTATTAACCCCCAAAGAGTCAAAGATGTTTACGCTGTGGTCTAGGATTTCCCTCTACAGTAAAGAACAGAGTTTATACGTTAATCTATTCTGAAAGGGACAGTGTTAACAAAACTTACACATTTAAAATAACCAACGTGAGTACATTGATTCTACAAGAGATATATATGAGGATTATTCATTCATCTTTCCTCTCTTCTCAGACAACCGTGGCCACGTACATTCTTTCTTACCTAATACTTGAGTTGCACCGTCTGGATCAATCTTTAGGACACACGCACACAACAAATCCAGTGTTATTTTTGGCAAAGAAAACCCCAGCTCCTCAGAGACAGATTAAATCCACTTCTCCGGGGAACGTTCCTTTTGTTATTTTTTATTTAGGACTACTGTTTATGTCACATTAATTAGACCAGGTAAGAAATTGAACAGTGCTCACAGTGTCAGAAACTTGGGTTTTCCAGTACATAGGAATGTCAGGTCGGTAACTTCTCTCAGTATAATAATTCTTCGTCACACCACAAATGGTCACACGTCGGGAAATGTTAATGTTTGAGATTTTGTCGTGTGGTGTGTACTGGGGTAACTACGACAGTAGTTTTTGCCAGGAATAGTCTATGAGATATTAGATATAAGGTCTCTAGAAATTGGCTCGTTAAGAAAGAATAAAGACCTATTCGAGATAGGGACAAGAAGACAGGAATGCGAATGCTTTCCACTGGACAGTGTTTTCTAATTAATTATGGAAAGAGTTCTGTTTCCCCACGACCTTAGCTTCTGCCCTTAGATCCTGTAAAGAAAAAGCCCCCAACCTCATCTGAGTAGAGAAATGTTCCTATAGGTGAATATGTAACACCGACAGCACGAGTGATACATTAACAAACTAGATAATGATCAAACGATCGTTGGGTTTATTAATGAAATATCCACACACATAGGGTTAGTAATGGTTAGAACGTGATGATGGTGAAAGACGATTCACGCAAAACACACAGATGAGATAATAAAATTCCAGTTAATTAAGTAATAGTTAATTAAGAATGAACTGGTGCAAAGCGAAATGATGATGATGTGATATGATACGTGTTACCAAAATGGTGAGTAATCTACACAGTCCACGTGTCTCTAAATGCTTCGCATTGATATGACGATTCACATGTATGTATACACTGTCCCAAGTTGTTATACGTTATGTCGAGTGGGGTATCTCTAAGTCGAGTTTCTGATGAAACCTGTTGTCGGACTGAGAACTTTGACGAGATATATATATATATTCCTTCACTGTTTGAGTATATCTCTGTAGTGTTGATCAACAGTTAATAGATGTCATATGAACAAAAGGTCTTTTGTCTAATCTCCCGAGGGTACTGGCCAGACTGGATATTTTCCCGAAATGTTAGTGATATGTAGACTCATAACCTTGCGTATGTAGTCGTGATTCATAAAATATACTTTAGAGTCTGCTTCATAGAATGCGCTTAAGAGTGTGATGCACTTGTTATAAATATGCGATTCCTCTTTTGAGCTCTTTTGCTTGACTTCAGATAATAATGATCTTTCGAGTGATTTGAATTTATGATGACTCTGTATTGAACTTGTGATAACGATGTATTGAACTTGTGAGCCAGCAGTATATGGGTGACGAAAAATGCTGCGTCCACCTTCTGACTTGTGGGTGAGACAATATTCCTCTTTAATTGAGGAATACAAGATGTCCTATGGCGAATTCTGCTAGCCAAATGTCCGTTTTTGATAACTTATTTCTGGTTAGACGTTAGACACTTTGCGTGTAGACTCAGACTTCTGATGAACTGAAGACACACAAAAGTCTTCGTAAGTTTCTCTCATTTAACATCACTGGTTGACTTTCAGTCATACTACTGCTCATTATTGATCTCTCTCTGAGTTCAATTCTAATGATGTTAAATATCTTGTGCATGAGAGTGTGTGCGCATGGGAGACTGTGATGATGATGAAGGTGAAGTATGAACTATTAATTACCTCCTATCATCCTATCATCTTCTAGGAAAATCTTCTGATTTTATTAATCAGTTATGCAAAGAATTATTTGAAACTCTATCTTTCGCACATTTTAGCAGTGAGGTTAAAATAAACAAAATTTAAGAAAATGTATTAATAATCTGTATAAGATCTTCTTCTTCTTCGATCCTTAACCACCGACCGTCAAAGCAGTCAGTGGCCATCACGCCTAGTGGCGTCTTGTAGGGCAACAACAAATTGATTCCACTTTGCACGGTCGGTGGCCATCCTTCGTACAGTGCCCCAACTCTGGTTCATTCTTTGCATCTCAGCCTCCACAGTCCTCCGCCAAGTTGTTTTTGGTCGGCCTCTCTTTCGCTTTCCTTCAGGGGTCCAAAGCATAGCTGTTCTTGTGATGGCATCAGGGTCTCTTCTGAGGACATGACCAACCCAGCTCCAGCGTCTGCCAGCTATGATGGTATGCATGTCCTCTTGCTTGCTACGAGTAAGCAGATCTTGGTTGGTGATGGTATTCGGCCAAAAGATTCGGTGAATTTTTCTTAGGCATGTTGTGTGAAAAGAGGACAATTTTGACATTTCCTTTCTGTGACTCTCCAGCATTCCGTTCCATAGAGAAGCACAGAAAGCACGCAACTCTGGTATAATCTTAATTTTGTGCTTGTGCTGTATTGGGAGGACTTCCAGATGTTATTTAGGCTAAAGAAGGCTGTTCTTGCCTTATTCATTCTGATGTTGATGTCTTTGCCTGCCCCACCGTCTGGTGTTACTATGCTTCCTAGGTATGTGAAGGTATCTGTCTGTACCAGTTGCTGATTCCTTACTGATATGGGCTCAGGGTTGCTCACATTGAGCGTCATGACCTCAGACTTCTTTAAATTGATGTTCAAGCCCACCTGCTGGCTAAATTTATTAAGTCTATCCGTTTTTTCCTGGATGTGTTGATGTGAATGTGCCAGCAGTGCAATGTCATCTGCATATTCCAGATCTTCCAATGTTGAAAATGTAGTCCATCTTATTCCTCTTGGACTGCCCTCTGTTGTCTGGCGCATCACCCAGTCTATGACTGTTAAAAATAGAGTGGTTGATAAGGGGCATCCCTGTCGTACTCCTGTCTTCACCTCGAAGGTTAGAAGTATAAGATCTACTAACCTTCTTTTCCCTTCGCAAAATCCTTTAAGAACTCAATTCATCACAGAACTGAATTATATCCACTCTGAATAAACACGTGTATTTAGGCTAGGCGTTTTTGGGTTTAATCTCTTACTCATAATGTAAAAACTGGACTCCTTCCTCTAGCACGCTACGCGGTAGATTATATTTCTGGAAGTCCAATGTGGGTGTTTCGATCCCTGACATCCAGCTCCTCCCATACCAACCAATCCTTAATAGCCCCTCTGGTCACTCATTCACAGGATCGCTCTTGTCCCCTGTCAGTCCAAACGTGGGTGTGGTTTGACAAACAGGTATGGAGATAATTGGCGGACTAATGCAAAAGTGCTGTCAAATTGCTGTCACCTACTCTCTGATTGTTTATTGTTCACCTGGCCAAGCTGGGCGTCCAATGTGGTAACCCAACGCTTGTCTGAACAGCGGCCGACCAAAGATAACACCATTACAGCATGAGACGTTTTCACCTGGCCAATCTGGGCGTCCAATGTGGTGTCACAGAAATTACAGCATGCCCAGATGTCTGATTGGGATGGCCAGATGTGTTTTCACCAGATTTATCACGATGCAATGTGGGCTTCAAACGATAATGTCAGGTATGGGGACTCAATCAAAGGACTTTATTTCCCCCGATGAAAGAACAAATGTGGTTCTCTAGATACCAGTCGCGAGTAATCACAACGATGAAATAGCAAATGTGGGATCGCAAATGTGGAATGAAAGAGCAAATGTCGGAGAAAATACAATACGAAAGATGTAGGAAAAGATAGAGCAATAAGGCCTTTGCGCTCGTTTATCACAATAGCCCCTCCTCAAATGTGATGTCAATCATTCTCAAGAGAGCTTAGCCTTCTTGCTCGGGATTCCTTAATCCTTTTCCTCATTGATATGAGTAAATATCATATCATGTTTTGTATTCGATCACTTCCTGATATATATTGTTTACACACGGTATCCCGTGGTTGCAGGAAGTGACGTCTTGACTCCTGCTTTGAATTGACAGCAGACGTCAGTTTTGATTTGGGACAAGCTAGCGTCTCTAACCGGGAGTCTGCTTGTGTCGTTTGACCAGTATGCATGGAATGTGTCCAGTAGGACCTGATTTTAGAATGTGTTAATTGCCTTTGGGCATCTTTATATTGCACCTGCAAGATCGATTACCATCACTGCCTTATGCTTTCATTAACAGTATAATGTCAGATTAGTCTTAGCAGTGTGTATGGAATTCTTGGGCACGTAAGTTGACTGTTCCATTAAAACTGAGAGTATCAGAATCAAGGACAGTAGAGACATGTGCTAGTAAAAGCTACGATGTCATACCATACTCAATGTGGAGTACTGTGTTATTAAATATATGAACTGTGCCAAGAAGTTAGGCCTTGTTACTGAGTACCTGTGGTGCGGGCCAGGGAGAATGTGTGTGACTGGCCATATTTAAATATATATATATTATAATTCCTCAAATGGAATATACAAGGAGAACCCTGGAGGGTATTCAGCAGGCCACTGTAATAAGGAGTGTCAAGCCTTAAGTCTAATGCACTCTTACCACAGGACGTCGGGAGGACGGATCCTGAAGTAATAATAATATTCTCTTAAATTTACCCGTACCAGTTTCTGGGGGCCAAGCCATTGGATGCCTTACAAGCCGAAGAGCGCCTAACGAGTCGAGGACTATTTTTTCAAAATGGCGGCACGCATCGTCTGCCAAACGTTTTCATGAATGGAAGGGATTTCCATCAACATGAATGTGCCTCAAGTTGTCACTAAGTTATAAAAGTGACCCATTGGCTACTATCATCATTACATCCCTTGCTTGTCGAAGTCTCAAGAGGGATTGTTTTCTTGGCAACAGATAAGTCTGTTTATTGTTACATACAGCTTGGCTGTGAATACAATCTGTTTGCCTGATATCTGACTTCACCATATGTGTTTTCATTACGTGTTTTTGGTTTGTAACTAGCGGGCAGGATGGAGGGACTTGATTTGTGATTATTCAATACCGCGAAAGCTAGGTCGAATGAGCAAATCAAGCGTTCTGTAGGGCAGTATCTGTGTGATTCAGATCGAGGACCCAGCATATTCTGCTGGTTGTATAAAAGTTTGCCTCTATTGAATTTAACAGATCCATTTTTGTTAGCTGTGTAGTCATGTTTACCTATTGTTTGTTCTCATAAGTACTGTCATTGTTATATTTTATTTAGTTCGTTGCATTATTGTTTGTAATATTGTCTATTCTCATCTGACTATCATTTATTTCATAGATGTCATAATTGTTGTGATATGCGTCTTGTCTTGTCTATTTGTACTAGAGCTTTAGTTTAAATTAATTCATATATATTTTATAGTTATTTCCTTAGTTAACCATTTGTATTTCCTTTAGTTGCTCGAACCCTGTCTTGCTGTTCTTACTTGTTGTGGTTTCTATTTTTTTCATTACTCCATATTGTTTATTTGAATACATCTACTATTGCAATTATAAATTGATCTGAGATTGGTGGATGAAGTATTGAATATTTAGCTGACATATTCATATACATAAAAATTAAAATATTGTGTATTACTGAGAATCACAATAATTATAAATCATGGCTGCAGAAGAGGAAATGTCTGCCATGGAATATTTTTTAAGACAAGGAAAAGAGTCTGGATTACAAGGACCAGCTCTTCAAGAATTTATTATGGAAAATTTAGAGGAGGTGGAAATGGAAGGAGGTGATGAATTCTCTATGGAAAAAGATTGGTATGATAGAGAAAATGAACTCTTGGGTATCATTGATGTTAGAGAGAGATTTATTGATGATTTACTGGACGAGATAAGAGTATTAAAATCCCAAGCGGAGGTGGAAAAATCTGTTCTGGTGTCATTACAAGTTAATTTTTCGAAATCGAAGGAGTCGTTGGATACTGCCTTGGGGGAGAACAAAGTTCTGAACTCTGAGATTCTGTCACTGCAAGACAACATTGCAGCTTATCAGAGCAAAATTGATAAACAAAGTGATGATTATTCTGATAAACTTACTGCTGTTAAAGATAAGTTTTATAAAGCAAAAGAGGCCATGGAAGCTAACATTCAAGCATAGGCTGCTAAAATTCGTGGTCTAAGAATTCAAGTTGCTATGCTTCAGCCAGATATGGAAAAGGCAAATATAAAGAGATTAAAGACATTGGCAACAAAGAAAAGAGCCATGTTGGAGGCAGAGATTGAGAGTAAAATTTCAGAACGTGAGACTGAAATTCAAAAATTAAAATGTCCTCAGGGTCAACAAAAACAAAGTTTGACTCAGGATGAGGTGACTACCTCTAAGGTATTGCTCAGTGATGATGGGATTAATGTTTTGAATTTTGAGAAAAATATTAAGATCCAAAATAATGATATTGCACTGAAAGATTTACAATTGGCTCAATCTAGAAGAAGAATAGAGGGTTTACTCGATGTTGTACTAAACAACAATTTACTGTCTAATGCTAGCTCTGGGAATGCTAGTGTCAAAAACACAAAATGTGATAAGATCAAATCATCACATCATAAAAGAGTGAATGGATCTTGGCGGGGCAAGTACAACTTCCCTCGACATCACTATAATGATAGCGAGTTTACTCACAATAATACTGCCTCTTCTGAGAGTGACTCGTGGCGACATGCCAACAGTGCTATAAATACTATGACAAATAATTTATCTGTTCGTCCTTTGTCCACAGGTAAAACAGTATTTCATGATCAACATAATGAGGTTGCATTTGGGCCTGACAAGCCTAGCAACAGTGCTAAGAATGTTTCAGTTGAAAAAAAAAAAAAAAAAAAAAAAAAAAACACACACACACACAAATAGTAATACGTCTTACAAGGAGAATGACAAGAAAAACCTACGTTGCGGCCACAAGGCCTTCGTCAGGGACAGACAAACAAGAGACAGGAGGGAAAGAAAATGAGAATTAAGTAGAGAACATGAAACTATAAAAATAAGAGAAAAATACTCCCTTAATATTAAGTACAGTCACATGTGAAGCAAAGCAGGATGGCTGCCACTAAACCGGAAAGAGGAAGTTGACAGTACATAAAGATAAGAAATAATAAAAACAAGGACTGGAAAAGAGTGAGAAAAAAGTAATCAATAAATAATAAATAAAATAAATAAATAAAATATAAATAAATAAATAATAATAATAAATAAATTTAAAACAAATAAATAAAAACTAAATAAAGAAATAAATAAAATAAAAAATTAATAAAAGAAAAAATAATTTAAAAAAAAAAAAATAAAAAATTAAAATAAAAAATTAAAATAAAATAAATAAACAAATTTAAAAAAATAAATAAATAAATAAATAAAATTATTAAATTTTAAAAAATGGTAATTTAAAAAAAAAAAAATAAAAAAAAAAAAGGGGTGATCGCATCAAAGTAGAAAGTCATAATACAACAGGGACTCGATAGAGAAAGGCGTCTCAGACAAAAGAATGTTGGGTATTCAAGCCGTGTGGTTTGAGGCAACCCATAAGATGGATGAGGCGTTGTTCCTGGCGAAACCGACTGTTGGCGTCCGAGGAGCAGTATCTGATGGCTGTCACCTGGATGTCAGTGGCACCGTGGTGGTCAGGGCCATTGAAGTGGATGGCCACAGGTGTGGAATTAAACTGAGAGATGTCATAGAGGTGTCTGCAGAATCGGTCGCCCAGTCGTGTGCCCGTTTGGCCGATGTACGTAATGGTGCAACGTTTGCATATAATAGCATAAATGACGTTGCGTGACTCACATGTGAAGCCATGGGTGATGGTGAACTTGGCGTTAGGGAACGAGACTGAACGTGTTTCGATTACATACTGACATGTCTTACATCGTGTACGGTTACATGGCTTGGTTCCAAAGTGGCCATCGTTGACGGTTTTCAGACGGCTGTGGACTAGGAGGTCCCTCAAATTTTTGTCCCGTCTATATGCCAGCAAGGGTGGCTCACTAAATGCTTCCCGCGCCACTGGGTCAGCTTGGAGGAGAGGTAGGTGGCGAAACAGGATCCTTTTGACAGCAGTGCTGTGAGGGTGATAGGTCATTATTAACTCGACTCTATCAGAGGAGGTTTTTTGGCGGGGTTTGAGGGCCTGTACACGTGAGATAGGGAGAACACGTTCTAAGGCAGAGGTAAGAACATCTTCTGGATACTGTCTGTTACGGAAGAAGTCCAACATTTCTTGTGCTCGGCATAGAAAGTTGTCATCATCTTGGCATAACCGACGGAGGCGGAGAAGTTGTGAGAAAGGCAAGGAGTCCCGACAAGCCGGATGATGAGAGGAAGTATAAAGGAGGTAACTGTGTGCATCGGTGGGTTTGTAGTACACCGAAGTGGTGAGGTGGGGCGGAGTGATAGTGACAACAATGTCAAGGAAATTAACAGAGACAGTGGAGATGTGAGAGGTGAATTGGATCGCAGGGTGGAAGTTGTTAATGAAATTAATGAACCTAGATAGGTCAACCTCTGGCATATCGGTGAGACCTATGCCATCATCGATGTATCTATGATACATCAATGGAAAAGGTCCAGGATACTGCTGCCACACCTGATACTCCAGGTAGCCCATGAAGAGGCAGGCATAACTGGGACCCATCTTGGTGCCCATGGCAACTCCACTTATTTGGTCAAAGAACTGTCCATTGAACTCAGTTACCTCCTTTATACTTCCTCTCATCCTCCGGCTTGTCGGGACTCCTTGCCTTTCTCACAACTTCTCCGCCTCCGTCGGTTATGCCAAGATGATGACAACTTTCTATGCCGAGCACAAGAAATGTTGGACTTCTTCCGTAACAGACAGTATCCAGAAGATGTTCTTACCTCTGCCTTAGAACGTGTTCTCCCTATCTCACGTCTAGAGGCCCTCAAACCCCGCCAAAAAACCTCCTCTGATAGAGTCAAGTTAATAATGACCTATCACCCTCACAGCACTGCTGTCAAAAGGATCCTGTTTCGCCACCTACCTCTCCTCCAAGCTGACCCAGTGGCGCGGGAAGCATTTAGTGAGCCACCCTTGCTGGCATATAGACGGGACAAAAATTTGAGGGACCTCCTAGTCCACAGCCGTCTGAAAACCGTCAACGATGGCCACTTTGGAACCAAGCGATGTAACCGTACACGATGTAAGACATGTCAGTATGTAATCGAAACACGTTCAGTCTCGTTCCCTAACGCCAAGTTCACCATCACCCATGGCTTCACATGTGAGTCACGCAACGTCATTTATGCTATTATATGCAAACGTTGCACCATTACGTACATCGGCCAAACGGGCACACGACTGGGCGACCGATTCTGCAGACACCTCTATGACATCTCTCAGTTTAATTCCACACCTGTGGCCATCCACTTCAATGGCCCTGATCACCACGGTGCCACTGACATCCAGGTGACAGCCATCAGATACTGTTCCTCGGACGCCAACAGTCGGTTTCGCCAGGAACAACGCCTCATCCATCTTATGGGTTGCCTCAAACCACACGGTTTGAATACCCAACATTCTTTTGTCTGAGACGCCTTTCTCTATCGAGTCCCTGTTGTATTATGACTTTCTACTTTGATGCGATCACCCCCTTTTTTTTTTTTTTTTTTTAAATTACCATTTTTTAAAATTTAATAATTTTATTTATTTATTTATTTATTTTTTAAATTTGTTTATTTATTTTATTTTATTTAAATTTTTTATTTTTATTTTTTCATTTTTTATTTTTTTATTTTTTTTAAATTATTTTTTCCTTTATTATTTTTTATTTTATTTATTTCTTTATTTAGTTTTTATTTATTTGTTTTAAATTTATTTATTATTATTATTTATTTATTTATATTTTATTTATTTATTTTATTTATTATTTATTGATTACTTTTTTCTCACTCTTTTCCAGTCCTTGTTTTTATTATTTCTTATCTTTATGTACTGTCAACTTCCTCTTTCCGGTTTAGTGGCAGCCATCCTGCTTTGCTTCACATGTGACTTTACTTAATATTAAGGGAGTATTTTTCTCTTATTTTTATAGTTTCATGTTCTCTACTTAATTCTCATTTTCTTTCCCTCCTGTCTCTTGTTTGTCTGTCCCTGACGAAGGCCTTGTGGCCACAACGTAGGTTTTTCTTGTCCTTCTCCTTGTAAGACGTATTACTATTTGTGTGTGTGTGTGTGTGTTTTTTTTTTTTTTTTTTTTTCAACTGTTTTACCCCTGTCTTACGGCAGTTCTCCTCATATACTTATATAAGAATGTTTCACAGGATCGGAACCTAGGTCGTAAAAGGACAGACCAGTCTATCCAGGAAATAACTAACGTGACTGATGATGTTCATATTGGTTCCATCTACTTTGATATGGACCACTATAAAAAGTTTTGTCAACTGCATGGTAACAGTTTACTTACTCTTAAGAGTAGTGATAATGTCGAAAAAAAGGACACTAAGGTTACTAATGAAAGTCATAAGGTAACACTTCCCTCTAACAGTGTAGAGTATGAAAAGGGAGGTCCTATGCCAACTAGTACCAATGCACATAAAAGAAAATGCTTCAAACCTACAGGCATAAATAGAGATAAGTGTTATACTCAGTCCAGCCAGTATAGTGCACCTTACAACAAGAATATTACTTCTGTGGGAAATAAACATAACCATGTTGTTCATAGGCAAAAAGGGATGTACCACCCTTATTCACAATCTCACGACAATAAAATGCCTTGTAGAGGTAATGGTGCTTATTCACGCACCGTATTAGTGCGTAATTTGCCACCAGGCACCACGTGGCAAGCACTGGGTGCATTTTTTCAATTCACAGCTGACGTAAAGTTTGTACGTCTGTTGCCTGGTGACAGTTTCTGTGATAAGACAGCACTTATTTATTTCTATTCATATAGGGATGCTCAAAAAGTTGTTGAGTGTGTCAACGGATCTTACTTTGGGGACTATTGTCTTGAATTGCAATTATCCTTTTAATTTAATGTTTATCCTTTTTATGGTTGAACAACACCACTTATTACTACAAATGCTGTGTCAATCCAGGGCATGGGCTCGTTCTGACTAGGGTGATCTAGAAACGATGATATTGTTTTGGTAAAGATGATGTATGATGACGAGGAGATTGAATAAGAAATGGATGAAGAAGATGATAATGATGAAAATACTAATGATTTTCGGGTGATGAATAATGATGATTGGGAAAGTGATGATAATTTCCAGATGGAACTAATTAAGAAGGAAACCTTTGTACAAAGACATAAGGATGATATATCCTTAAGAAAAATTTTTTTTTTTACATTGCTATATTACATTGGGTGATGTTGGAGGATAGCCAAACCTCGAGGCCCAATGTCTATATTAAAAGAACTTTTAATTGGTGCTGAAATGAACAAGGAGGTTCAGACCTCATATCAGTATGTGGTCAATTTGAGGAAAAAAATAATAGACGCATGCCAAATAGCAGTAGGTTCATCTGAAAAGGCAAAGCTTATGGCGAGGTTATTTATTAACCAAAACCGCAAATTACGCCAACTTTGGCCTGGTGATGAAGCTTACGTATTATTACCCAGGAGAGATAACAAATTATTAGTCTCATGGAGAGGACCTTACGGGATTGTGGAGAAACTGTCTGATGTTGATTATATTGTCTCAGTAGAGGGAAGAGAGAAAACTTTTCATATCAATATGTTACAGCAGTTTCATACACGTCCACCATATCTAAGACCAGTCTTTGAAGCTCTTGATCAATCTGTATGTCGTCATTCTTCTTTGACTGTCATACAGGAAGAAAATTCTGATTTGACTGATGGTAATGACTCACTATTAGTATTACCTAGTCTTCACTACTTGTCTACTGAAAGTTGGAAAGATGTTGATATATCGCCAACTCTATCTTCTTTCCAGAAAGAACAGGTTACTTCTATCTTACGTTCTTTTGCTGATGTCCTTACTGATGTCCCAAGACACACTGATATCATCGAACATGATATTATTCTGACAGACTTTCAACCAATTAAGTTGAAACCTTACCCTATTCCTATACATTTACTATGTCAAGTTAAGGAGGAACTAGAACAGATGGTGAAATTAAATGTCATTTCTCCATCTCATTCCCCTTATAGTTTTCCGATGGTTTTGATCCGGAAAAAAGACAAATCTATACGTATATGCATAGATTTTAGACGTCTAAATTCGATCTCCATCCACGACGCGGAACCACTTCCCGTGTTGGAGTCTTTATTGGATAGACTAGCTACAGCTACATTTTTCTCTAAATTTGATCTGTCTAAATGCTATTTCCAAGTGCCATTAACGGAACGATCCAAGCCTTATACAGCATTTGCTACTCCATTAGGACTCTTTCAATTCAATTATATGTCTTTTGGTTTAGTTAACGCACCTGCGACCTTCGTTCGCATGATGAGACGACTCTTCTCTGACAGAGACGACCTAATTACTTACATTGACGACATTTGTCTGTTTCATCAATCATGGGATGAACATTTGGAGGGTATTCAATCCTTACTTACCACTCTACGTCGTCATAATTTATCTGCACGTCCATCTAAGACTAAAATTGGATTTCAGGAGATTTCATTTTTAGGTTATAAAGTAGGAGGAGGTTTTTTGAAAACAGAGGATACTACTATCTCTAGGATTCTAAACCTTGATATACCTAAGACCAAAAAACAGGTTAGAAGTATTCTGGGGCTCCTAAACTTTTATCGCAAGTTTATCCCTAATTTTTGCAGAGTATACGTCCGTGTTGTCATCACTGGTGAAGAAAGAGTCACCAAATAGGTTTGTTTATAGTCGAGAGGTTCATGTGGCCTTAAATAGATTAAAATGTCTGTTTTCCAAGTTGCCTATATTGAGATTGCCTGATCCTTCTAAACATTTTACTCTTACAGTCGACGCTTCAAAAAACGTCCATTGGAGGTTCGCTGTTGCAAGAATGGAAGGGCTGTTTGCATCCAACATTTTAGGTTAGCAGGAAGCTAACGCCGACGGAGCAGCGTTACCCGGTCATTGAGAGAGAGCTACTGGCTCTTGTGTTCTGCTTCTCTAAACTGCAGCGCTACCTGCTTGGTGCAAGTTTCACACTCGAGACGGACCAAAGAGCACTTTCTTACCTGAAAACAGCGAGATTCAAGAATGCTAAAGCAGCGCGTGCCTCACTGGCCCTTCCACCTTATAATTACCAGATTAAACCCATCGCAGGAAAGGTGAACGTAATGGCCGATGTTCTATCCAGATGCGTGAAGCATCCGCTATCACCAGTTGTCTCCGCAAATGCTGCTTCAATCCAACTTTGATGCTCAGTAATAACACTAATTCCTTTGTGACAAGTCAGGAATTATTTCGCAAAAAGGTAGCATCATGAACTAAGGCACATGCCTTCTTTTAACTCATATAGTGCATACTTCAGATATTATAGCCACATTGCTTCGTCATGCATTTAAACCAGTTGAAAAACTAGAGACACTATGCCAAGCAACATCATGATGATGAATTGCTGTCCATCCTAAATCAAGATATATATTCAAGCGTTCGTCATATGATGTCTATTGCAATTGCTCAAGAACAATACTTCGCTACTTCATACACGTTGTACAATGACTTTTGGCAGTATGACAATCCAAGTCGGTACAGTTCAGATACTTTGCTGCAATTTCCAAAATGTTTTGCACTAATTAACTGTCTCCAACGTTGATTAAAAAGGGAAGTAACTAAAATTACTGACTAAAAAGTTCAAAAAGGGACATAACAAAGAAATTATATTTCAACATATACTTATAAAATTCTCAAGTACAAAATGAACAATAGTATCTGTGCTGTATATGCTATTGCATGGAAGACAAACATCGACAACCAACATAGATGGAACATGGATTTTCTTCAATGAACTATTTCTTTCCGGCATATATACTTAACTAGAAATCAATAACAATGATGTGCGAACTAGTGACTCACTGAAACTTTAATTCTTTTAAATACTTCTACAGGAAGAACTTTGTATGGTCTAATATGACCAGTTTTAATAACACTAGTGATATTACATTGGTTCATTAAGGTACCACTATGTGAATTGAATTACATTGGTGCTTACACTTAGTATAACCTATATCCTTCATATGTGTAGATATTAAGTAATATATCTTCATATGACATCTCATTAACATTGTCATTCACCACATGACATTGCATACATACAAATATTAATAACTATTTTGACATATTGTCACAGTCAACACTTATATTTTAACTTGTCTGCCTCATTTGTGCTATTCTGTCTTTGATTGCTTATTACGCATTTCATTTGATAGATAGGTAGACTTACATACCGACATGACTTAAGGCGTTTGTTGACATGGTATGCTGTGTGAGTGCCATGACTGACAATTGACTTTTCTTCACTGCCTTCTAATTAATGTAGTTACCTCACATTTGTGTCAAAAGAGTGTCTTCTAAACGATAATGGTTTTGGTAATATTACTAAATACCACACTTTGTGTGTTAAATTGTCGATTATGGAGCACGCCTCTAGGTGCTATCATAATGATGACAGTTGAGTATTTGGATATGTCATATGGTTTCTCCAGTGGCCTTGTAAGATTGTACTATGAAAATAATGAAAAGTTCCTTTTCATTATTTTAATCCAGGGGGGGGGGGAGTAAATGATATGAGTAAATATCATATCATGTTTTGTATTCGATCACTTCCTGATATATATTGTTTACACACGGTATCCCGTGGTTGCAGGAAGTGACGTCTTGACTCCTGCTTTGAATTGACAGCAGACGTCAGTTTTGATTTGGGACAAGCTAGCGTCTCTAACCGGGAGTCTGCTTGTGTCGTTTGACCAGTATGCATGGAATGTGTCCAGTAGGACCTGATTTTAGAATGTGTTAATTGCCTTTGGGCATCTTTATATTGCACCTGCAAGATCGATTACCATCACTGCCTTATGCTTTCATTAACAGTATAATGTCAAATTAGTCTTAGCAGTGTGTATGGAATTCTTGGGCACGTAAGTTGACTGTTCCATTAAAACTGAGAGTATCAGAATCAAGGACAGTAGAGACATGTGCTAGTAAAAGCTACGATGTCATACCATACTCAATGTGGAGTACTGTGTTATTAAATATATGAACTGTGCCAAGAAGTTAGGCCTTGTTACTGAGTACCTGTGGTGCGGGCCAGGGAGATTGTGTGTGACTGGCCATATTTAAATATATATATTATAATTCCTCAAATGGAATATACAAGGAGAACCCTGGAGGGTATTCAGCAGGCCACTGTAATAAGGAGTGTCAAGCCTTAAGTCTAATGCACTCTTACCACAGGACGTCGGGAGGACGGATCCTGAAGTAATAATAATATTCTCTTAAATTTACCCGTACCACTCATCTTCGTTTTTCTCTCCGGTTTCCACCCTTTCCTCTACTTGTCTGTGCTCTCCGTCCTGCCTCATAGGATGACTGCTTAAAAAATCCGCTCCTACGTTATGTTTTCCGTGGGTATAGTTCACTTGGAACGTGTAAGGTTGTAGAACAAGCGACCACCTCATCAGTCTAGCATTCAAATTCTTTGAATTGGCGAGGAAGGTCAGAGGTTAATGATCACTCTGGATCGTAAATTTCTTTCCGTACAGGTATGCTTGAAATTTTTGTATTCCCCAGACGAGGGACAAACATTCCTTTTCGATTGTGGAATAGTTTTGTTCTACTCGGTTTAACTTCCGACTCGCGTATGCGACCGGAAATAGATTTGGTGGGCTTCTGTCGTCTGGCTGTAGTAATGTAGCCCCGATTCCAATGTTACTGGCGTCTGTGCGCAAGATGAATTTTCTAGTTAAATCCGGGAGCCGTAAAATAGGTTTTGTGGTGAGTTTCTCTTTTAAGAGTGCATATGCATGTTCACATTCTGCTGACCATGTCACTTTATCTGGGTTCCCTTTCTTGGTTAGCGATGTAAGCGGCGCACAGAGGCTATTGAAATCCTTTATGTATCTCTGGTAGAATCCATAGAGGGATACAAATGACCGGACATTCCTTTTTGTGGACGGTCTCGGTGCATTTCTCAGTTTCTCAACGTTTTGAGTCTCGGGGAACATGGTCCCATGGGATATAGTATGTCCTAGGAACTCTAGCTGTTCACACCCAATTTGACATTTGGTTGGGCGGGCGGTTAGTCCCGCTTCTCTGAGTCTGTTAAACAACAAGGATAGCGCTGATATATGTTCTTCAAACGATTCAGTAGCTACTAGGATATCATCCATAAAATTGCTGATGCAGGGATGATTCAGAGGATCCAATAACTTTCGCATCATCCTTGTGAAGACACTAGGAGCGTTGTTTAGTCCAAATGGCATCACATTAAGCTCGAAGTGTCCATCTGGAATACTGAAGGCTAACAGGTTCCTAACCTCAGCTTTTACCGGTATTTGATAGTACCCTTTACTGAGGTCGATCTTTGAAAAATAGCGAGCCCTGCTCAGCTTAGTAAATAGCTGGTTCTGGTCCGGTAACGGTTCTGGCTGGAACTGTGTTAAAGCATTCAGCTGTCGGTAGTCGATGCACAGGCGGTGTTCTCCACTGGGTTTGCGTAACAGCACCACTCCCACACTGTAAAGGGATTCTAACTTCGAAATTATGTCTTCCTTAAGTAAGTAATCAATTTCTTGCTTTAATGCCGTCGCCTTGGCATACGGAATCGGATAGGTTCTCATTCGGACGGGCGTAGGATCCGTGACTTCCATGTCAAACTCCATCAGGTTTGTCCGGCCCGGTTTGTCTGTCAGAGAGTCGGCGTGGTTTTCCATCAATCTCCTCACTTTTTCTTGCTGGGCTTCCGTTAAGGTGGAGCTTATTTTCACATCTAAATGTGATTCCTCCTGTTTCACCGGGTATTCTCCGGATGATAAAGGCTCTTCTTCCATTTGCATAGCAATGGCCATAGTCATTAGGTGCGCTGATTCGGCAGGGGCTCGCTCGTAAAACTTCTTAAGCAGATTTAAGTGATAAATTTTCTGCTTTCCGTTCACGGCGATTTATAGTTGGTGCGAGAAATCTTTTCCACCACTTTGTAGGGTCCCCTCCAGCAAATCTGCAATTTATTACTGCTACTTGGCAGAAGAAGTAGCACCTTCTCTCCTACTGCTAGTTCTCGGTCCTTCGCATTGCGATTGTAATATTTGGCACGTTTCCGCCTAGCCTCCCGTACTTTCGCTGTGGCTAATTCCCAGCCAGTCTTCAGGCGTTGTTTCAAGTCTGTGACGTACTGGAAGGCTGATGTGACAGTGTCGTCTGCCTTGGCATCTGTCCATGTTCTTAGTAACGCTTCTAATGGACCTTTAATAGGTCTTCTAAAGAGTAATGTGGCCGGAGGAACTCCAGTTGACGCATGCGGTACTTTCCTATCAGCAAATAATGCGGCCGGAAGATACTGATCCCAAGTTTCTGGCTTCTCTTGTGCCAACTTCCGAAGAATAGAGGTGAGCGTCCCGTTAAACCGCTCTACTTGCCCGTTACTTTGGGGGTGATAGGGCGAAGTATGAATATGCCTAGTCTTGAATATTCTAAGTACCTCCTCTGTCAACTTGCCTCTAAATTGTGACCCGTAGTCTGTAAGAATTTCATGCGGGAAGCCCAATCTAGTAAAGATATTCAGTAAAGCGTCAGCTACATGCACTGAGTCGCATGCTGGCATGGCTATGGCTTCGCCCCACATGGAACATGTGTCCACTAAGGTAAGGATATGGGAGTTCCTCTTCTTAGTTCTCAGCAGAGGTCCAATTATATCCACGGCCACTCTTTCAAATGGGGTGCCAAAGATTGGCATCTCCCCAAGGGTCGCGGGTGCCGTCCAGTGTTTTGGTGCAACTTTCTGGCAGAGGACAAGACTTGACGAACCGTTCAATTTCGCCGGTGATCCCTGGCCAATAATAGTGGCAGGCGATCATTTGAGTCGTGGCACTCATTCCCATGTGTCCACTAAATGGGATAGAGTGGCCCATCTCAAGCACCTGGTTCCTATAGGTTGCAGGAACTACTAATTGGTTGTGTTCCTGTCCTTCGTTTCCAGCTCGGCGATACATCAATCCATTTTTCATAAAGAAGTCTCTCTTGGTAGGTGGGTTGTGTGTCCTAGGTAATTTTTTAAAACAGGGCGCCAGTGAGGAATCTTCCATTTGGGCCCTCTTCAATTCCTCGGGGAGGATATTGGTAGGAGGTTCATGCTCTGCGTCTTTTTTGACTGTCCTCTAGTCTGTACGGCCGCCATGACTAGTGGTTGAGTAGGTTCTCCAAGGAACACATATCTACATCCCAAGATTAAAGAGTAGATTGGTTTTTACATGATAGCTGCACGAATCTCTCCTGTCACGTAACGAGATTCCACTCTGATAAGTGCGATTAGCAGTGTCATGGGTGCAACATCCTTCGTCGGGCCTTGGATGTCGACACTCTCTTCTGTTATCTGGTCAGGGGTGACAAGAGATGCCCTGACCACCGCATCGAAAGCAAGTCCTGTGTCATAAAGGCACTCCACAGATTGTCCGTTTACGAGGACTGATTCGATGACGGGAGGATGAGAAACGTTTCCGGTACTCTGCTCCTTTCGGGGTGACGATTTTGTCTGCAGACAGGCAGCATGTTGGGGAGGAGGTCTGCGCTTGCACTCATTAGGGTTGTGATTGTTCAAGCGACAGTACTTGCACCATTTATCTCCCTGTCTCTGGTGTGGCGCAGCATTTTTCTTGTTTTGCTCTTTGTAGCTATCTTGCTTTTCGTGCTGTTTATGCGAGAGGTAGGGTCCTTTGCTATGTTGGTCTGGTTGGGAGCGAGCAGGTTGCTTTGGCGCCTGATCCGAAAACTTCTTTCTGGCTCCTTGAGACTCCATGAGAGCATTTTGGAATCGCTCTGCCAGTGTAAGAATATTTTCTAACCGGTCAGCGCCGTGTTCAGTGAGAAATCTACGCATTTCGACCGACATAGACTCTTTTAGTTGCTCTATCACAATCAGCTCTTTCAACCCGTCATAGTTATCGGTAAAGTGTCCCAGTGAACACCACTTCACTAGGTAGTCTTCAATACGGGCTGCAAACTGTGAGAAAGTCTCTCCGGCCTCCTTCCTAGAACCTCGAAATTTTTTCCGGTAAGCCTCTGAATGAAGCTCGTACCTCACCAAGAGAGCTTTTTCAATGCCTGATAGTCATCTTGCTCTCCGGCCGGAAGTTTATTAAAAACTTCGTAGGCGGCTCCTCTTAGGCCCTGGGAAAGTTTCAAGTTCAAACCCTGTTGCAAAGTGGGTGTGGTTTGACAAACAGGTATGGAAATAATTGGCGGACTAATGCAAAAGTGCTGTCAAATTGCTGTCACCTACTCTCTGATTGTTTATTGTTCACCTGGCCAAGCTGGGCGTCCAATGTGGTAACCCAACGCTAGTCTGAACAGCGGCCGACCAAAGATAACACCATTACAGATATTTCAAGCCAGACACTATCATTGTAATCCTTATCGCGCTCAAGGGAACGGACAAGTAGAAAAACCAAGGAGGGTCAGCCATGTTTGTTAGCTATGATTCAGGGAGATATGTTCTGGCGGAATAGAATTGTTGATACTCCCTATGTTATTTCCAAAGCCTGGGATAGTATGGCTGACGTGCATCTGTTGTAGTTATTTACTTTGCTAGAGCAAGTGGAAACGGGAAGGCGAAAAGATTATTGATAGTGCCTTTAGGCAGTTGTAACGCCAAAGGCTTTATACGGCCATCTATTGTATCGCCGGAAGAGAGGCCTAGAGCCAAAACTTTATACGGTGGAGAGTATAGTTATACGATGTGTTTCCTTGATGTTCTTTAAAACTGTAATTCGTGACAGTGAATTGTTACTATGTACCTGGGCACTGTTTGCCAGGATGTTCACGTGACCTGTCTTGTACAATAAACAGTGTGTAGACATTCCAGTAGTTACTTCAATGTGTACAGCGATGTGGGTGGATGATTAGTGACTTACATTAACACTACACGGCATTCGCGTCCATAGGCCGCTGTACACACACACTAGGTCGGCTACCAGTAAGCCCGACGGATACTGATCGAATTTATCAGTGGCACACACATATAATATCTTTATCTACATCTGGAAGTACCCGGCGTTGCCCGGAGGTCTTACACCATGTATCTATGACTGTGATGTCTAGCAACTTACTGTACCAGTCGTCTATCTACGTCAAGACCTTTAAATACCCCAAACCAACATGCAACACCTATTTGCAACAGTGGTTTTTATTTTTTTATTTTTTTCGTACGCCCGCTAATACTCGAGGCGAAATCTCAGGTTATTTTTAATGTCTAACCTGACATTGATTTTTACGTGAGTATCCTATTTTCTTGTACAGAGACAAGTGTCCCTCGCCATTCAGGCAGATACTCGCAGTTTTCGGCGGTACCCATTAGAGCTGGGTCGGCTCAGGAGCCGCCAGTCCCTGGTCGACGACACTCCTTCAAATGTCCTCACCAGGTCTCGAGTTAATCCAGTCCGGGTTTGATCATGAATCACCCGGTCGCCAGAGCGGTGTTGTAACCACTACGCTAGCGCGGCTCCCTATCAACAGTGGTCTAATTTAAAGACTTCTACAGTGGTCGCCAGTTAATACGGGGCAATAAGCTGTCAGGCACAAGCTGTCCGTCAGGAGATCAAGTTATTCAACTCAAGAAATACAGTGTTTCCAGCTCGAGTGTTTCCTGTACATTGGACTACTGAGGTACTTACTTCAAGTCGACAGTTTCGGAGTTGCAATATCGTTTATAATTGCTTTGCAGCGTACGGGATGTACTTCATTCTTTATTGTTGCTGTTCTTACGGAGGCCAGGATTGTACCTTGCAAAGATAAGTGGATATATGTTTGTAAACAGTGCCTTTGTGTGTTGTGATTAAACCTTCCTCTCAACACACTCAATTTATATTCCTTGTTTCTTTGTTTTCTTTGTTATATATGTCATATATGTCATATTTCTGCGAGTTTGGTTGGAGGGACTTTCAGGTCTACTAATACCTCCTAGGACGGTCAGTGGATCTGGAAGCGTTCTTTAGGGACTGTTGGTCTGAATTCGTGTTTACACCGAATTCTGTCATTTCTATTATTGTTTAGTTGTGACGAGATGTGTTAGTGTTGTTTTCGTTATATTTGTCTCTGTTTTTTTATTTTTTATTTTTTGTTTGTGAGTTTCTGTCTCCCCTTGCTATCTTTCAGTTATATTCGTTTATACGCTGTTTTATTTATTGTATTGTAAACCTTTCGCAGTTATCATTGCAAGTTTTTGCAATATTTTTGCTTTGTTTTGCTTTATTGTTTTGTTGATTTCTGCGAACGTGATCATTTGTGCTTATATCATATCCTTGTTATTCTTGTTTGTATTGTATATGTTGTTATACACTGTCAATATTGTTATACACAATAAGTATATAGGTGATTAGATATATGATTGATAAGTGAAGTAATTATACAAGTTCTTTGACAAAGACTTGTCACCCTCTGAGTTGGTGTAAAGTGAGTTTCTCATATAAGATATTTACACAGGTTATTGACCTCATATAATTAGACATAATGTCTACTTTGGATTACTTTACTGAGCAAGGGAGATCCCTTAGAATGACTGATGAGGAAGTAAGAGAATTTGCTCTTGCTGAATATGCCAAGGCGCAGAAGGCTGAGGAAAAGAAACAGAAAATGGAAGAGAAAACAATTCAGATGCAAATAGAAGCTGAAGAGAGAAAATTCCAAATGGAGATGGAAAAACAGAAAGTAGAGGCTGAAGAGAGAAAACAGAAAGTAGAGGCTGAAGAGAGAAAACAGAAAGGAGAGGCTGAAGAGAGAAAACAGAAAGTAGAGGCTGAAGAGAGAAAACAGAAAGTAGAGGCTGAAGAGAGAAAACAGAAAGTAGAAGCTAAAGAGAAAAAAATGCAATTGCAAATGGAGGCTGAGAATAAAAAAATGCAAATGGAGGCTGAACAAAAGAAATTAGAAGCCGAACAAAGAAAAATCAAAATGCAAATGGAGGCTGAACAGAAGAAACTAGAAGCTGAAAAAGAGAAAATGTTACATGACGAAAGAGTCTTAGCAATGGAGCTGGAGAAAATAAAGGTGGTGAATATGGGTAATTCTCAAAGTGAATCAAATAATTCTTCTAATAAGGCAAATATTAAACCTTATGATATTAAATTACCTGCTTTCAACCCTACCCGAGACGATATTGCATTCTATCTAACTAGATTTGAATTGGCATGCGACTCTCATAAGATAGACAAGTCACAATATTGTGCACAACTTATGAAGTTACTTACGGGTGAAGCTTGCTGTCGTCAATATGTCACGGCATCCTAATGTAACAGTTAGCAATTTTAAAGTCGAAGAAGGTTTACCAGTGGCTTCAGCAGCACCATATGGTCCTAATTTTAGTCATACATTTCAAGGTGCTCAGCGCAATTTTGATAGGAGGAGTAATCATAATTTTGGACAAAATCAAGGGAGTCCATCACGTAATGATTCTTCTTCAGGGAACTGGAGGCAATTTAATGGTCCTCAACATTTTAGTTGCAACAATTATGGAAATTTTCGTAGGGATAGCTTCAATAGAAACTATCAAGCCTATAATAATTTTTCACGGAGTAGACAAAACCCATTTAATAGAAATGTAGATCAAAGGGGGAATGACAATCGCAACTATGGAAACTGGGGTTCGAATCAGAACGATAATTCCAATAGAGCAAATAACTATATTACAAAAGAAATAATAGTCGCGGTAGATTGCAATACAACAATAATAGATCATGTCACCATGCTAACTCTGCTCAACAAGAGTCCCAAGGAGTTGGTAATCAAGTGAACAATAATAATAGTACCTCTAATGCTATCGCTTGCTCTGCTTTCGATTTTGAGAGAGCATCTCAGTGCCCGGAGTGCACAACTTTGTTCGAACCTACTGCTATATCTACCTTGAGATGCGGTCATCCTCTACCCGCTCTTCCTGCCGCAGCTGCGCATGACGGAAGAGGGTCTCTTATTCTACATAAAGGTTTAGTGAATAATAATCCAGTCTCAGTTCTTTTTGATTCTGGATGTACAACTGTCGGGGTCAAACAGTCCCTCATAGATTCTTCTTGTTTCACTGGAAATGTAGTGAAATGTGTGACATTTGGTGGGACACTTGAAAAGTATCCGACTGCTATCATCCACATAGCTACTCCCTTTTTTACGGGAGATGTCCAAGCGTGTTTGCTCCCGAATCCAATTTCGGACCTTATCGTCGGACGTATACTCGGAGTTAAAGAGTGCACCCCTCAACAAATTGCTACCTGGGAGGAGCAAAACATTCAGGCTGCTTATGCAGTCACGACTAGAGCACAAGCTCAAAACCTTTTGCAGATTCCATCTGCAGAAAGTAATGAAATACATGGTGAAGATGCTAACTGCGTAATTTCCCGAGAGTCTTTTATTACACTCCAACAAGATGATACTTCTTTAAATAAATACTTCCTCCTGGTTAAAAATGATAATCAAAACCATAACACAAATCTTAAATCTTGGTTGTCAATAAAGAATGGAGTACTAGTTCGTATGGTGCGAGATTCTACTTCGCAAATTCTGGTACCTAAGAGTATGAGAGTTCGAATTCTTCAACATGCCCACGACTCTCAATGCGCAGGACATATGGAATTTTCCCGTACTAAATCGAGGGTTCTTGCTTCCTTCTTTTGGCCAGGCGTAAATAAAGATATACGAGTTTATTGTCGCTCCTGCAAGATATGTCAGGAGGTTAAGTCTCAATGTCCACGCCATGCAGCACCTATCCAAGCTGCATATATTCCTATCCGTCCCTTTCAAAAGATGGCAATAGACATTATTGGTCCTTTCAAAATCAAGTCTGCCAGAGGACACCAATTTATCCTAACATGCGTTGACATGTGTACCCGTTGGCCAGAGGCTATACCTCTCAAGAGCATTTCTACTGCTGATATTGCAGATGCACTCTGGCTAATATTCTCACGTTTAGGATTTCTCAAAGAAATCTTATCAGTTCATGGCATTCAATTGGTATCAGACACTATGTCCCAGGTCATGTCTATACTCCGTATTGAAAGGTCTTTAAGCAGTATCTATCATCCGATGTCAAACGGATTAGTAGAGCGTCTGAATAGAACGCTCAAGAATTTACTTGGGAAGATAAATGAGGACCATCCTCAGGATTGGGACAGGGTTTTACCCGCTGCTCTTTTTGCGTATAGAGAGGTCCCTAATGAGCACTCGGGATTTTCTCCGTTCGAGCTCGTCTTTGGTGCGCAACCGCGCTGTCCCATGTCGTTGCTCCACGACCTTATAACTGCTGAGATCATCAGCGATGACACACAATCTTCCTACGAATATGTCATTGCTCTAAGACAGAAGATTATCGAAGCATGTAGGTTAGCTACCTCTGCATCTGCGACAACTTTGTCCCGGTGACAAGACACTAGTATTACTACCTTGTAGGGACAACAGACTTCTTATTTCATGGAAAGGTCCTTATCTCTAAAATTTCTGATGTCGACTATGTCGTCGATGTGGACGGAAAGCATAAAACCTTCCATATTAATATGCTCACAGAATTTCATGAGCGACCTGATTACCTACAACATATTTTTCAGGCAACGGACGATTCGCTGATCCCGCATGGGCATTTCACATCTCTGTCAGTTATTCAAGAGGAAGAATCTACTTTCTCAGATGTGAATCTTCCTCTTCCTGTAATCCCACTGCATTCTACAGAATCATGGGAAAATGTGACAGTTTCTCCAGAGTTATCTACTGAGAAACAACAACAGGTCTCATCTCTGACACAAGATTTTCAGGACGTTCTTACTGACATTCGTGGTCGTACAACAATTATTAAGCATGACATAATACTCACAGATCATAACCCTATCAGGGTCCGACCTTATCCTATCCCATTGCACTTTCAAGCACAAGTCGAGAAAGAATTGGATGAAATGATTCAATTAAAAATAATTGAACCATCTATTTCGACATACTCTTCTTCCATGGTTACTGTCAGAAAGAAAGACAATAACATACGTCTTTGCGTCGACTATCGCAAACTAAACCAGGTGACGAATATCGATGCTGAACCTATGCCCTTGTTAGACGAGTTGCTCACTAAGCTTTCTAATTCTCGGTACTTTACAAAACTCGACTTGTCTAAAGGTTATGGGCAAGTTCCTCTTGCTGATCGCGCCAAACCTCTTACTGCTTTCTCAACACCTAGGGGTTTGTTCCAATGGAACTTTATGCCTTTCGGCCTCATGAATGCCCCAGCTACTTTTGTACGCATGATGCGTCGTATCCTTTCACATCGTCCAGATGTCATTGCGTACTTGGACGATATTAGCCTTTTTAGAGATTCTTGGGAAGATCACTTTCAAGGTCTGTCCGAACTTTTCTCTACTCTACGTTTTAATAATTTGACAGCCAAACCGTCCAAAACCTATATTGGATTTAGTGAGATTTCTTTTTTTGGGTCACAAGGTTGGTCATGGTCTCTTGCGGACGGAGGACCATAACACTTCTAAAACTTTGAACATCACTACTCCTAAGACGAAGAAGGAAGTCCGTAGTCTCTTAGGTTTAATACAATTCTATGGAAGATTTATTCCAAATCTATCCTCAATCACAGCACCTCTCTCAGCTCTATTGAAGAAGGGGTCACCTAATATGGTACGCTGGTCCCCAGAATGCCAATCTTCATTGGATAACATTAAGACACTATTTTCATCTCAGCCTATCTTAAGACTACCCACTGCAAGTAAGACTTTTGTTCTTCGCAGCGACGCTTCATCAACAGGGATTGGGGCCGCATTGATGCAGGAGTATGATGAAACTCTGCATCCGGTAATGTATGTCTCTAGGAAGCTGAATGCAGCAGAACGGAATTACTCGGTACTAGACCGAGAATTATTAGCTATGGTCTGGGCGATACTTAAACTTCAGAGATTCCTTCTTGGCGTCCATTTCATTGTAGAAACCGACCAAAAAGCCCTCACTTCTATACAGAGTAAGGACTTGAAGAGTTCAAGATCCACTCGATACGCTATTGCTCTTCAACCTTTTCACTTTTCTGTACGAGCTATCCGTGTTGCGGATAATGTTATGGCAGAATACTGTCTCGATGCCCACAGGATTCTACGTGACTCTCATGTCCTGAATTTTCTTATACATGTCGGGGTTTGTTATATACACACGACAATGTTATACATTAATATTCTATTTGTACATTTACTTGACACTGTTTAATTAACAATTGGAAACAGTTTGTATTACTTTCTCTGTTACCGTCTCTAGTGTAACGGAAGAAAGTTTGATTATCACCATATAAAGGCCGGAAGTTTACATGGCCACATTTGATAAGTAGAGATTTGAATTAACTATTGTACAAGGGGATTGACATAAGTCTTGGGCCTGACCATGAAGGACATGTCACAGAGAGCTGAAATTTTGTATAGTGTTTATTCCTTTTCAATATACCCACCGTCTGAATTGACACACTTCTGCCATCTCTGCTTGACCTTGAAAAGACCTTGGGAGTAGAACACCCTATTTTTCTAACTAAACCAGTCATCACATGCCAGTATAACCTCTTCATCGCTGTCAAAATGATTTCCTTTTAGCTGTTTTTTAAGATTTGGGAATAGAAAAAAGTCTGATGGAACCAAATCTGGAGAATATGGTGGGTGTGGAAGAATTTCAATATTCAAATCGTTGGCTGCTAGCTGCACAAGCCGTGCTTTGTGAGAGGGCGCATTCTCTTGAAGCAAAGGAAGATTTTGAGTGCGCGTTATCCCTCGTTTCCTGGTCACAACCTTTCTTAGTTTGGTGAGAAGATCTGCATAGTACTGTCCGTTAACTGTGTTGCCACGAGGCAGATAATTTTTCAAAAGGACACCTTTGCCGTCCCAAAAAAACAGTCAGCATCACTTTTACTGCAGATTTCTGCGCTCTCGGCTTGACAGGTGTTGGGGAGCCCGGGGTTTTCCATTGCATGCTGGCAATTTTGGATTCGGGGTCATAATGGTGTTCCCAAGTCTCATCTACTGTCACCGTGGTCTCCAAAAAAAATTTTCACTGACACTTTTTGAGCAACTGTTGACAGCAATTTACCCTCGTTTGCTTTTGTTCACGTGTCAACAGTCGCGGAACCCAGCGTGCACACACTTTTCTCATGTTCAGTCTGTTGTGTAAAATTCTATAAACTGTTCTTTCAATTAGTTTTACTCTACTAGCTATCTCCACAATTGTCATTTTTCGATCCTGGTCAATGATTTTCTTCACTCTTGTTGCATTTTCATCGTTGCACTCTGAGGCTGGTCTACCAGATCTTGGCAGATCAGCAACATTTGAGCGGCCGCACTTAAACTGTTGACACCAGTTTTTTACCGAAGTATATGAAGGTCAAGAATCACGAAACACTGGTTCCATCTCCCTGTGTATTTCTGTAGGTGATTTTCCCTGAAACACCAGAAATTTTATCACAGCTCTGGCCTCCTTCTTTTCCATTGTTTTGTCAAATCTTTGGAGCAGCAGATCCGGTCAATAGGGTACATTGCGCCGTGCACCGTAGCGGGAAAACCCATTGAAGAAACAAACGCGTACTTCACACATTCAGTGCAAATATGATGAACTTTAAATGTGCCAAGTTTCATCTTCCTCCTGTGACTCCTTCATGGTCAGGCCCAAGACTTATGTCAATCCCCTTGTATATTATAAAATCCTACGGTTATCAAACAGAGATTCTCATTTGTATTGTTTCACAGCGTAAGCTTTCCCAGCGAGTCAGTGCTGTTATATGGAGAGTCTCAACAGTTTACCAGATGTTTCAAGATTTGACGTCCCTATTTACGTTTTTGGCATTTGACGCTACTTTAGATGTGTGTGGTGCCCTCTTGAATACAGAATGTTCTGGTACTTCGGAAGTCATCTCTTATTTGTACTTGCTAATTAGCTTACGTTATTGTACATTTGTATACGATATTATGATAAAAGATATTGTATTATGATGCTAGTGTTACGATACTATTGTAGGTTACTATGTTATAAGTATAATATGGTGATGACACCTCTATTTTTGTAATTTATCAGTGCGAGACATGTTGATATTGTATTTTTTTGTTGGGATATATGAAGTCATATGTATGTGATTTTTTTCTAGCATTGTAATGTTGCCAGCACTTTATTGTGTGATTGCGACAGCTCCTTTTTTATACAATATTATGTTACCAACAGATTACTGGTGGCAATGAATATATATATATATATATATATATATATATATATATATATATATATATATATATATATATATATATATATATAATAATAATAATAATAATAATAATAGCCCCTTCAGTCATTACTGACTATGGGAATGCGCCCCTGAGGTGACAGCCCTCAGCTGCTTATTTTCCTGGTGCTCCTTTTGACGTTTTCTCCTCACCTCTGCTTCTTGTGTGAGCCTCTCTTCGCCCAATCTGAGGTGGCGCCGTAAGTAGCATCGCCACTTAGTGCGATCGGCAGCTTCATCCTCCCATGTTGCTGGATCCATGTCCAGTGCCCTCATATCTCTCTTGCACACATCTTTGAACCTCAGCTGTGGTCGCCCAACTGTTCTCTTGCCATCTGCTAATTGTCCGTAGAAGATATCTTTTGGGATGCGACCATCTTCCATGCGGCGAACATGGCCAAGCCAGCGAAGTCTGCGCTGTCTAAGAAGCGTATACATACTTTGAAGGCCAGCACGTGACAACACCTCGACATTTGTCACTTTATCTTTCCACGAGATGCCGAGGATGCGGCGTAGACACCGCAAATGGAAGGTATTGAGCCTTCTTTCTTGCTTAGCATAGGTCGTCCAGGTCTCGCTGCCATATAGGAGTGTGCTGGTGACGCAGGCATTATATACCGCAGCTTTGGTCTTTATCGTGAGTTTAGAGTTTCCCCAAACACGCGATGTGAGGCGGGCAAAGGTAGCTGCAGCTTTGCCAATGCGGCTGTCGATTTCTGTATCCAGTGAGAGTTTGTCATTGATGGTAGACCCTAGGTATGTGAAGTGGTGCACCACTGCCAATTCATAGTTATCGATAGTGATAACTGGTGCAGCACCCACATCCTGACTCAGCACATTCGTTTTCTTTAGACTTATTGTGAGGCCAAAGTCCTTGCATGCTTTAGTGAAGCGATTCATCAAGCTCTGAAGCTCCTGTTGGCTTTGAGTGACGACTGCAGCATCATCAGCGAACAACAAGTCTCTTATAGTGACCCTTCTGATTTTTGTTTTTGCCTTCAACCTTGAAAGATTAAACAGACGGCCATCTGACCTAGTGTGAAGGCATATTCCTTCAGTTGCATCTCTGAATGCATGTTTCAAGAGTAAGGCAAAGAAGATTCCAAAGAGGGTCGGAGCCAGAACACAGTCTTGTTTAACGCCACTTCGTATATCAAAGGGCTGTGACGTGCTTCCAGCATATTGGACTGTTCCCTTCATGTCGTCATGGAATGACTTTATCATTTCCAGCATTTTAGAAGTGCAGCCTATTTTCAAGAGGATTTTAAAGAGTCCATCCCTACTAACCAGGTCGAATGCTTTTGTGAGGTCTATAAAGGCGATATATAATGGTCTTTTCTGCTCTCTTGATTTTTCCTGAAGCTGGCGGAGAGAGAAGATCATGTCCGTTGTTGATCTGCCAGCTCGGAATCCACACTGTGACTCTGGATATATGCGCTCAGCTAACTTGTGTAGTCGCATTAAGATGACTTTGGCAAAAACCTTACCAACAATACTAAGAAGAGAGATGCCTCTGTAGTTATTGCAATCACTTCTGTCTCCTTTATTTTTATACAGTGTTACAATCTTGGCATCTCGCATGTCTTGAGGAATAGTTGTCTCTTCCCAGCACTGGCACAGCATCCTATGCAGGGGATGTAATAGCGTGCTCTTACAGCATTTGATTAAATCAGGAGGAATCCCATCACTGCCTGGTGCTTTGCCAGAGGCCAAGCTATCAATGGCCTTGCTGAGTTCCTCTAATGTTGGTTCGGCATCCAGCTCCTCCATAGTTGGCAGACTGTTGACACCATCAAGGGCTGCAGGCGTAACGGTATTGTCTCTAGCGTAAAGCTCAGAGTAGTTCTCGACCCACCTCTCCATCTGCTTACCCTTATCGGTTAGCTTCTCTCCGCTGATGGTTTTTAGCGGTGCCGTCTTACTTTTATGGGGGCCAAGTGCTTTCTTTATACCGTCATACATTTGTCTAATGTTGCCTGTTTGCGCTGCGATCTGGATGCTCTCACTGAGCTGGAGCCAGTAGTCATTTGCACAGCGTCGAGCAGTTTGTTGAACTTTGCTTCTCGTAGCCCTCAGGATCTGTAGGGTTCTGGCACTCGGTAAACGTTTGTATTCATTGATAGCACTGCGCTTAGCTTCAATGACAGGTGCCATCACATCTGATGAAGCATCAAACCAGTCATTTGACTTTGCTGGTTTCTTACCAAAGGTGGCAAGTGCAGTACTTTGAATGGTGTTCCGTAGATGCTCCCAGTTCTCTGTAATAGTATCACCATGCTGAGGGCTACTGAGCCCTTTCTCGAAGGTCGCAGTGAATTGAGCGATCATGAAACGGTCTGACATCTTGCTGGTATCAATGCGTGGTTTCCCTTCATGTCTGACACGATAGCGTTTTCTTGGTTGTGCTCTGATTTTGCAGCAAAGCAAGGAGTGATCTGTATCACAGTCTGCACTATGGTACGAGCGCGTGGAGAGCACAGACCTGAGGAGTGGCCTTCTGACGAGAATCAGGTCAAGTTGGTGCCAGTGCTTGGATCGTGGGTGTCTCCATGACACCTTATGCTGGGGTTTTGTCTGAAAGTAGGTGTTGGTCACGCAGAGGTCATGGTGGACGCACAACTCTAAGAGCCGTTGTCCATTTTCATTCATCTTGCCAATACCAAACCTGCCCAGACATGAAGGCAATGAAACATTATCGGCACCCACTCTAGCGTTAAAGTCACCAAGGAGAACAAGCTGTTCTTGCCTAGGTATGCTTTTGATAATTGCTGTTAGATTCTCGTAGAACTCATCTTTAGCTTCTGAGGCAGAGTACAGAGTAGGAGCATACACACTGACAAGGGTGATGGGACCTGTGCTAGTTTGCAGGCGGAGCGTTAACAGGCGTTCTGATCCATTCTCGCCTGGTTCAACCATTTTAGTTAGCGATTTTTTGACCGCAAAACCTACTCCGTGTTCTCTAGCTTTATTAAGATCTTTCCCTTGCCAATACAATGTGTAGTCCTTCTCGCTCACCGTTCCAGAGCCCGCCAGGCGCGTTTCCTGAAGTGCAGCTATATCTACCTGAAGTCGTTTAAGCTCATCATTAATTATGGCTGTCTTCCTTACATCATTTACATCCTGTAGGTTTTCCGATAGTCCAGTCAACATAGTCCGGACGTTCCATCATCCCAATCTGAGAGTTTGCTTATTTCTATTTTTTCGATAATTGCTTGGTGCAAAATTTTCTGTCCACAGTTCGGGTTTGACCCTAATCCCCATGCACCCAATGGGGAAAGCAGACAGTGGCGGGACAACACCTTATTGACTGGGGGCTGCCCAGCTTGAAGCGGGCGGTAGCTGTCCAGTGAGATCCTAGAACCTCTCCCACTGTCGGAAGTAGCCCCTGGCGCCATGCCCTACGCCAATTGGGCAAAATGCTTATAACCCGTAACTGCTACTTCCCGTGTTTTGCCGACACCTATAGGGTGAAGCTGGAGTGTCCTCTCCAGGGCGCGAGCTTGGGCACAGTTATATGGAGATCAAGCTGTTGCCCATGCAGCATGTTCCCCCTCTCCACACAGCCGGTAGATCCAAAGAAACGGCAGTAGCCGATACAGTTTGGTACCAGCCATGTCGCAGGAGTTGCCAGAATAATGTCGAATCGGCATTAGACTGCCTTAGGGACTCCGACTCCGGATTTATCCTCAGGGTTTACTCCCGAAGCCAATTCCATAAATGGATATTCCCGCAAGGCAGCGGTGGTTTGAATTCAGAGTTCCTTCTCTTAGATAAGCTACCAACCAAGGATCACGAGCCCTATCTGCCCGAAGCCTTTGCCCCTTCTCCCGTCAGTGGAAACAGTTCCGCCGGGCTCAAATTGAGCCACACGTGAAGGCCGGGAGCTGGACTTGGTTGTCAGAGGCTGTTTGAGGCGCGCGCCATAGAAGTATTTTATCTGCAGTGAGAGCTTATCCTCACTACAACTCCCGGCAATAACAACCTTTGGAGACCATATATATATATATATATATATATATATATATATATATATATATATATATATATATATATATATATATATATATATATATATATATATATATAGGAAGATATTTATTTGTTTGTATACTTGTTATGTTTGGAAATATTTGGTAATAATATTTTGGGTCTAAGATTAGAACTCTAGTCAAAGGGCGAATACTCATTTTTTGCTTCGGGAGAAAGTAAATATGTAGTCGCCCCACTTGAATATTGTTGAAAGGTTAACATCAGCGCATGCCCAATGAGACGATTATTCGTCGGGGTCTCTTCCGTGATGATGGACGAATCTTGAAGGCTGTCGGACAAAAGGGAGTCCGAAGTTTTTCTTCGTTGTGATTGTATCTTGGGAAAAGAGGAGTTTCTCTTAGTAGACTATGATGGTCGATACTTCTCCCAGAATATATATACTTTACGCCGAGGGAATGGCGTGTGCTAGTTGCTAGTCTTTTCTGAACTTAAGGTAAAGAAGGAACATTTTCTAAAACTTTACCTAGGCCTAACGACATCATAGATGTTATATCATCTTTATATATTTGATGGATCGTATGTAGACGATTCCTGTACTAGCAGCACTGTGAGTGGACATATGTAACATGTCTTATGGGTATGGAAAACCCAAGACATTAGTTGAGCAAATGAACGGAGCTTTCATTTGTAGTGAGGATATCTTTTTGGATGAACGCCGCTCACTGGGACCAGCGCCATTTTGAACCCCACTGTTGGTCTGTTTGAATTGTCAGTCAGAGAACAGATATATCTTATTACCTGATGGCGATACCAAGACCTACATTGTATTGAAGTCCACTCTTTGTTATTTGAGATTGTCAACCTTAAATAAAAGACCCTGTTGAAGTTAAAGCCTGAAAGACGTAGTCAGCAGAGGGTCTGTAAGGGAGCATTGTGATGACCATTATTATTGTTAACTCAAACTGATACGATTAGTCAGTGGAGATATGAGACGATAGACAATCAGAACTATATATTTGCTACTATCGTTCAATTATATTTACATGCTATGAGATTGCCAAATTGATGTTGCCACCCATTTGTCAAGTATCCAATGATTTACTGTGTCAACCTGTTCCAATGACTGTCAACCGTGCTGTCAGAGTGTGTGTCATTAAACTGTCTAAAAACGTCTACAGTAGTTCCAGCTATCATTGACTTCCAGCCGTGAGGGTATGAGTGCATTGTTACCAACTTGTCAACTCCACAGAACCATTAATTCCATTCGCGTTACTGACATTCATACTCACACTTAACGTCAACATCCCTTGCCAGGGCCTCAACACGTTCCGGTCAAGGCGACCTGTTAACCTACACTGTGTCTAGGTTTGAGTTGACCACTTACTCTCATCAAGCAGACGAGTACATACAAACATTCATTCCATCACTAATACATAAAGAATGACATTTATCAACGGTGTGAAATATACACTTATCTATGTGATGGCCAGAAAAACGAGTTATCAATGTGGTGGGCCAGCTTTCTGGGTCTAACCAGCACAGTAGACACCACATGGAAGTCAGCTGCTGATACCAGACCGTTTCCTGTGGCCTGTTACGACACACGTACACCTTACAGCAGTACAACTCTACAGTCGATGTCAGCATGACCTGTCCTGTCAGCGTATGCAGTAACTAGGTCAGCGCTTGTTGACATTTTGCTCGATAAGAACAGACACCAGTACACATCAGTGTTAGATTGAATATTTGACTGTGTTTGCAAGAGATACAGTGGAACCGAATTGAGAAGTCCTACTTATCAACGGTGGATTTTCCTGCACTGCTCATTGTTAAACTTTGTAATAGTTTAGGCCAGCAGTGATTATTTATTAAAAGTGGCAGTTTATTTTGATTAGAAACTGTACCATAATTCTGTAAAACTGAGCCTTATTTGCAACACATTTTTCTGCAACACATTACATTATATAATATATGATATAAATGTATTTATGTTTAAATGTTTATGATACCTCTCCTTTTTCTTCTTCATCATAACTGTGTATACCAGGCATGCTGTAAAGTACTGCTTTCATTCTCCTCAAACAAACCAGTGGTGAATATGATGGAGGCTCCAGGGGGAGCAAAGGTCAACTCAACCGACGCAGGATTATGCAAATATGGAGTGTGAGTGTGAAGTCTGAGTTAAGCGAATGGTGGACTGTTCGTGTGTTGACCCGTATAAGGCACTCATTCACTCATTACGTTATGTCACCAATGCAGACCACTGTAGTCGTTTCAATAGTTTAATTGGACGCACACACTTGACAAATTGGGCACAGTCACAGGAACATGAGTCGACATAGACAGCATAATATTGATCAATGGACTACCGTCCTAAATTAGCATTCATGAAGAATAACCTGGTAATGGAACATCTGTAAACACCAAGATTTCCATAGTTTATAAATACAGTTAGTAGACCTTACTGACCGAGCATGTCAATTAAGCAATACTGTTCAAACTTGACTCCTACACAGGATCTCTTTCTAGCGAAGATTCCTTTAGGTACATTACAGCAAATCTCTGTGAAGATAATGTTAATTTCTTTATAATAGTGATCTCTCAATCATCACCTGATAATAAGGAAGTTTTCCCGTTCTCTGCTAATGATTTACAATAAGTAGAATCCCAAAATCAATCGAATTCCACAATGGCTGCTGGTTCCCGGTTGAGCATCACTCACTATACGGGTGTATAGCCAAATCTTCAATCGAAGCTTTGTTCATCAACAATAAATGATTCTACAAGGATCAGCATATTCTGTCCTCATAGTTGCTGCATATAAATATATTTATTGCTGCTAGAGAATATGTCGTCCCGACATATTCATAGGTAAGTTCATGTAAACGTCTGCCCATCTTAAGCCTAGAAATGAACGAAGTCAGCAGAAGTACGTTTTTTTACCTGGACATAAGAAATACACTAGCAAGCACAAAGACGCTCTCCCGGCGTTATAGAATCACAACTGGGGAACTCATGGACTAAACGATCCTAGAAGAAACTATCTTCGTCCCCAGAATAACTTAAAGAGATCACAAACTCTTGGTCATCTCTCCGACATGACTTCTCGCCCTAGGCCTAGACAACCGAAGAACCCCCTCACCTCTCTTCATCCGCCGAAAACACCTGACCCCCTTCAGTACAGTACAAGAACAAATAGTTCCACTTAAACATACTAAGATATCAAGATATAAGACATACTCGTCTTACATAGACAAGCACTACACATAGATTCGGACCATAGACATACTGAAGCAAGAACAATCTATTCCTAACCAAACACAGAATAGATTCAAGTAAGTCTAAATTCCTCCGCCGAGTTCTATTTTTAAGAACGCTACAAAGAGCGATAACTCACAGAATGACTACTTATTGCCCAATCTGAGTTTCGTCCCTCAAGACCAAAACATGCATTCAAAGATGAATATATCTTCATCAGACAATTAAAACATTTTACATGGTATGCGTAATCCGTGCGCCAAAAAATATGTGCGCAACAGATTACCACACCCCCCGGAAAAAAAATGAAAATCATTTTTTTTTTCATCTGAGAGCAACATACAATAGGCTCCCAACGCATAAATACTGCGCAGATGAGAAATATCTGGAATTATTTAAGCCAGATTAATGCAAAATCTCAATCCCTCAGAGAAAGCATTTCTCTTAAGCATAAGTGTTTCCAGGGAGGTGTCACCAACGCATACTACTATACAATGATACAATGCATATAATAATTAAAGTTTAAGCATTCCAAGTACATGATTGACAAAAAGAAAAATCATCAACGAGTAATGGTGACTATATATCAATGAACGTAGTGTCATTACGAATTACAATGTGTATCTATTTTGATATAGAAAAGAAAAATCTGTTGTCGAGTTGGAAGTGTTAAGACGTCCAGTACTCAACAGCTAAGTGGAATCATGTGGGCATCTAGACAGAATGTCTGCCATCACATTATCTGATCCACGGATAGCTCGTACCGAAAAATGAAAAGGTTGAAGAGCAATTGCATATCGAGTTGACCTCGAACACTTCAAATTTTTACTCTGGATAGCTGTAAGAGCTTTCTGATCGGTTTCTACTATAAAATGTGCACCTAGAAGGAATCTTTGTAATTTGAGAATTGACCATACCATAGCCAACAGTTCACGGTCTAAAACCGAATAATTCCTTTCTGCAGCATTAAGCTTTCTGGAAATATACATTACAGGATGCAGAGTTCCAGAGTACTCTTGCATTAGTGCCGCTCCAATCCCAGTGGATGAAGCGTCACTACGAAGAACAAATGTCTTATCTTTAGTAGGCAACACTAAAATAGGTGCAGTAGAAAACATAGTTTTAATCTTATCCAAAGAGGATTGACATTCTTGAGTCTAATGGACTATATTAGGAGACCCTTTCTTTAGCAAGGTAGAAAGAGGTGCCATGATTGAGGACAGATTCGGAATGAATCGTCCATAGAATTGTATAAGACCTAAGAGACTTCGCACTTGCTTTTTAGTCTTAGAAATAGAAATGTTAAGTATTTTACTTGTTCTATGGTCCTCTGTTTTTAGGAAACCATGGCCGACACGGTGACCTAAAAAAGAAATTTCACTAAAACCAATGCAGGCTTTAGATGGTTTCGCTGTCAGGTTATACTCGCGTAGAGTAGATAGCAATTCAACTAACCCTGAGTAGTGATCTTCCCAAGTATCGCTGAAAAGACAGATGTCGTCTATGTACGCAATGACATCTGACCGATAGGATAGAATTCTACGCATCATGCGTACGAATGTAGCTGGTGAGTTCATAAGGCCGAAATGCATAACATTCCATTGAAAAAGGCCTTTAGGTGTAGAAAAAGCAGTAAAAGGTTTGGCGCCTTCAGATAGAGGAACTTGCCAATATCCTTTAGACAAATCTAGTTTCGTGAAAAAATGCGATTTAGAAAGCTTAGTAAGTAGCTCTTCTAGTAAAGGCATGGGTTCAGCATCAAACTTCGTGATTTGATTCAATTTGCGATAGTCAACGCAAAGACGTATGTTATTGTCTTTTTTACGGACAATAACCATCGGCGAAAAATACGCAGAAGTGGATGGTTCAATTATTTTTAAATCTATCATCTCATCCAACTCCTTTTCAACCTGTGCTTGAAAATGTATAGGAATAGGATAAGGTCTGACTCTAATAGGATTATGGTCAGTTAGAATAATGTCATGTTCAATGACATGAGTTTGTCCAGGAATGTCAGTAAGGACATCCTGAAATGTTTGTCACATAGACGAAACTTGTCGCTGTTCTCCTAGAGATAAATCGGGAGAAACAGTAACATTTTTCAATGATTCACTAGAATGAAGTGGAATCATCATAGGCGGAAGATTAACATCCGAAAAACTTGTTTCCTCATCCTGTATTACAGACAGTGATGAGTAATGACCATGTTGGACAGGTGAATCGTCCGTTGCCTGGAAAATAGGCTGTAAATAATCCGGACGTTCATGGAATTCCGAAAGCATATTGATGTGGAAGGTTTACGCTTCCCATCAATATCGACAATGTAGTCAACATCGGAAATTTTCGAGATTATATCGTACGGACCTTTGCAAGAAATAAGTAGTCTGTTTTCCCTACAAGGTAGCAAAACAAATGCTTTGTCACCAGGACAAAGTTGTCGTAAGGTTCTTTTCTTATTGGCAAATTGTCTTGCTTTCTCCTTAGCAAACTCAGAAGAAGAAGTTGCCAATTTGCATGCTTCGATAACCTTTTGTCTCAGCGCGATGACATATTCGTAAGAAGATTTTGTGTCATCGGTAATATTATCAGCGGTTATGAGATCATGAAGCAAAGACATAGGGCCACGCGGTCGCGCGCCAAAGACAAGTTCAAAGGGAGGAAATCCTGTATGTTCATTGGGAACCTCTCTGTAAGCGAAGAGGGCCGCGGGTAAAACCCTATCCCAATCTTGAGGATGATCCTCGGTTATCTTCCCTAGTAAGTTTTTGAGTGTTCTATTAAGGCGTTCTACCATCCCATTCGACAT
>JAMPIV010021212.1:0-91502 GCA_024509875.1 Oreohelix idahoensis | reverse complement strand
ACATCGTGGGGTGTGTATGTTGGGTGTCTTTTATCTGCTAGTTCTTTTCTTCTTCGCTTTAGATGGGTTTTTTTTTTCCCTTCATGCTACTTCTAATGTTTCCAGTGATGTTGATTTTATACAACTCTCCACCATTGTATCTATATGTTTATTTCACTTAATCGTGAAGATAACAGAGGACACAATGACCACGTATGAATGTGATTGAAGATGAGTGAAAATCCAAAGTGTCCAGTGTTTCTATTGTCAGAACTGTTCAATTATAAAACGGACTCCATACCAATGATTATTGCTATTTACTTTATCGTCCGTTATGCAGTAGCCTGATTTATTATTTACATATACGGTAGATGTACAAAGAAACAATAAAATTGTAAAAACAAAAATTAAAGAAAAACACTTACTTACTTAGTCGTTCCTCTTCTACTGTGAGGTGCTGAGGTTTAGAAGAGAGAGAGCACCAGACTATCCTATCGGTTGTCTTCCTCCTAGCGTGGTTCCATTCTAGTCCTCAGTCCTTCAAAGATTGTCTAATGTTGTCCTCCCAGCGGACTTTGGGTTGAACTGGAGGTCTCGATTCCTGGCTCTTAGTTTCCCATACTTGTCGTGGTAGCCGATCTTCTCAATTCTGCAGACATGGCCAAACCATCTTAGTTGGGACTGTTCAACGTGGGTCTGCAGCGGTTGGGTATTTAGGCCTTGACGTATCGTCTGGTTGCAGAACATGTCTCTACGTGTTACTTCAACCACCGTCCTCAGAAACCTCATTTCTGAGGTTTGGATCTGGCTTTTGTGGGTTGTAGTCATTGCCCACGACTCGCATCCATACGTCAAGACTAGGACATAAGTGGAGCGGTATACATCTATCTTCGTCTTCTTGCCAACTTCTCTTTTGCTGAGGAATCCTCAATTTATGGCCTGAAAAAGTCTCCCAGCTGCTGCTCTTCGGGTAGCCAACTCAAAAACACAATGAGTAAAAATAAACAGCAGACTTGTCAGAACAGAAACAAAATCACACATCTGTCACATTTACTTTTGCTTTAATCTCCAAGCACTGATCAATAAATAACATTGAAACAATAGGTCATGGGTCAAACATATTTACAATAATGTTATATGCCATCGCACTTCAATACTGTGTAACATCTTTACAATACAGCGTACGCACGCTTCTAAACAAACAAACCCACAATCACGCATAAAGTAATACTCATCTAGTTATCTGGTGTATCCGCACATTAGACTATAACCATCAGCTCCCCGTGGAGCATATATCTTCAAGAAACACATGCCAAGTAATCTTTTCGCGTGCCATCAGATCAAGGTCTTGTCGCGTGCCATCAGATCAAGGTCTTGTCGCGTGCCATCAGGTCAAGGTCTTTCCACGTCATCTTCATCATTGTCATGTTTGTGTCCAGCTGTCTTCTCCGTTGTGTTTTTCTGGTTACCCTCTACTTCTCCTATCGTGGAACAACAACTGCCTGGTCATGCTATGAACAGGTCTCCTCAAATATCCGGATACAGCCATTAAAATGCATTCACGACCATGATTCTAACTACAGCTCAAAATGGCCTCAATGAGAGCAGAGGCTGTCTTCTCAACTGTTTTAAAAGCGTTGAAGACAAGGATGAAATTGGAGGTGCACCATGATGAGCTGGCCCCATTACAGGAAGCATGTGCCAAAGCATTCATTAGCTCTTTCAGCGGTGGGTTATGTATCAGTTTGTTTACATAATGAAATCGCAAGCCCCGTGAACAATGCATAGTAGTCGTCTCTGAAACAATGTTGGGCTGGAAAAACGGTTCTTTCCTTGACCTTCTTGGAGACTTCCTGGAACCCTACAAATAATTTTAAGTGCCTCTAAAAATGTCTGCTATAAGTTTAGTAGACATTCTTGATAGTCTGTCTAACATAGTTCTCTTTCTGTAACATGCATGATGTCAATTGAGTACACTTCTCCTTAGTCTGTCTAACATAGTTCTCTTTCTGTAACATGCATGATGTCAATTGAGTACACTTCTCCTTAGTCTGTCTAACATAGTTCTCTTTCTGTAACATGCATGATGTCATTTGAGTACACTTCTCCTTAGTCTGTCTAACATAGTTCTCTTTCTGTAACATGCATGATGTCAATTGAGTACACTTCTCCTTAGTCTGTCTAACATAGTTCTCTTTCTGTAACATGCATGATGTCAATTGAGTACACTTCTCCTTAGTCTGTCTAACATAGTTCTCTTTCTGTAACATGCATGATGTCATTTGAGTACACTTCTCCTTAGTCTGTCTAAGATAGTTCTCTTTCTGTAACATGCATGATTTCAATTGAGTACACTTCTCCTTAGTCTGTCTAACATAGTTCTCTTTCTGTAACATGCATGATGTCAATTGAGTACACTTCTCCTTAGTCTGTCTAACATAGTTCTCTTTCTGTAACATGCATGATGTCAATTGAGTACACTTCTCCTTAGTCTGTCTAACATAGTTCTCTTTCTGTATTTGATGTCATTTGAGTACACTTCTCCTAAGTCTGTTTCAAGTTATCTTCTTTTTAAAAAGTCTGCTGTAAGTTTTGTACACATTCTTCTTAGTCTGTCTTACACAGTTCTCTTCCCTCTAAAACATCTGATATAATTTTAGCACACATTTTTCCCAACATACCTCAGGTAACTCTTTTCCCTAAAAAAAAAGGAGGGGGGGGGGGGTACGATATCGCTTCAGTGCACACTGTTCTCTCCCTACCTAAAACAGCCAGTCCTCTTGCCTCCAAAACTCGTTTTAGTATCACTCTTCTCAGTCTACTCCAGATATTCCTTTTCTTCGAAACTCTGATAATCACTTTAGTACACGCTCTTCTGAACCGACCTCAGATAGCCCTTCTCCATTAAACAATATGAAATTAACATTAGTAGACACCCATCTGTTTTCCCAATCACTTCAAGACTCGTTTCATACACTGTTCAAATCAGACCTGTCTTGTATGCTACAATCATATTTTGCAGATCCTTACTTAAGCCCCATTCAAGTTTTACTATCTTCGAGATCCGTCTTTCCATGCAGAGAAAAATATATGCTAACTTTAAGAAAGTTTCCCGATTATAACAACAAATTATGTCCATGCCTAGGGGCCAAAACTGGAAGATAATGATCGTGTCAAAACATTAACATACTTTTTTTTCTTTTTAATGACGCATCGTCTCCTAGACTTTGACAACAGCGGCGACATGTCTCTGTGAGACAACAATTTAAAAAAAATTAAAATTCACGGGTTAGAACTTAATTAAATCCGACGTCTTAAGCAGAGTTCAGCGTAGCCGTGTTATTAAAATCAAATCGTGTGTGCTTGATTTGTATTCAGCCCATGACAATCATCCCAGAGACAACACGGCTTGCTAAACTGAAGGACGCCCAGACACATTTATACCACAACCACCATACTCTCCCACAGCATCCACACATCCCCCACCCGCGAGCTTTTTGAGCTCAATCTCCTCATCCTTAAACACAATCCTGATGTATCAGTCCCTACCATGGGCCAAAGGTTCTAATTACAATCACGTCAGATAAAACAGGAGTTATGTATAATTAAATAGGTCACACAATCTCTCTACTTCTTCTTCTTCTTCTTCTTGCGATCGCATCTTTGATGATTACACCGTCAGACGAGTTCTCATGATGAATTCGACTGTTGTTTGAAGTTCCTCTTTAACTCCATATAGCTTTGAGTTTAGTGTTGAGTCATTCGGCCAGTATATCTTTCTTAACTGGTCATACAGAGGACAGTCCTGTAGAACATGCTCAGCAGTTTGTTCGTTTAATCCACATGTGCACAGTGGTGAAGCAGACAATCGTAGCTTGTGCATGTGTTTATTCAGTTTGTTATGCCCTGTCCTGAGTCGAAAAATAGTTATCTGTCCCTGCCGGTCGAGAGTGTGATAGTCGTCTTTGGGTTGGTTCTGTTCTCTTCTGATAGTCTGGATAGCTCTCTTTTTCTCAAAGTATGTGACTTCATTATCTTCTTGTTCACATTCTCCTCCCTTTTTTGCAAGTTTATCTGCCTTTTCATTTCCGGGTACACCACAATGAGATGGTACCCCACTGAAGTATGGTTCTCTTTTTGGCAGCTACCTTGTTTAGTTCATTTCTCAGATGCGGGAGTTTACCACCCTTGAGAGCTTGCAGGACAGACAGTGCATCTGTGAGGATGACTACCTGGTGGCAGTCAGAGTTGGTGTTATAAATCATATTTGCAGCTTGCTCTAGAGCTTGAACCTCAGCTGTATAGTTGGAACAGAATTTACCAGTGGGAATGTGCCTAGTCTCATAGTGGTTGTCAGGATATGAGATAAAGATACCGGCACCTCCATTCCTAACAGCATTAGTTGCTGATCCATCTGTATAGGCATGTATCCATGATTGATCGGGATAGCTTTCTTGGATCATACTCAATGTAGCAGATCGTTTTTGCAGATCATTATACTCACATCCACTTGTGAGACCACTGACTGATGTATTAATTTGGAGGGCACTGCTGGCCTGCTCCCATGGTACAGGGTATAGGGTGGGCTTCAGTGGTGTTGTCTTCCTGGATAGGTCTTCTTGATGCTGTCTTATAAGTCTTTTCCCCCGATGCACAAAGCTGCTACGCTTTAGACTTCCTAATGCCAGATCATCTAGTCTTGCCTTCATTGGGTGCATTGGCATACTGTTGTACTTTTCCATCTGGATCATGGTTTTTGTGTCTCTTCTATGGGACAATGTCTGTAATCCAGCAACCTTCTGCATCTCTGTTATTGGTGTAGTTTTCATGGCTCCTGTAATGAGCCTGAGAGCTTGATTTTGCACCTTGTCCAAAGACTGCAGATGTGAGTTAGCAGCTGATGACCATGCTGCTGAGCTAAACTCTAAGTGTGGTCTTATTACTCCATTATAAATCTTCTTTAGATTTCGTTCATTTGCTCCCCAGTTGGTACCTGCTAATTTTCTGAGTATGCCTAGTCGTCTTCGGGCCTTTCCTTCTGCGTTTTCAATATGCTTATTCCATGTAAGCCTTTGGTCAAATGTCACCCCAAGATAGGTGGGGTAGCTTTCTTCCTTGATCACGGTTGTCCCTAGGTGTATGTTAGCTGATTTGTCCTTGGGGGCGAGGGAGAACAGTGTTGTGGAGGTTTTGTCTGTGTTTATTGTGATAAGCCATTTCTCTGCCCATGACACTAGCATGTCTGCTGCCCGCTGCATTCTATAATTTGCTGTGGTGACATTTTCATCAGCGCACCAGAGTACTAGGTCATCTGCATATAAGGCAGCTTTAACTCCTGCAGGGAGATCTTTCACCAGGTCATTGATGTAAACAAGGAAGAGTGTTGGGGAAATTACTCCTCCTTGAGGTACCCCCTGATGGAGCAACATTTTTCTGCTCTGCAGACCGTCAAGAGTGACTCTAGTTCTCCTGTTATGCAAGTATGACTGGATCCATTTCATCATGTTGCCTTGGATTCTACTTCTCCTAAGTTTTGCAATGAGGCCATCTTTCCACACCTTGTCAAAGGCCTGCTTGAAGTCGACCCAGATCGTTAGGACCTTTTTCTTCTCCTGGAAGGCATCTTCTATTGCTTGAGACAAGTAAGTAACTTGGTCTTCTATACTGTAGCATTCTCTAAATCCAGCTTGTTCGGCACCAGGATCTGCTCAGACTCTAAATACCATTTCAATCTGTGGTTGACTATTCGCTCCATAGTCTTCCCAACACAGCTTGTGAGACTGATTGGCCGGTAACTTGCAGCCTCGGTCTTACATTTCCCTTTCTTTAGTATGGGTATTGTGATGGCTTCTCTCCATACTTGGGGTACCGTTCCTTTCAACCAGCTGTGGTTGAATATCTCAAGCAGTTTTGTCTTTGCTGCTGAGCTCAGATTTACTAGCATTTCGTTGCTGATTTTGTCTGGGCCGGGTGACTTTTGAAACTTAAGCTTGGAAATAGCCTTCTGTAGTTCTCCTAGTGTGATGGGTTCCCTCATTGGGGCAGGAGTATCTGTCTGTCCCATGGTTGCCAGTATTTCTTTTCTTATCTCTCTCTGATGATCTATGTTAATGGGTAAGTTGCTTTCTGAACTGTATCTTCTAGCAAACAAGTCTGCAGCTTGTTTTCCTCTGAAAAGTTTGCCACCTTCATCCAATGTGATAGTCTGCCTAGGTGAGGAACGCTCTTCATTTAGAGACTTGACTAATCTCCAAAGTTTCCTGCCGTCTTTCTCAAGGTTCAGCGATGCCGTTTTAGTTCTCCAGCTTTTCCGTTTTTCTTCTAGCTTTGTTCTCTGAAACTCTGCTACAGCCTTTTTCCATTTGTTGTGAGTTTCAAGTGAAGGCTGAGACTCTGCGTCCTTTCTAGCCCTGTCCATGGCTTCCTGACGTTCTTGGAGTGTGCTGGACCAGTATGGTATGTAGTTACGCCGGCATCCTTTGGGAATGGTTTCTTTTGCAGCTTGTAGTATGCATCTGTTGAAGTCTTTTACCACTTCATTAATGTCTCTGTTCTGTACCTTGAGGGTAGACAGCAGCGTGTTCACCTGATGCCTGAATAAACCCCAGTTGGCTTTTTTGTAGTTCCATCTTGTAATGGCTGGGCCTGTACTGAGAGTTGCACTCTGGACAGTAAGAAAGATAGGGCGATGGTCGCTTCCCCCTAGTTGGTCTCCTACTTCTCTACTAATAGATCCAGCTATATCTGGTGTGGAGAAGGCAAGATCTGGTGTTGAAGTTGTGTGCCATCCTCTGGAGTAGAAGGTAGGAGTATCTGTGGCATTATTGACTAGGATTAGGGAGTGATCATCTTGCCAAGTTTCAACCTCTTCACCTCTGTGATCCAGATGGTTATAGCCCCAGCTCTGGGAGTGGCTATTAAAGTCTCCAACTGCTATAAAGTTGGTGGCTGGTACCTGTATAGAGCTGAGACTCAGGGGTTTGTTGTTCGGACAGTAATAGTTCAGGAGTTCTATTTCCATCTTGTCTACCTTTATCTGCAACAGCTGATATTCTGCTCCATCCATGAAGGTTTTCCTTTCGTGTGCAGGAATGTTATTCCTTACAAGAGTAAGTACTCCTCCTTTTCGTCTATCTTTTCTGTCGGATCTGAAGCATTGATATCCCCTTATTTTAAAGGTTTGATCTGCTTTCAAGTGAGTCTCTTGGATACAGCAAACACTGACTTGCTTCTCATACAAGATGTTTTCCAGCTCTGTCTTTTTTGCTGTATCCAGCCTGCTTGCTGTTCACTCCCTCTGCATTCCAGTGCATCATGACAAGTGGCACTCTTAGTTTCTCTTTTTCTGTTTTGTTTTGGTCAGTAGTTCTCCTCTGCCGTCTGCTGACTCCACAAGACGGTCTAGAGGGTCCTCCAGTAGCTGAGGGTGGGCTCTGTCGAGGCTCAGAGCCCGGCACTGCACCTGCCTGGTGGAGCTCACAGGGCGAGCACCAGTACGAGATTTATTTGACGGTGTACTCTCCATAGAAAAAAAAAAAAAAAGCGAGTTGCGTGATACTGTGGTTTCCGGTGCGCCTTCTGGCCCAGTATCTATGACTTTAGCACCTGTTCAACGGGAGAGTGGGCTCATCCCTAATCTGTTTATGTTCCCAGTAGTAGACTATTCGCAAGCAGCCTGGGGGTGTCACTGCTCTGCGCGGACCTTGTTTACCGAGGCGGCGTCCGAGCTCGTATGGTGAAAATATGGTTGCATTATCTTCAAAATAGCCCTGTCTTTCCTGCCATCCTGCAACTTTGAGTTAGGGAGTTCTGAGCTCCAGTCTCTTTCCCAGGCATTTTATCCTGGCCTGGCACGCATACAGAGGACCCCACTTCTGGTTCTAAGTTAGCAGTTGGGGACAGGTGGGGTAGCACATTGTGCATTCCCCGTCATCCAGGGGGCTCTCCAACTATGCAGAGCTTGCACAATGCTGTGCTCTGGTTCTGGGCTCACCCAAGGAATCCTCACGTCCTGCACAGAGCCACTTCCAGATACCCACCACCTGCCAACCCCCCATTGTAGAAATCTCCTGCATGCGGCCATCCAGTCAAGAGCCAGTATTAAGTCTGGTGCCCAAGTGATTTCCCCCAAGCTCAGTATGCAATTCTGGGTTCTCATCATGCTGCAACACAGGGGGGATTGTGATGCTCAGCCATCTCTCTCAACTCTGCACCGATAAATGACATCGGGGACTTAACTGTGTCTCAGTACTGGGAGGCCCCGTTTCTGGGTACACCACACACAGCCAGTTGAGGCAACGGTCGCCGTGGGCGTAATCTCTCTACAAATTGCAATGTTTCAAAATTACAATTGAATTTTTTTGTTATCCTTCTCCGCATTATTTATTTTATTCATCGTCACTGTCACGTAGGGTTTATATTCATTTAATTTCCTACATCTTCTTCCTATTCTTTCACATAAACTCTCTCTTTTAATATCTCTGTACTTTTTTTTTCCTGTGTATTTTTCATCCATTCGTTTTGCGAATATTATTTTCATATAATTCGCAAACTTTACCTGTTTTCCTTTCTCTTAAACTGAGAATCGCGCTAGGACGATATTACGTAGATGTCAGGGCTGCAGGGCGTCATAAGGCGTGATAAGTCGGTTCGCTGAACACAGGACGTAGCAAATCGTCTACATTCTCACCGAGCGCGCGAGCTTCTTCTCGGCATTAGTCCCGGTGAGGTGTGATACTTTACATCTGCACCGGTCAGTATCCAGACATTTGGCTGGAAAATCCCAAACTGACACGGCGCTCACTTGGGCAATGGAGTCAGGCTGTCTGGGATTTGAAACTGACACGCGTACATCGTGGTCAGTAGGTGACAGTTACGACACGCGTTAAGCGGACGTAAATGTTGGGAGTAGGGGAGATAAATTCGCGTGGCGAATTAGTTTGGGCCCTTTGTCTGATTTTAAGATATTGGCCAAGTTTGAAACTTTAATTTCATTCTCGCTCATAGACTCCACAGTAGATAGGTCGCTCGAAAAACAGAATAGCTGTTAGCGAAGATCTCAGTTTGTTTCGGCAATTTGTCGAACTTCTAGACTTCCAGAAATATTTTCAGCATTTTTATTCTTAAGTTGTGCGACTACCTGTAATTCTGTGGTTGAGGTAATTAATATGATAGATGTATAGATTTTGTGAGTGTTAAAGTGTTAAATCGCTTAATGCATTTTAATCTATTTCTTTAGCGCAGAAGAGAAATAAAGTGGTAGGCTATTATATTTTCTAGGGAAGCATTCAGTGGAAAGCAGACTAAAAATTTTAATTTCTAGCTTATAACGGCAATTGTAGCTTTTTATGAATTTAATTTAACTGCTAATACTCAGTCGAGTGTATTTTTCTAAACTAACGTATAAACTCTAGAATCCAGCCTCAGGAATGATGACGGGATACGCACGTGTTCCTAATTTATGAGGATGCTGATTTTTAAATATAACTTACGTCACGGGAAGTTTAAATGATAAGCAAAGCTCTCTGCTTGCAAGTTTAAATGTAAGTTATAACCAGTTCAGATTCTGTTTATTATATTATATGTGTTATTTTTCCTCCACACAGTGAAAGTTTTGGGGTGACCCTAACTTTACCAGCACCTAGTAGTAGTTTCCATACTTGTGAAGAAATAGACAGTCCTTATTTTGAACCACGTGGGTTTTCTCAAGTAACACTGATCTGACGGTGCAAGTTAGACAGAAATACTAATATCCCTATAACGGGTTTTCAAAGACTGTAATGATAAATACTGGCCTTGGAGCCAGCACTTAATTTCTTCTAGAAACTCTATATAATTTGCTGCCTGGCGGCGTGAATATTAGCAATCATTTTCCCGACTAGATTATATCTTGTGGACAAATCTGTGGTGTGACTAAAGTGAATCCTATACTGAGGGAAGGCACCGACCTGACATTCATCATTTTTTTTAGAAACCTACGCTATTGACACTGTGCTCTGTTAACTCCCGCGCCTGGAATAATTGTTAGGTGACTTAATCAGACATTTGAACAAATTTGCATACCCAAGTAGTCGTTCCCGGAGACTCCAAGTTAAACAGGTCTTTTGGAACTGGGGACTTCTTGGCAGTAGACTGCATTTTTTGAGTCTGTGTGAAAATCTAAAAATCAATGTGTTCCAAGAGGCAGCAAGCAAAGTCGTGAGTACTAGTGTGAGAAGCCATGGCGGAATGAATGAGTGTACGCTGGTTTGAGTGATATTTTTCACTATTATATCTTTGACACCCTGTTGCTGTCCTATTTGTTTTTTTCAATCTGCATAATTTGTTGCTAAGGCTAGAGTTCTTGTGTTTTTGTCTTAGGTTAAATCAGATTTTTTTCAAACTCTGTGCATATAATTACGAGATAAAACAAAGACAACTCTTAGACTCAAACCCTATGTATCTGTGACTCGGGCGCCATCATCTGTTCTCTTAACGGGGCCGGGCTAAACCTAGAGTTAACACTATAACGGGGCTATCATCCTTGCAACATTCCTTGATTTTTTATGACTATGTGTATATGTATTTTCCTTGATGTACTTTCTTTGATGTTGTGAGCCGATTTTTTCCTGATATTAAAATCGCTCTTGAACTAAACAATCGTGTTTGGTCAGCTCGTTCTAGATAATATATATATATCAATTGTTATAGTTTTCCCACGTCTGTGTGTTTACCTGTCGTCACGTGTATGTGCGTGCCTGTGAGTGATAGAAATATACGTATATGTATATTGGTGTAGTCTGTCTGACGCTGTAACAACTGTTGTAGAAGATAGGGGAGAGAGAGAAGAATTCTTTTCGCTTTCAGAGACAGCCACTATATCAAAATCTATCATCTCACGTGTGTGGAAATTCTATTACCTTTCACTAACTCTCACTGAGTCTATCACCTATTCAAACCTATTCAGAAGGGACCAAACCTAGTCTTAATTCTCCTATCGGAAATCTACGACAGTCACAATCTTCGTTCTCGTTCTCTTCCATCTTGTGCTAGTCCTCCCGAATTCTTGATTACTTCCCACAAACTTGTGTAGCCATCATTGTCTCATATTTATTTCCCTGTACTGATATTCTCACGGCCACAATATATCTTGCGTGGAACCTGCTAAGACCAGATTTTTGTCTATCTTTGTTGTAACTGTGAGCGCTATTAACTGTTACAAGATTTACTAGGAATCTATATATGCTACCTGCCCAATGGGCTGATCACCCGTTGGCTTGTCACACCGATTACGGAAACAACGGCAGATGGATCTATTTGTTGTTGCCCTAAAGACGCCGCTAGGCGTGATGGGAAACTACAACAGAGAAAATCAATCTGCTGTTGCCCTTAAGACGCCACAAGGCGTGATGGCCTCTGACTGCTTGGTCGGTCTTTGGCTAAGGACGGAAGAAGAAGAAGAATATATGCTACCTCACTAAGGATCGCTCATTTAAATAACAATTCTCTATACATTGTTCTTGAAACATATTTTTTAAACACTACGTAAATATAGCTATGGCAAACCACCATTAAAGTAACAAAGTCATTATCTCACTCTCCTGTTAACTCATAAATATTTCACACATCTTATTTCAAGAAAAAGCCAATAGGATAGACTGGAGTTCTCTCAGGAAAACCTCTACACTGAGTAGAAGAGGAAAGACTAAGTAAGTAAGTTATTTCAAGAAGTGTTGAATAAAATTGTGCATCCATTTATGAATTTAAAACTAGAAATTATATATGGATCTGTAATTTAATTTCACATTATACAAGTGCTTATTTAAAATCCTAAAATAACTTAACGTACAAGAAATGACATAGCTTCACCAATAAATGGTACGGATTACCGACATAAGCACTGATTAGCAAAAACATATATAACTTATTGCCCAAAGCAATCTGTTTCTGCATACGTATATGAAGATCGAGTGACACAAAGAGACATCATTACTGTAAATAAAAGTCTCCTTCTATGGTACAGGAATTTCATTATTACTTTTGTTAATGTTATTATTGTCGTCATTATTATTTTACTTGTGAAGCCTGAAAGATTTGTTTCCCAACCATTACTGTCTCAAACATATTTTTTTTCGTCTTCATTTCCTGTTTATTTGTAGTACTTTCAGGTTTTTTTTTTGTTTATAAGCCCATCCATCTTCATCGTGCATACCACAATCTCATGGTCTTGTGGTTTTCATTAACTATCTATTTTGCGTAACTTCTGCTCTGTACCAGCGATTTTCTTTCCATTTCGTACTTTTCTCTTTCAGGTGCATCTGTCTTTCGTCTATTGCCAGTGATGTCCAAGAAACTGTTGGAGCTACGTTAATTTGATTTAGGATTTTAATTAATTAATGTGACTTGCTTATTTGGCACAAATTTTGCTCCTATTCTGTTTAAGTGCGTGAATGATATAGCCACAGCAGACAAGATAAGAAACGACTCTGCCCGCCTCGTTTTTTAACCTGCAAGAAGAAAGGTGATATCTCCAGCTGCAAGCAATACTGCGTTTCATAAATTTCTGTAATGGTTTTGTAAGAAACTTGAAAGGAATGATTTACTCAGTTCAGCTAATTTCACGGCTCAACAAGCATTTTCATTTTTGTATTCAGACAAGAAGATATGTATAAATCACGCGTAGAATCCACGCATGTCTGGAAACGGGTCTGACAGAAGTAAAGACACAACTGCTGAATTGGTATGGTCGTGCATAAAACGCACCGCTTACTGATTTTGTGTTGGACTGGAAACATAGAATTCAGAACTGAGCTGGGAACGTCCATTAAACAAAAACGTTAGACAAGTCAATAATCAGCATAGGAAGAAAAACGAAATACTCAGAAAACATGATGAAGGATAACGAACTATAATGAAAGCACTACTGAGAACCAAATGCAACATCTCCAGATGACATTCCGTCACCATAAGATGGAGACAGAGCCGCATTAATACATTTTTGAGCGGAGGGAAAATTAATATTTGTGCCCCTATCCTGCGAGGAATATAGAAAAAAAACTAATGAACTTCCTTCATGCCTTCTTCTTGTAACTCTTAGTGCACAGGGCGGCTACCCTTCCCTTATTACGCCTGTGGATGGAGAAGACACACAAGGCCAATGGGCCATGTTAAATTCTTTGAGAGTTTGGGTGTCTACGTGGGTCCGGCGATAATGTTAAGTACCTGCTTATGTATCCTTGATTGAGGAAAACGTTAACTGAACTTTGTGTCTACTAAGATCAGATCAGATCACATCAGATCACGGTGTCATCTGCATATCAACCTTTGGATGTAATTAATCACCAAAGTTCTGCGTCTCTTGCCTTGATGGTCCACTCTCTTAGGCTCTTTCTTGTCCTGCTCGTGGTGTTACTTCCAAATCATAGCGTTATCTGCCTTTTGTCCGTTACCTTCATCTTTTCCTTCCATCATGGTTTTCAACAGTCTGCCCATGTCTCTTCATATGTCCAGCATATTGAGTAAATTTGACATCATTCACTAATTATCTTTTAATTTCTAATTTTTCTAAGACTCCTTTATTTTGTTTCTTTATGTTTCCATGAACGCAATATTCTTAGGTATCTATATTTTAAGGACCTCCATTCATTCTTCCACTTTGTTGTTCATTGTCCATGTTTCTGCAACATACAGTACAGAAAAGTATATATCCAAAGGTTGTTACAGCCGGGAGTTGTAGTGAGGGTAAGCTCTCACTGCAGATAAAATACTGCTATGGCACGCGCCTCAAGCAGCCTCTGACAACCAAGTCCAGCTCCCGGCCTTCACGTGTGGCTCAATTTGAGCCAGGCGGAACTGTTTTCACGGACGGAAGAAGGGGCAAAGGCGAGCGACTGGCGCCTTAAAACCAGCAGCTTCGGGCAGATAGGGCTCGTGATCCTTGGTTGGTAGCTTATCTAAGAGAAGGAACTCTGAATTCAAACCACTGCTGCCTTGCGGGAATATCCATTTATGGAATTGGCTTCGGGAGTAAACCCTGAGGATAAATCCGGAGTCGGAGTCCCTAAGGTAGTCTAATGTCGATTCGACATTATTCTGGCAACTCCTGCGACGTGGCTGGTACCAAACTGTATCGGCTACTGCCGTTCCTTTGGATCTACTAGCTGTGTGGAGAGGGGGAACATGCTGCATGGGCAACAGCTTGATCTCCATATAACTGTGCCCAAGCTCGCGCCCTGGAGAGGACACTCCAGCTTCACCCTATAGGTGTCGGCAAAACACGGGAAGTAGCAGTTACCGGTTATAAGCATTTTGCCTAATTGGCGTAGGGCATGGCGCCAGGGGCTACTTCCGACAGTGGGAGAGGTTCTAGGATCTCACTGGACAGCTACCGCCCGCTTCAAGCTGGGCAGCACCCAGTCAATAAGGTGTTGTCCCGCCACTGTCTGCTTTCCCCATTGGGTGCATGGGGATTAGGGTCAAACCCGAACTGTGGACAGAAAATTTTGCACCAAGCAATTATCAGAATAATAGAAAAAAGCAAACTCTCAGATTGGGATGCTGGAACGTCCGGACTATGTTGACTGGACTATCCGAAAACCTACAGGACGTAAACGATGTAAGGAAGACAGCCATAATTAATGATGAGCTTAAACGACTTCAGGTGGATATACAAGCACTTCAGGAAACGCGCCTGGCGGGCTCTGGAACGGTGAGCGAGAAGGACTACACATTTTATTGGCAAGGGAAAGATCTTAATAAAACTAGAGAACACGGAGTAGGTTTTGCGGTCAAAAAATCGCTAACTAAAATGGTTGAACCAGGCGAGAATGGATCAGAACGCCTGTTAACGCTCCGCCTGCAAAATAGCACAGGTCCCATCACCCTTGTCAGTGTGTATGCTCCTACTCTGTACTCTGCCTCAGAAGCTAAAGATGAGTTCTACGAGAATCTAGCAGCAGTCATCAAAAGCATACCTAGGCAAGACAGCTTGTTCTCCTTGGTGACTTTAACGCTAGAGTGGGTGCCGATAATGTTTCATGGCCTTCAGGTCTGGTATTGGTATTGGCAAGATGAATGAAAATGGACAACGGCTCTTAGAGTTGTGTGTCCACCATGACCTCTGCGTGACCAACACCTACTTTCAGACAAAACCCCAGCATAAGGTGTCATGGAGACACCCACGATCCAAGCACTGGCACCAACTGGACCTGATTCTCGTCAGAAGGCCACTTCTCAGGTCTGTGCTCTCCACGCGCTAGTACCATAGTGCAGACAGTGATACAGATCACTCCTTGGTTTGCTGCAAAATCAGAGCACAACCAAGAAAACTCTATCGTGTCAGACATGAAGGGAAACCACGCATTGATACCAGCAAGATGTCAGACCCTGTCATGATCGCTCAATTTACTGCGACCTTCAAGAAAGTGCTCAGTAGCCCTCAGCATGGTGATACTATTACAGAGAACTGGGAGCTTCGACGGAACACCATTCAAAGAACTGCACTTGCCATCTTTAGTAAGAAAACGGCAAAGTCAAATGACTGGTTTGATGCTTCATCAGATGTGATGGCACCTGTCATTGAAGCTAAGCGCAGTGCTATGAATGAATACAAACGTTCACCGAGTGCTAGAACCCATACAGATCCTGAAGGCTACGAGAAGCAAAGTTCAACAAACTGCTCGACGCTGTGCAAATGACTATTGGGTCCAGCTCAGTGAGAGCATCCAGATCGCAGCGCAAACAGGCAACATTAAACAAATGTATGACGGTATAAAGAAAGCACTTGGCCCCCCAAAAAAGTAAGACGGCACCGCTAAAAACCACCAGCGGAGAGAAGTTAACCGATAAGGGTAAGCAGATAGAGAGGTGGGTCGAGCACTACTCTGAGCTTTACGCTAGAGAAAATACCGTTACGCCTGCAGCCCTTAATGCTGTCAAATGTCTGCCAACTATGGAGGAGCTGGATGCCGAACCAACATTAGAGGAACTCAGCAAGGCCATTGATAGCTTGGCCTCTGGCAAAGCACCAGGCAGTGATGGGATTCCTCCTGATTTAATCAAATGCTGTAAGAGCACGCTATTACATCCCCTGCATAGGATGCTGTGCCAGTGCTGGGAAGAGAAAACTATTCCTCAAGACATGCGAGATGCCAAGATTGTAACACTGTATAAAAATAAAGGAGACAGAAATGATTGCAACAACTACAGAGGCATCTCTCTTCTTAGTATTGTTGGTAAGGTTTTTGCCAAAGTCATCTTAATGCGAATATACAAGTTAGCTGAGCGCTTATATCCAGAGTTACAGTGTGGATTCCGAGCTGGTAGATCAACAACAGACATGATCTTCTCTCTCCGCCAGCTTCAGGAAAAATCAAGAGAGCAGAAAATGCCTTTATATATCGCCTTTATAGACCTCACAAAAGCATTTGACCTGGTTAGTAGGGATGGACTCTTCAAAATCCTCCTGAAAATAGGCTGCCCTTCTAAAATGCTGGAAATGATAAAGTCATTTTATGACGACATGAAGGGAACAGTCGAATATGCTGGAAGCACGTCACAGCCCTTTGACATACGAAGTGGCGTTAAACAAGGCTGTATTCTGGCTCCGACCCTCTTCGGGATCTTCTTTGCCTTACTCTTGAAACATGCATTCAGAGATGCAACTGAAGGAATATGCCTTCACACTAGGTCAGATGGCCGTCTGTTTAATCTTTCAAGGCTGAAGGCAAAAACAAAAATCAGAAGGGTCACTATGAGACTTGTTGTTCCCTGATGATGCTGCAGTCGTCCCTCAAGGCCAACAGGAGCTTCAGAACTTGATGAACCGCTTCACTAAAGCATGCTAGGACTTTGGCCTCACAATAAGTCTAAAGAAAACGAATTTGCTGAGTCAGAATGCGGGTGCTGCACCAGTTATCACTATCGATAACTATGAATTGGCAGTGGTGCACCATGCAAATTTACGTCATGATATTCTGTGTTCCACAATCCTGTCCCGTGTGCAGCATTATACAACAAGTCGTTGTTATATTCACGGTTTCATTGCTGAAAGGAAATGGTGTTAGCCATTGAAAACAGGGTGTTTTTGGTGACGTAGTCTCGCCCGGGCGTATATTTCACTGCACAGCGACTTTATAAACACCCAATATATATATATATATATATATATATATATATATATATATATATATATATATATATATATATATATATATATATATATATATATATATATATATATATATATATATATATATATGCCAGATGGCTCATATCTGATATGCCTCTCTAAGGCAAAAGCAGAAGGTATTATCTTGAATTGGCATTGTCAGTTCTCCTAGGCACCACACTGTTTTTCTCTAATAATCTTCCAGATATGAGCATCACATTTTTTTCTCCATAGTGTGCTCATAATCGGCTTGCACTCACAAACATTTTCTGTCACGTCTGATCATTAGCATCAGATTACGCGTAGGCAATGTGCTCTCGTTTCAGCTTCAGCTATTCTTCTGACTTCAGAGCCTGAATAGTGCAGTAGTAGTAAATCGTACTTGTGTACTGGTAGAGTAATTAACCGTTTATCTCATGAATTAACTAATTACCCAGCATAATTGCCTGAATATGACAACGTTGACACATCACACTTTTATATCACACAACAGCTGTAGGTCCTTTCAAGCAGGCATCATCCCACAAGGCCACAGATGGATGCTGGTAAACTGTTCCAGAATGTGTCCCAGACGGGTCGTGCCTGATAGTATGTGGAAACATATGACAACCTTTGTCGATTTTGACGCTGATGTCTCTAGTCATGCAAGAATATTTGGGTGATGAGTCTGTATAGAAAGAGCATGGTTTGTTGATGCTGCCACTAGCACTGCTATGGCTGTCACCATTCGTTGAGCAAGTCACGTGAGATGTGTTTCTATTGTTTGAACTACACGCCAGATATGTGTGACAGTGGTTGCTTGTGTTAGTGACTGGAGCCAATGGGGTTTCTGGTTTTTGGGTGCTGTCCTTGTGTAACGAGCAACTGCAGCAATTGCTTGAACAGTCCGTGAAATACGATGGCTGGCAGGGACCATTATTTTTGGGGTTGTTACCACTGTTGCTATTTGCAACAACTTTATCTGAGTACAGCCGACCAGACGTGTTACTGATTTTTTCATTGAATAATGAAAAATGCTGCTTGCTGCTTTTACCAGAGAAGTGTTCGCTAATGTACATGTGCGCTTTGGTCAAACTACGCTCACGACGAATATGAATGAGTCTCCGGTGGTGACGTGTGTCTGTTCTGAGGATGCGCACGGCAAGCAAGACTAGAAGTACAAGGATGAAGCCACCGGCAATGGGCACAGCAATCACCGCGGCCTTGAACCATAGGTCACGATCATCGTCTCGGTTGCTATGGTGATCTCTAGAGTAGATGGCGTAGTCCTCACTGGCTGGGGAGCTTCCTGCAAGGAAAACAAAAAATTAAATAAATAAATAATACATTATAGTTCTGTGAAGCAAACTTTTGTTGTTGTTGCTGTCTGTGATGGAATGTCACCGCTTTATCTGTTGTGCTTCTTATTAATGGTAGCTGTTATGTTTTACTGATAACAGCGACAATGATTACAAACTTTTGATGTAAACCATGGTTAATGTAAGACATGGCTAATGCCAGGCAGCGAGAATTAGGAGCCAGTAGCGATGAGGAGGAGTGTGCAGAGGCACAGCCAGTGAGTTAAAAAGCAAACGATAGTGATGCAATTTTTCAGACTGTGAAAGCCACCATTATTGCAGTTTTGGTTTAAATAAAGCAACGATTATTCTTGGAAATGAAAGAGACCCTCAGGACGTCCGAGGTTCATGGATTAAAACAAAAACAAAAAACCTGTTAACGGATTACCAGTAAGGTTAATGAAAAATAATGTAAGTTAGTAGATTCCCGCTTCAAATTAAACACTAAGAAATAAATAAATAACTTTTAATATCAGTAATAAAAATAAATCACAAATTGAGTAGTACCCAAACGTTTTAAATGTAATGTAAAATAAATTTCTCAGCAGTTTACCCTTCACTAATACAGTATTTCAAAATTCTTTGTTTAATAATTCACGAGTTGTACCATCACAGCTGACAAACAGATAAAACAAATAAGCGAAAGAACGGTAATTTCTTAGCTTATTTGTATGTAATGCCTGAAATTTTCTTACACACACACACATGCAAACCATATTTGGTAAACGGACTGTAAGACAGTGTCGCCGTCTCGAAATATTACAATCTCGGTCTCTCAAATTATGCTAATTATCTCTGACACTCATTATCACTTCTGGGTTACATGTTCAGACGTAAACAGGTCAGACGTTTACGTCTCTGTCGTGACTGAAATTAATTCAATTTACAAGTACTGCGTGAAAAACTGATTAACTCCCTACAATCCAGAATACTGCTGGCGCCTGGCAGTACGTCGTGTAGCGGAATAGATGTTCTTACACAGAACGTGTTTGATTTATGTGGAGGTGTGTAAACTGTCCCGTAATTTGACGGTCGCTGAATAAGTTATTAGATTTTGTGTATATCTTTGGCACTAATTACCCTGAAAATGTAATAAGGAGTCTGAAAACGCTTCCTGGAGAGATTGTTTATAGCCACACAACTTGAAGCATACAAAGATATATGATAGGAAACTCTTTACAGAGCGATACAACAGGAAGCAATCTGATCATCAGAAGAAGTCCCCCCATCCGACAAGTGTTTCGGCCAACCGTACACACCCATATTTATGTGCAATACGTTACATAAAAGCACACATACATCATCATCATTATTTTATTTTGCCCTCCATACAGAGTTTGGAACCACACCACTGTAGCTGCAAGCCTTCATAAAGCAGTTTCATGATCTTGCAGCCGTGGTTTCTGTGGCAATTTGTTTTACGCGATGAGGTTGCTAGCCCGATGTAAAACCTCATATTAGTCGCCTTGTACGACATGCCTGGAGGTGCAGTAGTCCTCTTTTTTCTTTGTCTTTTCAGAGACCCCCGGGAAGCCCACTGGGCACACATTCATTCATCCATCTATATATATATATATATATATATATATATATATATATATATATATATATATATATATATATATATATATATGTGTGTGTGTGTGTGTGTGTATGTATATACATAAATACGTACAACAGTTAATGCATAATGCTAACATTCACGCACAAGTAGAATTGCGTAGAAAGGTCGTAGATAACCGATCCCGGTCTCCCGCGATTCCTAGTCCGCGGCCCTTTTTACTAGTTATGAGACCTATAGCACCGTTAATCGGAGGTCTGCGGAGGCTTTTTCTACGCCACTGTGTTTTTTGCACACACACACATGAGTTTTGGCATCTATTACTCGTCGACAAACGAGTCATTACTATGCCAATGCATGTAAAAGAAGCATCACTGCAAACGTCATTCTTAGATGGTGCTGCCGCTGTTTCCATATAAATATTTCGAAGTAAGCGATTCTTTTCTTCTACCTGGATCGGTCACATACATATTTTGCTCACAAAGTTGGCGGTCAGTCTCAGGATTTCCTCAACTCCATGGAGTTTCTACCTCACAGAGGATGTGAAGGTCATGCTGTCAATTTGCTGTTCTTGCGATGCTGACAATCTTAGAGGATGTATTCTACAGTTTTCTTGTGTTTCACACATGGACAAATCATGGCCGTCCGATTATTACTTTATTGAATACGAGATGGTATTTCTAATTCTTCTTCTGCGTTCGTCCTAAAAAGGACGTTTGTTACGTTGTGTCGCCGTTTACAGCAAAGCTGCGATATCTGCGCCTTTCGGCTCGACACATCCGTTTTCGGCATGGCATTTTTGGGACCGAGTTAACCTTCCCTCTTCGATCCCTGCTCTCTCAGCCAGACTGCAGTGATGCAGCCTGTTTCCAGGACCACCACTTGGAGGTGGAGTAGGGTCTTGGTCAGCTCTGGTTCGCTGACCCCGACGCAAGCAGTCAAGCTATGGATCGCTTACTGCATTCCTCACGTTTGATGCGCCTTCGATCCCGATGGTATTTGAGTCTGCAGTTGCTGGTTCACAGTCTGAGAGTTTACCTCTTCTTGGCAAGAAGTAGGTTGTTTCTTTTATATGCATGTTCTCTGTGCCATTTTTCTTTGAAGCTTTGTTTATTATTGCTTTAATCTCATCACATTTTCATGTCCTCAGTTTGATTGTTGCTTCCCTGTTCTTTAGCTCGTCTCTCATCTCCATAAATCTTGCAGTGATCAGGAATCCACTGTACTTTCACAATGTTCAGTTCATATCTAGTTCTATAAATGTTTGGTATCTATTTGGTGGATTGAAGTAACTAAAAGAAAAGGACACTGTGTATCAGGGCCGGACTGAACGGTCGGGCAATCGGGCAGTGCCCAAGGACCCACAGCACTCTTCCCTAATCTCCATCTATATTAGATGGATGGTTAGGGCCAATGACTCACTTCCCGGAGGACCAGATCACTGTCTGTCCGCCCCTGCTGTGTATTTATACATACATTCAGAGAACACTACAAGACTACTACCAGTTACTCTAACCAACTGTCAGGATCGGAACTTCAGGAGTTTAATATGTATGAAAGGGGATTACCAACGCCTGCACGACGAGTTCATGGGCAGGCGTGGCTCGAGTAAACAAAGCGATTACCGGAGATTGGCACTCGGAGAGCAGAGAGCTCACTAAACATTTTCGAAGCCGGTTAATGGAGAATCCGTCCGCAGGAAGTTGGTGGATAGATTTTGTTTTCATTGTCTTTGATCCACCATCACTAAGCGTTAGCTCTTTGTGATTTTGTTTTCATTACTTAACAGGCAACATTTAGGATAGGCCGGAAGAGATCTCCGGTAAGGCAAACAGAGATCTCGAGCAAAATGTACCTACACGAGAGTTGTAGACAACTGTATATAGCCTACCTACACCAGAGATGTAACCAACAATATGTAGCCAACAGTGGCGTATCCTGGTAATGCGAGCTAGGCGTGCTGCTACTTAAAATGAATATGTACGCCTACTATTTAACCCCTTCCCCTCTTAATTTAAAAACCAACTATATTCAATTACGCAACGATAGTTATTCGGCTGGAAGAAAAACATTAACTAAATAATACATATTTTCACTTACAGGTTTCACTTGAAGATCAGATCTATTCTTCTTTCTTTTTGCAGAAATTTCTCTGTTACAGCATCGTAAAATGTATTCTTCGTTCTAACCTTGCTCAAAAGTTCCTTTTCAATGGACAATAGGCTGGGACTGGAGAGTCGATCTTGACCTTGTGTAGATCTGTGGTAACTGTCTATTCGCTTTAAAGCTGAAAACGATCTTTCTACAGAAGCAGTAGTTGCTGGAATTGTCATTATCAATTCTGCCAGTTTGAACACTTCTTTAAAGCCTGAACTGAGATCATTTTCAACTAAGAACTGCAGTAACTCATGAACTGACTTGTTGCAGAACTCATCCGAACAATAAAGTACAAGAAGTTCATTCTTCAATCTTACATAGTCGAACATTTCTCCATAAACGTCTTTTAATTTTTTGATGAGGTCCTCTGGAAAATTTTTCTTGAAACTGGTATACTTTTGCTCATAAAGAAGGTGGAAATACTCAAGTTTCTTTAAAGCTGCAAACCGTGTTTCTGTATGAACACTAATGTTGTCAATGATTTCAAAATACAGTTGGCAACATGCATCTTTTCCTATTGTGGCAGATTATAATAATATATTTCATATTATCTATTTCTTTATCTACATTTCTCTTTTGCCAAACTTTCATCGTCATACTTTTGCTGTCACCTACGCCTGTTGGTTAAAACCAAACCAGTCTATACACTCTGAGATCGGTCTCTTTCTTTTCATATTAGCACGCATTTAATGCTGGGCGCTATATTTCTTTGATGAGAGTCTACCAGAGACCCATTAGCAACGTGAGCTGTAATTCTAACACCAGCGCCAGAGATCAAATCGTTGTAGAGATCAGACCGTGACTAGATTTGAATAAATTTGAGTAGATAGTGGGAAACCTAAGTGAGAAATCTTTATTACCTTTCCCTGAATCCGTTCGTGATAAGTAATTAATACGACGAATCGGGAGATCTAAAGACATTGCTCGCTTGAGATACGAGCAGAGAGACGAAGGTAACTCACACTGGTTAGCGCATTGCCGATGTCTGGTCTAAGCGTGAACGAAGATCCTGGGTTTTCGGCTTTGAATTACGTATAAGCCGAAAACTGAACGTAGAAATTCCCCGTAGGTGAGAGGTCTGGTTTTGGAGGGTTAATTAACTGTCTTCTTTCATCTTTTAATATATATATACCACATAAATCTAACTTTATTCACGGTTGTTCATTGGCACAACACATCCCTCAAGACCATGCTCGGGAACATTCATCTTCAGCTACATCATTTTGATCTTACCAGTGAAAGTTCTCAGTACGCTACACAAGACGAACTTCAGATAAGTTTTTTCTCTTCGCTAACATATTTAATCTCAATATTATTAATAACCTCTAGTATTGGTTAATTGCTTTTAACGTTAGTTAATAATTGATTGGAGTATTGGTTTAAATAAAAATATAAGTGAAATAGAATAAATAAGCCCAGGTAGGCCAACCACGTGGGGTCTTCTTTTGTAAAGTGCCGTAGCCATCTTGTTTTTCTTTGTGTAATTAATACAGGCATCTTTCATCGTTGAGACGCGCGTGAACAAAATTAAAGTTAATTCAAATTTACTAGCTTAGTAGTAGGACTAGTCAGCTTTTAACTATTGATATCTAAACATAATTTAAAATTTATATATTAAAAAAAAATATTAATAACTTGTCTTGTGTTAATTTAGCATAGATAGAGCATAAATACTAATTGTAAGTCATCAGTGATAGGTATAAAATAAAGATAGAGTAATTAGCCAATATTTAAAAAAAAAAAGAGAGAAAGAAGTGCAGCCAGCTTATAATGCCAAGGGAAATAATCTACTAATTATTTTTTAAATTGTTTTATTTTTAGTAAAATAAATAGGCCTAGTCATAATTTATCTTAATTTGTGTTATTTAGCATTATACAGAGTGAACCAGAGGATAAATCACAATGCCACCAATGCTCAGGTCGCAATCCGGAGAGGGAAAAGCATGGGTCAAACCAGCTGAAAAGGGTAGAACACCAAACCCGACAGAAAAGAACAGGATCACTAGCCCTATAGTCAGAAACACAGAAATTGGACCCAAAATAGAAACAATAAAGGAAAATCTGAAAGGAGGCGCAATTAAAACTGCAGTAAGCAGAAACAACAAAAACGAAGACGCAGGAACCCGGACAGCAAACAAACAGACAGGACACAGGAAAGAAGACAACCATGAGACCACAAGCAAAAAAAAAGTCAGGAAACCAGAGGAGGAGAAAACAAAGAAACCAAAAACAGAATCAAAATAACTCAGATAGCTGGAACAGAAGCCACACTGAGATCTCTCCCGGATGACAAAATCCTGGTCATTCTAGAAGCAATAATAGGAAAAAAATATATTGACAAAGTGCAAAGACATGGAAATGGAGTAACAATCACTGTAAACAACACAGAAAAAGGCAAGGCACTGTTACATGAATTAAAAAGTAACCCAAAAGAAGCACAACTCGCACATGGGATAAAGGTAAAGATTGAATTGATCAAGGAAATTAGAAGATTCGTCATCAAAGGGGTCGACTCAAACCTAACAGAAGAGGAGATCCACACTAACATAACGAAAGAAAACCCACAAACAGAGATAGAAAAAGTAGAAAGAATCAAAACCAAAGAGCAAAAGAATACGACAGTGGTAGTGATAAGTGTAAAGGGCACAGAAATACCCAAGCAAGTCAAACTCCACCAGAGAGCCAAAATGACAGAGGTATTCATACCTAGCATTATACAATGTACAAACTGTCAAGGCTTTAGCCATACCCAACATGTGTGTAAAAGAGCGACACGGTGTAGTTTCTGTGCGGGAGCACACAGACATGTGGACTGTCCAATGGCTAAGGAGGACAAAGATTATAAACGAGAAAACAAAAACAGAAAATGTGCAAACTGCCAGGGTAACCACAGTGCCAGGTATCAGGGATGCCCAGTCTATCAAGAGACAAAACACATATTAAAAGAATCACTAGAAACAAACAAACCATTCTGGCAAATAAAAGAAAGACAGAAAACCAACAACCATCTCCAAAACTCTCAAGAAAATATCATTAAGAAACAAATAAAACAAATAACCAGTGAAATGAAAGACATAAAGGAAAAAATCCAGAAAGATGATAAAATCAAAACACCCATAAACAGTAAAGAAGATGACAACACAGAAGAGACGGAACATATCCTCATCCAAGCCAGACAGGTACTAGAAGAAATGAAAACAGCACAAAAGGAAATAGAGAGAGACCTCAAAAAAATAGCAGAGATAAAAGAAGCTAATGAAGAAATCCTAAAAAAAATAGAGAGAGAAAGAGCTAGGCCTATAGAAAATATGGAAAAAAAATTTAAGGAAACAGTGGAACTACACCTACCATACCTCGCAGAAAGAGTTCAGAGTATAATGGTTACTTGGAATGATGAGTTTGTAGAGAACATAAGAGGTAAAGTGCAAAACCAAAAAAAGTAGATCCCTTATCAAAAAACCTAATAAAAACAATAACATAACTAAGCTAACCATACTAAATGGGGACCAAAGACTCTAGAGCTACAAAGTAGTCCAGTGGAACTGTAGGGGTGCCAGGAAGAACTTGATGTCTCTTATGGGACAGTATAAGGAGGCAAAACCCATCTTTGCAATACAAGAAACCCTCCTGAACCCCAAACAAAAACTGAACTACCAAGGGTATATATAACACTTAGAAATGATAGACCTGAGGGAAGAGGAGGGGGCGTGGCCTTTTTAATACATGAAGACTACAAAATATTAAATTGGGAACATTTCAACACAGAAAATATTGAAGGAATAAGTATAACATTAGACAGTGAGCCAGATAACTTAAAAATAATAAACATTTATAGCCCCAAGGGTAATATAACCGATAGGGACATTGCCACTATTAACACACAAATAGACCAAAGAACATTATTGGTAGGTGACTTTAATGCACACCATGAGGCATGGGGTAACAACAGTAATGATCCAGCAGGAAAAAGACTGTTGGACTACATTGAAAGTGCTGAGCTAATCATACTAAATGATGGCTCAGTGACAAGGGTTAACCCATGCAACAGTGGAGGAGATACAGCAATAGACATAAGTATTATAACACCAAACCTAGCCTCTACTAAATGGGAAGTATTGAATGACTCCAGCTCAGACCACTTACCCATAGAAATAAACCTAAACGACAAATATAGAACTAGTCCAAAAAGCTCGAAACCCACATTCAACCTAAAAAAGGCAAATTGGGAGTCCTTCCAATTAGAGCTAGGTAAACTAAGCATAGAACAAATTGAATCTAACAGTATAGATATATTTGCAGAAAAACTAACAAATGAGATTTTAAAAATAGCAATAAAATATATACCAAACAGGAATATGCCTGAGCACTTAAAACCAACACAAAAAGGTAAAAATAGGAAAAGAAACAAAGATAAAAATCCAGTACCATGGTGGACAGACAGATGTTCAGAACAACTGAAATTGAGGGAGAGGGCCCTTACAAAGTATAGAAAAGCCAAAACTGAAGAGAATTACACAAACTATAAAAAAGTAAGAAATGAAACAAATAAAATAATATTCAGAGCTAAAGAAAAGAGTTGGAGAAAATTTTGTCAAACATTAAACCATAGGTCCCAAATAACTACAGTTTGGAGAAAACTAAAAGCAATTAAAGGAGGAAAAACAGCAAAAAAATTTAAAATCCCAACAATTAAAATACCAGAGAGAGCTGAAACAGATAGAGAAAAAGCCAACATACTAGCTAAATACTTTTATCAGGTTAGTTCAATAGACAGTCTAGATAAGGCAGAAATAAATAGACGAAAAACACTGCTAGAAAAATTAAAAGAAGAAAATATGGAAACCACACAGGATGCTAAGTATTTAAATGCAGATATTACAGTAGATGAAATAGAAAGAGCTTTAGCAGAAAAAACCAATACTACCTCTGGGGAAGACATTCTGAGCTATGAAATCCTCAAAAAGGTACCAAATACAACTCTAAGAGTGATTGCATCCCTCTACAACAAAATCTGGCACACGGGAAAAAAATACCATGTTCATGGAAGACAGCAGTAGTCATCCCCATACTAAAGCCAGATAAGGAAGCACATGATGTCAGCTCATACAGGCCAATATCGTTAACATCACATCTAGGAAAAATTCTAGAAACAATAGTCAACAGCAGACTAAAATTTCATCTCGAAAAGCATAATTTGTACAGTCCAACCCAGGCAGGCTTTAGAAGCCAACATAGTACAATAGAGCAACTGCTGAGGCTGGAACATGATGTTAAAACAGGCTTCAAAAGGAATGAAAAGACAGTAGCTATATTCCTTGATGTAGCAAGAGCATATGATGAGTGTTGGAGGGAGGGTGCACTACATAAAATCAGGAAACTAGGTATAGTAGGCAGAACCTACAATTACCTAGAAAACTTCCTGCAGGATAGATACTTCATGGTACAAATAAACAATGATAGATCTGAGGTATATGAGCAACAGAATGGAATTCCCCAGGGATCAGTAATATCACCATCAATTTTTACGATTATGGTCAACGACCTAGGCGACGAGTTTAAGGACTTAAAAAACAACCTATCTCAGTTTGCAGATGATGCTGCGATATGGAGAACGGGAAGAAATCTCCCATTCCTCTATAAAACAGTACAAAAACAAATAGATAAAGTATCTGACTGGATGAACAAGTGGGGATTTAATCTAAACGTTAAAAAAAACCATAGGAATGATTTTCAGTAGAGGGCGTGTAATTAAAAACAATATAATTGACATAAGCATTAATAAGCAAAAAGTATGCACAGCAAAATCAACTAGATTTCTTGGCATGGTACTAGACCAGCAACTAAACTGGAACAAACACATAGACCTTTTAGTGCAAAGCAGTAGAGGACTTATTAATATGCTAAGATATATGAAAGGAAGTGGTTGGGGCGCCTGCAATAAGACAATGTTAACATTCTATAAATCATTTATTAGAGGCAAACTTGACTATGCCAGTGTTGTCTATGCATCAGCCGCCCCAAGCAATAAGAAGAAACTAGACACAGTCCAAAACCAGGCACTATCAATAATAGCAGGTGCCTCAAAGGGAACATCAGCAGAAGCACTAGAAGTAGCGCTAGGCATTATACCCCTGGAGCTAAGGAGAAAAGAACTGAGATTCAGCTACTGGGCAAGAGTGGCAAAAGATCCAACTCACCCGGCACATAAAACCTTTGATAGGGGTAACCAGTACATAGGCCACATTCCATTAAACCATAATAGATACCCGTCAGGGTGGAAAACAATGGATGAAGTGGATCAATACCCAGACCTGTTTAATGCGATAAACAGTAGTGCTCTGTATAAAGCAAAGATCCCACCATGGGAATTAAAAGTGCCAGAAACTGACTCCCACTTATCAAAGATCATAAATAAATCTAACGACATAATCTCAGCAAAAAGTAAAACACTAGAGTACATAGAACGGTATACAAATAATAGCCTAACTATATATACAGATGGGTCCAAAGATGAAGAAGGACAATTAGGAGCAGGAATAGCAATACCAAAACTAAAAATTTATAAAAGATACAAAGTAACAAGTAATACATCTATCTTTACAGCAGAATTAGTGGCAATCCTAAAAGCTTTAGAAATAGCTGCAGAAAATCCACCAAAAAAAGTAACCATTCTCACAGATTCCCTATCATCAGTACTAGCAATCAGAAACAGAACAGAAGGCAGCAGGCCAGACATTATAGAGGAAATACTACAGGTTAATACATATCTACAAAATATAGGATGCATTGCAACACTAACATGGATACCATCACATGTGGGGATAGCAGGAAATGAGCTAGCAGACAAAGAAGCCAAAGGGGGGAGAACTAGCCATAACCAAATTGAAGTAGGCTTAGGGAAGTTTGAAATTAAGAGCTTAATTGCTCAAAAAATAACTAAAGAATGGATAACAGCATGGGACCTAAGTAAAAAAGCAAGACACTCATATAAAATCCTTAAAAAACCAAGCAAAAAATGTCAAATAAAAGATGAACTAAAAATACCAATTAATAAAAAATTGCTGAGACTCAAGCTGGGAACTGGATATTTCATGATAGAGGAACCCACATGTGAAGAGTGTCAAGAACCAAACACAATTAGGCACTTTCTAGTGGACTGCAAAAAATATGACCAACAGAGGCAAAACATTAAGACATACTGTAGTAACCACAAGGTAGAAATGAGTGTAGAAAATCTCATAGGCACAAAGAGCCCTTCAGAAATGCAAAAGTTAATAAAACACTATATTACAAAAACTAAAGCTAACATATAAAAATCAAATAAGGAATTGAACCAGTAGTCCAAACTGGTGAAAGACTCGCCCCAGAAACATACAGATTAACCAAATAAACCATCCAGTAAAAAGCAAAAACATACTAACTTAGAAAATAGCATATATTGGAATTTTTTTTTAAAAACCATGTTGAACTATAACTACAAAAGGAAAAATACCGACTAGAGATAATATAATATAAAACAAATACAAACAAAAACATATTACAATAAAAGAAACACGTCCTGATATAACCAACAAATCCATGTACATGGTAGATGGTTGAAAGGGGCGTGCTACAAAATGAAGTAGCAAACACATTAATAAAAAAAAAAAAAAAAAAACTTTATTCACTCAGTACTCCTCAGCTTTTTAAGACGTCTAGCGGCGATTTCTAGAAATCCTTTGTATTAAGTGAAGTTTCGTAGTTTAATGTTGGAGAATAGTCTAGAAATAGTTGTGTGAAGGTAAATATACTAGACTAGTAATTTTGAGTGATTAAGTGGTAAATCGTCGATTATATTTCTCTAAGAATTTTGTGCAGAGTGATTTACTAGTTTAAGCGTCATTATAATTCTCTAAGTTTTCCTGTGTTACAGTGGATGCCAGCTATAACTTAAAATTTAATTACTGCTAGTAACCAGTCAGAGAATATTTTAACCAACTAAGTAATGCATCGATTCATCATGAGTATTGACGAAATATGTATTTATTTCTAATTCATGATGATGGATTCTTTTTAAATGACTAGAATTTATTTCACGGAAGTTTTTTTTAAACGATGAGACTAGCTTATAGTTTCTAATTTAAGTTAAATAACCGAAGTGAATATTATTATATTTTACGCGGGGTAAGGATAGGATTGTGTATAATATATTATGTTAAATATTTGCATCTTTTCTCCTTATACAGTATTTGGGTCAAACCCTAAAAACTTACCAGCGGCTTCCATTCAATGTATATCTGAGAATAACCAAAGAAAGAAAATTTTTGTACTTAAATACGTGGGTCTTCAAGGTAAACCTGTCTGGCAATTGTGGTTGCACCCAGAAAGAGACAAGAGTACCGACCTAAAAGACATTAATACTAAATGTTGTAACTGGGCCTTTGGAGCCAGATTATATTTCTTTCCAAAATCTCATTTACATTCAGTCCATGTGGCAAATTACAAACATTAACATTTCCGACGGTTAATCATTTGTGGTGTGTCCAGGAATTTTATACTGAGAAAAGTTGCCGACCTGTCATTTCCTAAACATTGGAAACCTCAAGATTCTGACACTTTGAGCACTGTGGCATCTCTTACCTGAATTGATTTCCAGTGACATAAACAGTAATCCTATAATAAAAACAGTGAAGTTAACGCTCCCCGGAGAATTGGAATTAACCGGTCTCTGCAGAGCTGGGGTTAATCTTTGCCAAAAGAATACTGGATTTGTGCTGTATATGTATGTTCTGAAGATTGTTCCAGAAGGTGTAAATCAAGCTGTAGGTAAGAACGAATGTCAGTGGCACTGTTGTATGGAAAGAAAGAAAACAGGAAGGAGTGGTTCTTTGATCATATAAAGTCATATATATGTACCCACTTTGTAATACTTTGATGATGCATAGTTTTGCTAAGATTGTTTCCTCTTAGAATAGACTAACGTATCAACTCTGTTCTTTACTGTAGAGGGAAATTCTAGACCATAGCGTAAACACCTTTTGACTCTTTTGGGGGTTAATAACTTCTTCTAATGGGATTCTTGTGTTTCAACAGAGGGAGAGAGGATTACACATATGAGTATAACTCTTTGATTAATTCATTAACCTATGTTTACTTGTATTTGATTTGATAGTCATATTCTTGCTGTTGTAAAGTTTCTTTATGATAAATAAAACTTACATAAACTTTAATTTTGTGTGTCGGTCAGCTTGTCCCAAAAGATCCATATTCCATTATTGTAGTTTTCACGTCTCTGCGTCTAACTGTCGTCACTTATGTGTGTGTGTGTATGTGAATGGTGCTATATATATTAATATATATTCTAATAGACTGTCTGACAAACTAAGTTCTGTTGTAGAGATAGGCTGAAGGAGAGAAGTTTCTCGATTTCAGGGACAGACTCTAAATAGTTTCCACCATCTCACTCGTGAAAAACCTATTTTCTTTACATTACCTCTCACTGAGCTATCACCTTAATTCTCCTATCAACAAATCTACGACACCTATACAACCACGGCGTCGTTTATTTGTAGGTGATTCAAATTCTTCTCCCCTCCTTCCCAATGCAGCATACCAAATCTCATTAAAGGCAGTATCCCTTGCTCATTTTTGATCTCTTCTATTTTCTTGCAGTAGTACAAAATATCGAAATTTCTTGTTTGAAGTAAATTGTATAAAACATCTGTATATGCAAATAATCTTGAAAACACTCGAAGTAGGAAAATTGTATTTAGGCTTCTCAAGAAAGACAAAAAGCCTTGCGATTTAATCACTGTGTCAGCATTCTAAAGAACAATCAATGACATTTTCAAAAAAGTCAATAAGCTCTAACCAATGATCGTTCACTGTATGTACTAATCTGGAAGTGAAGTTCCACCTGGTAGGTGCTACAGTTGGCAACTTCTTAGAAAGAAATTCTTGAAGAGCTATTGTTCTCTTAGACGATTTTGAGAAAAAAGCAGAAAGACCATTGAGAGTTATAAAAAAAATATTTCAGTCTTTGATATTCATCAAACTTTGTTGCAAGACGAGGTTCAATGCATGGGCACAGCAATGAGTAAAGAATGCTTTTGGGTAAACATCAATAACCTTTTTTTGTAAGCCATCCAAATGACCTGCCATCACAGACGCTCCATCATAAGTTTGCCCAACTAACATATCTTTAAGTTTGTATTCTTGTACCGTGCTAACTACATGTTTAAACAAACCTTCTGAGGTTCTATCCTGACTAACGTCGGTAAGCCCGACAAACCTTTCATAAACAACACCATCTAATACATATCTTAAGACGGTTGACAGCTGTGATTTGCACGTAATATCACAACTCTCATCCAGAAGTATAGCAGCAAAGTTTGAAACGTGAACTTCCTTCTTTATTTCATCAATGAGGACTTCAGAGATAGCCCGAATGAGATCATTTTGCACAGCCGGAGAGGTTCCGCGGAAAACTGTAGAGCTCTGTAGATGATGTTCCAAAAGAGGGTCATATTGCTGAAGTGCATCCAGAAACTCTAAATAGTTGCCTCTGTTGAAAGAGTCATTACATTCGTCATATCCTCGGAAAGGAAGCTCCTGTTTACCAAGAAAGCATACCGCATCAATCAGATGTTTCAAGAAATCTCGATTCTTTTTTACAAGTTCATTATGTTGGCTGATACTTTTATCGAGCTGATCATTAAGCAAGACGTCCACTCTTTGTCGGCCAAACATTTTCAGCTGAAAAAAACATTGGACATGGCTTTTAGTCTTTTCGTGTCTCTGTGCAGCTGTACTTAAGTGGTTAAGATCATCAAAACCATTTCTACTCCATACGTTGCCTTCTGAAGAAAATAAAAAACAACGCCAACAGAACAATTTATTCCTCTTTTCACCACCAGTTAACCAATCCACCGACTTGTAATGAGCTGTTGAAAAATGGCGTGTTGTTGCGTACATATTTCTTTTATGGAATTATGCGACGCACGGATTACTGTACAAATGTATTGTATGACTATTTGATATGAACAGTATTTATTTTGAAATGCTCTCATGGTCAAAATTATATCACCCATGATTAATTCATACTTTTGTTGTATGGGTGGTCTCTCTTGAATATCGATTTGGCGGATGGATCTAGACTCCGTTGATCTATTCTCTGTTCGGTCAGAAACAGATTATTCTTGCTTAGGTTTATGCAGGGATGTTTATAGTCCGAGTCTATGTTTACTCAGTGTCTGTTGGAGACGATTCGGTCTTATATCGGGTTATCTTTGTATGTCTATGTCGGACTATTTTCCTTGTACTGTATTGTGGGGTCAGGTGCTTTTCGGCGCATGAAGATACGTTAGGGAGTTCTTCGGTGATGGCGAAGCCTGGCGGGAAGTCATGTCTGAGACCTGCCAAAAGTTTGTGATCTCTTTTTTGATTATGGGAACGAAGATAGTTTCTTCTGGGATGGTTAAATCCATGAGTTCCCTAGTGTTCATTCCATAACGCGAGGAGAAAAGCGTTTCTGTGTTTGCTAGTGGTTTTTTCCTATGACAAGGTAAAAAAACTGTTTACCGAACTTTTTCCATTCCTAGGCCTAATATGGGAAGACAGCTACATGAATTGCACCATGTCAGTATGTCAGAACGACATGTTATCTAGCAGCACTGATTATGTATATATATGCAGCAACTATGAGGAAAGAATATGCTGAATGTTATAGAAACAGTTATGTTCATGAACTGAATATTTATTGAAGCTTCATTGTGCATCGTTAGAGTGAGCGAGGCTCACAAGACTAGAAGCCATTTTGGAATGCTATTTGTTGTTGATCATTTACCAGAGAACAGGGACGCCCTTATTATCAGGTGATGATAAAGAGATCATACTTATGCAAGGAAAACCTACTATTGATAGTTTAACGTTTTCTCAGGAAATAATGGCTGAACTGTATTTAACGGAATCTTCGCTAGAGTGCAAGTTACGTTTATGCTAAAGAGGTTCGGTCTAGGAACCAGGTTGGAACTTTAATATTTATATAAGATATGGAACTCTGAATGCTTGTATACTGACGTTCCATTGTGATTTTCCTCAACATGAATGCCAATGTATTATTGTACACCGTGGGTTAACAATATGCTATTGATGTCGACCTGTGTTCCTGTAACTGTACCCATTCTGTCCAAGTGTGTGCGTCAAATTAAACTATTGAAACGTCTACAGTAGTCTGCATCAGTAACTTCTAGATACGTATGAATGAGTGTTTGAACCTTCAGTCAACTCCACAGAACAGTCTACACATTCGCGTATTGACATCTCTTGTAACACTCATTGTCAACAATGCCTTCTTGTCGGGGCCTCATTGTGTTGCAGGGCAAGGTGACCCGTATACCTGACACTGTGCTTGGTTATTAGAGTTGACCAGTTACACCAATACACCTTTACAACGTGCTCGGATATATACACAGTAACGATGAAGCAGAACAGAGCTTTATCAATGTGGTAGGCCAGATTTCTGGGCTTAACCTGCACAGTAGACATTGGCGGAAGTTGACAGCTACTGATACCAGTTCGTTTCCCTGACGCCTGATACGACACACCAGCAGTGATAGTCTACACTTGAGTGACAGTTCCTCACGTGACCTATGAAACGAATACTGAATCTAGGTCAGCACTTGTTTACATTTTTCTCTGTACAGCCATAATTAAACAGGACACTTGGATCAAGTGAATAGTTGACCGAGTTAGCAGGAAATGCAGTACTATTGAGAAGTGGATATATTTCATCAGTGGATCTTCTAGTGTGCTCAAGAAAAAAATTGAACAATGTAATAGTTTAGTAAATAAATCTATTATTTAATAAAGTGGCAAGTTATTTTGATTAAAAATTGAGCCTTCTCTACAACACTCTATCCACAACACATTCTATTCATGATATATATATATAGTGTATGCTATATGTATTTATGTTTACATGTTATCTGTTTATATGTGACTAGTATAAGGTATACCGAGTAATATTGGTCTTATATTAGCGTTCTGTAGGGGCAATTTTCTTAATTGAAAATTTGCAGGCAACATCTGTTGCTATTTTTGTTAGTTGTGTTGAGGTGTTCTTTTCTTCGTTGTTTTTGTTAATAATTTTGTGTTCCTTAGTTTTGTTTGATCTGTTTGTATTTGTAGATCTCCCCTTTTCTGTCATTTATTTCTATACACCAGTATGTCTATACACTGTGGCGTTATTTGTCTTGTTGATTCCATTGCAGTTGTCGTCACAGATTCTGTGATTATTTTCATTGATTTATCTATTTGACTTAGTTGATTTCTGCAATTGTTTTCATATTGTCTTTTATGCTTGTCCTTTGTTAATGTCTTTGGTTGACATATGATTTGAGGTATAGTTGAGTACACGTATGTTATATTATAGACCAGTACTTTATTATTAATATTGTTGTACACGGAAATATACAAGACCTTTGTAAGGCTTGTCTCCCACAGAGATTGGGATAGTGAGCTAATTAATCGAGTTCATTGAGAACTTGTTCCTGTTTACTAGGAAATAGATTACATTTTTGTGTCAACTGATTGCTATCATTATTAGACATCATGTCTACATTGGAATACTTTATTGCACAAGGGAAATCCCTTGATAAGTCTGGTAAGGAATTAGAGGAGTTTGCAACTGCTCAATTTGCCATGGTATTAAAGTCAGAAGAGAAGAGGCAAAAAGAGGAAAATAAATGGAAAGCAGAAGTTGAACAAAAGAAGATAGATGCTGAGAATTTAAGATTGCAGATGCAGGCTGAGGAGAGAAAAGCTGCTGCTGAGGAGAAAAAAGCTGCTGCTGAGGAGAGAAAGCTTCAAATAGAACAAAAGAGATTAGACAGAGAAGCTGAACAAAAGAGATTAGACAGAGAAGCTGAACAAAAAAGATTAGAAAGAGAAGCTGAAGCTGAACAAAAAAGATTAGAAAGAGAAGCTGAGGCTGAACAAAAGAGATTAGACAGAGAAGCCGAGGAGAGTAAGGCAAAAAGAGAACATGAAGAAAAACTGTTAGCATTTGAGTTAGAAAAAATTAAATTGACAAATATGGGTATTGCTAATCAGTCAACTGGGAATAGTGGTAAACCTTTTACTTATAAGGTCAAGGTACCAGCGTTCAATCCTTCCAGTGACGATATTACATTCTGGCTGGATAGATTTGAACGCTCTTGTCGAGCTCATAATGTGGATAAATCACAATATGCTAATCAGTTGTCAGAAAATTTGAAAGGTGATTCTCTGACTAGTTTAAGTTTGGTTGAAGAGGCTGACAAGGATAATTATGATGTTATTAGGGCAGCCTTATTGAAAAAATATCAATTAACTGAGGAAGGTTACCGTATGTTGTTTAAGAGAATGGTACCTGAATCAGGGGTAGAATTCTCAGAATTCATTGCAAGGACACGTCTTACATTTAATCGTTGGATTGAGCTATCCGTGGCTCAGAAAATGTGATGGCAGACATTTTGTCTAGATGCCCACATGATTCCACCTAACTGTTAGATCCTCAGGTTTAAATCTACTACAATTTTTTTCCTCTCTATATTAAAATATGTACACATATGTAATGTATGATATATTGATTGTATTACTACTTAGCGGTTCATTGATGTATATTCACCGCCAGGTCTTTTTAATGTTTTCTTCTTTGGTAATCATGAACTTAAGATATCTAATATGAAATTATTGGATAAACTATTGTATAAATTGTGGCAGTGCCAGTAGTGTAGTAGGCGTTGGTGACACCTCTCTGGAAATATTTATACTTAGAGAAATACTTTCTCTGAGATCTTGAGATATATTCTCACTTGTCGTTTCATATGACGACTTAGCCTCACATTAGGCGTTATATTTGTTTGGAATGCTTATCATCTGCGCATTGTTATTCGTGCGTTATGAGCCTATTGTATGTTGCTCTTAGATGTATTTAAAAAAAAAAAAATGTTCCATTTTTTTCCCCGGGGGGTGTGGTAATCTGTTGCGTACATATTTCTTTTATGGAATTATGCAACGCACGGATTACTGTACGTAGGTAGGCATACAAATGTATTGTATGACTATTTGATATGAACAGTATTTATTTTGAAATGCTCTTGTAGCATAATGGATAAATACGCTTAGTTAGATTGTATTATGTATACACACTGCCTTCGCTAAAGAGTTAATCGCGAGCGCCAAAGAGTTAATCGCGAGCGACAATATTTACCAGCACACGCATGCGCAGTCTATACCTCGAAGGGAAGGAGAGAAACGGAAATATTCATAATGGCGAAGCAATTTGTGCATTGGGACGGATGGAATTTCTTAAAGGACGACTTTGGGAAGTGTCGTTATACAAGAATAATAACGGAGTTCGCTGGTGGGAATGTTCATACATGGAAATCTAAAAGGAAATTGGTAAGTAGGATGTATCTACTGAGATATCGTTTAGTTTGTGAGATGGCCACTTTCGAGGGTTAGGCCTAGTTTTAATCTAAATAAATTTATTTGGACTGCATACCCACATGGAAAGCCAATATCAAGGAATGGATTTGAAGCTTGTCACAGGGGATTTCGAAGGATATTGACCAGACAGTGATAACCTAGGCCATTTAAGATATATATGCCTTAATAAATTGCAAGGTTACACACAATGAGCCCAAAGAAGACATTTTCTATAATTATTTTGGGCCAATCAGATACGACTCTCTCTGACGTACGCTCCATTAGTATATAAGGGAGGCAGTTTCAAAATTCATTTATCACACACAACCTTGTTAAGCCCAGCCAGAAGAAGCAGAGTAGACCACTGTCATTGCCAAGCCAATTTTGACTATGCAGGGCAGGAATCCTCACTAAAAGTGTAATTCTGTGTTGGAGAAAGATTCTGAGAGGGTATGTAGGGCTATCATAAGTATTTATGTGAATAATGTACATTTTATTTCAGGAATTAATAGGCTTGTGAATATACCAAACATATTGATTGTGTGAATAGGATGGCTAAAGCTTGGCAAGCCTTTAAAACTACCCACAGCAGTCATTGCTAACCATAAGCATATCCAGTAGGGTTTATTAGTACTATGTTACTAACTACCATAAAAGGACCAACTATGACTTGGCATGAGAGTGAGGAAGGCAAAGGCTGCATCAGGAGTCATAGTTTCATATTGATTGTTTATTATTGGATTGAAAATGTTTTGCAGTAGACACCAATCTGTCTCCCTACTCTGTATCATACAGAGCCATTTATCATTCATTGTACACACAGCATCTGAATAAAACATTCTCATCTCAGCACACAGTAGAGATAACAAGCATCATAAGCAACCATTGGACACATATTCATTGTTTCAGGATCCTAGTGCACCATCACAAGTGTGATCATGTTCTGAGGTCTGAGGTCCTTATATCCTGCTATATGTGAAGCCCAGAGATAGAAGGAGCCTATTACTGTCATTCCCCTTACTGTTTGGGAGTTTGTGCAGCACAGACTATCAGTGTGTTAGTACAGTGCAACCGACCTGTACCAGAGTTACTGACTTGGACCAGAGTTAAGTCCCATGTTCCTAGAAACCAATGTGAGACCAGCTACTACTGTCAATAGAATGTTTTAAATGATGAACTTGAGCTGTAAAGATAGGAGAGACAGATAAACTTTAATTATTCATTATTAAAATAAATACAGAAGGACGGTGAACATTCCTGGTGGACAAGATCTAGTGTAAAGGAACTTGTTAATTAATAGATCCAAAGTGGATCCTTGTTCTTTTGTATTTACTTACAAATAGATTGGAATGTACATACTCTACCATAATCACCATTGCCGCAACATTCACCCATCATTACAATAGTACATAGTGTAGATAATAAATTATTTGAATTGTAAGCCACTTGAGTTATTAATTACTTTTATTCAAAAGAGTTACAGTTCAATTTTCATAGTTACATAAGTACATCATAGGAGATCAAAAGTGAGAGGGCACCAGTATAATCTGCTTGTCTATATCTAATTCTTGCTACAGATTATTCACAGCATTGATCTTCTTGTGAGAGTGAGACCAGTGAACCCTAGACACTGGGAATTCACCATTGTTCAGGAGAGAACCCTACTTCTGTCAATACTATCACTACATCTATATATATAACCTCCCGCTACACTGGGGGGCTCGTCCGGGATATTCCTGTGTCCACAGAGCCATATACTATCTACACTATCTATCTCTTGTCTGTCTAGAGCCACTAGTAGTGTGTAAAGTAAATGTTAAAAAAAAAAATTGAATTCTAAAGTAAATTTTCATTAGGAAGTACCATTGAGTACTAGAAAGACAGTAGAGGCTCACATTGGTTACTTGGATTGTATTGTGGTTAATTAATTAAGTAATTTAATTGGTTAATACAGTTGATAGAACTATATACCCTCTTATTGGTAATACATCATGGCTGAATTGGTGAAGTTTAGAGCTGCGATTATGCAGGAAGGAAAAGACTTGTGTTTGACAGGAGATGCTCTAATTCGACATATCACAACTGAAGTAGATAAATATTTAGATAGAGAGAATAAAAGAATGGAAGCTGAAGCTGATAGAGAGACTAAAAGAATGGAGGCGGAGGCTCAAACTAAGAAATTAGAAGCTGAAAGAGAAGCCGAAGAACGAAGGTTGCAAAGCGCTCATGAGTTGAGTTTAAGGGAGCTTGAAATCCAGGGAACTGCTAGCAATCATGGTGGTAGCTCGCCTAAGTCTGAAAGTAACTCCAACCAAAGTACTTCTACGGGAGCCATGAACTTTCATTTGGATCCTTTTATTGAAAAGGACGAAGGAATAGAAGACTTCCTTGACAGGTATGAGCGGCAGGCTACCTCATATGGTTTGGAAAAAGAGAAGTGGAATTTGAAGTTGTCACAAGGATTGAAAGGAGTAGCTTATAATGTGTTCTTAAAACTTCCAAGAGAAGATCAGAATAATTATGAAGCCTTAAAACAAGCATTGTTGGTTAGGTATGAACAGAATGCAGACTCTTACCGTAGAAAATTTAGAAATGCTAAACTTCTAACAGGAGAAACATATCAGCAGTTTGCCGCAAGGTTAGAGATGTATTTGCTGAGGTGGTGTCAATTAGGAAATTTTACTCCGGATTTTGAAGGGATCAAGGAGATGATCTTAATAGAACAACTCCTGGAGTCCATGTCGCCTGAGACAAAGACCTTCCTAATAGAGCACAAGAGAGAGAGACTTGAGGAAATAATCATCTATGCAGAGAGTCATAAACTGGCTCATCCCATGTCTCAAGTGAATAAGAGGAAACAAGTAGAAAGCTTTAAAGCTAACCAAAACTCAAATAAGTTTGAACAAAAGGACAATACAACCAAATACAAAACCAGATATGAAACTAAAGACAAGGACCCTCTAGGAACAAACAAAAAAACCATCAAGAAAGGAAGGAAAGTGGTGTAAAATTTGCCAAATGAACAACCACTATACTGCGGAATGCAGAAGAAAGAATCCTCCTCATCACGCTGCATGCCTTACAACAGGGAACAAGGGAAGGAAGGACCTGGCAGATAGTCAGAAAGACCTTCATCATCCCCCTGTCTGTGAGGAAGTGACCTTGAATGGCACCCAAGTACTGTGCTTATATGATACAGGCTTGGACTTTGACTCAGTAGTGTGCTCTTCTCTAGTGAGTCCTGAACAGATAACCACAGAAACCGTGGAAATCAGAGGACCAGTCAAGGGAGCAGGAACCATGACACTGCCCATAGCCCGTATCAACATAAGATCTCGCTATGTGGAAGGAGAGATCAAAGCAGCGGTGATGGACAACCCTATATACCCATTAATATTGGGATGTAGATATGTTTTTCTGGGAGAACCTATAAGACCCATAGTCATGGCGACAGTACAAACCAGGGCAGGCTCCAAGAAAAGGGAGGAAAATATCATAAACACTCATCCAGAAGAGATGAAACAGGCTCAAGAAGCCGATAGCACCTTGAAGCCTTGTTTTGGTAAATTGCCAAAGGCGCATAACCCTCCAGACAAAGGAGATTTCTACATGAAAAAGGGCCTACTATATAGAAAAGCTGGAACAGGCTCTAAAGGACATGGACAGCTGGTAGTGCCTAAATCATACAGAGAACAGGTTATGACACTGGGACATGCTATACCATTCAGTGGACATATGGGAATAGGGGCCACTGGACAAAGAATAGCTTGTCACTATTTCTGGCCAGGGATCACAGAGGACATAAAGCGGTTTGTGAGATCCTGCCCAGAGTGCCAACGGGTAGCTCCTAAACATAGGACTGCACCGGCAACACTGGGAGAAATGCCCATCATGGGAACCCCCTTTGAACGTGTTGCAGTGGATATTGTAGGACCCCTCACGAGGACCAAGAAGAGGAATGCCTATATACTAACCTTGGTTGATACTTGCTCGATGTGGGGAGAAGCAATAGCCATGTCATCTATTGATTCTAAACATGTGGCAGAGGCATTGTTAACAATATTCACCAGATTAGGTTTCCCTCATCAAATATTAACTGACAATGGATCTCAGTTTAAGGGAAAGCTAACACAAGAGGTATTCCGGATATTTCAAGCCCGACATTATCATTGTAGCCCTTATCACGCCCAAGGGAATGGCCAAGTAGAAAGGTTCAATGGGACACTGATCTCAATTTTAAGAAAGTTGGCCAGTGAAAAACCAGATACCTGGGACACCTACCTACCTGCTGCTCTATTTGCATACAGGGAAGTCCCACACAATTCAACAGGATTGGCTCCAGCTACATTGTTGTTTGGTAGACCAATCAAAGGTCCACTGGAAGCATTGTTGCGGACATGGACTAACGAAAAGGCAGAAGAAACAGTCACTTCCTCATACCAATATATCAATGAGTTAACTTCTAGATTAAAAACAGGTTGGAAGCTAGCAAATGATAACCTAAGACAGGCCAGGAGGAAGCATGCTGCCTATTATAACAAAAAAGCCAAAGATAGAGAACTGGAAGTGGGAGAGAAAGTTCTATTACTGTTGCCCAGTAGCACTAATAAACTGCAAATTGGATGGCAAGGACCATATGTTATCTTGGAGAAATTGTCCAGAACAAACTACAAGATTGATAAGAAAGGGAAAGAGAAGGTATACCATGTTAACCTTCTTAAAAAATATTATGATAGGGCTGCCTCAGAAGTTGCCCATATTATGACCTTAGCCATTGCAATTGAGATGAAAGATGAACCATTATCCTCTATGGAATACCCATTAACAGCTACAGAGAGTTATGAGCAAGTCAATATTAGCGATCACTTAACTCCTGAGCAGAGGAACCAAATTCATGAAGTGTTGGCAAATCATGCAGCTGTACTCACAGATAAACCTGGATGTACAAATCTGCTGGAATATGACATGACAGTTTCAGATCCCACTCCTATTTGTATGAGAACTTATCCCATTCCTTATGCTAAGGCACAGGCACTTAAGGAAGAGATTCATCACTTATTAAAGGAGAACATTATCTCCAAATCAGAATCTCCCTACAGTTCTAGTGTGGTGTTGTTAAGAAAACCTAGTGGAGAACACAGACTGTGTATAGACTATAGGAAACTAAATGCTATCACAGAATCTCAAGTGGATCCACTACCAGACACCAACCAACTCTTTTCTACCCTAAGTAAAGCTAGATACTTTTCTAAAGTAGATCTGAGTAAAGGTTACTACCAGATACCAGTTAAACAAGAAGTGAGAAAAATGTTGGCTTTTAGCACATCCGATGGGCATTATGAATTTAATGTACTCCCATTTGGATTGAAGAATGCACCCAGTATATTCTCACGTATGATGAGGAAATTGTTAGAACCATTGCAAAATCCTCACATTACAAACTTTATGGACGACATTCTCATTGCTACCAACTCATTTGAGGAACATATAGAAGCACTCTCAATGTTATTTGATAGGTTAAGAGAAACAGGATTGACGGCACGACCAACCAAGTGTCATATAGGATGCCACAAATTGGACTTCTTAGGTCATACTATTTCGACAGGCCACATGACGCCAGACCCAAAGAATGTAGAGAAATTGAAGAAGGCACCCAGACCACAGAAAAAAAAAAGATGTACGATCTTTTGTGTCGTTATGCGGATTTTACCAGAAGTACATACAAAACTTTAACTCCTTGTGTGCGCCGCTAACTGACTTAACAAAGAAGGGGCAGCCTGACACTATAAAGTGGACTTCTGAATGTGAAAAGGCCTACACCGAACTGAAGGATAAACTTACCAGCAAACCCATTCTTGCTTTACCTAACCTCACACAAGAATTCGTGTTACGAACGGATGCAAGTAATGTTGGAATCGGAGCCACCTTGTTACAACCATCCGGTACTAATCCAGAAGAATTGTTACCAGTGGCATACGCAAGCAGAAAGCTAAATTCAGCTGAAAGGAATTATTCGACGATAGAGCGAGAATGTCTTTCTTTAGTCTGGGCCATCGACAAATTTTCCCCTTACCTTTACGGGAAACATTTCATGGTTCAAAGTGATCACCAGCCTTTATCATTTTTGGCAGTGTCCAAAAAGCTCAATTCCAGATTATTAAGGTGGAGTTTATTACTAGCACCTTACTCATTTACAGTACAGTACATTCCTGGTAAGGAAAATGTTGGAGCGGACTTTTTAAGTCGTCATCCTACAGTCCTGGAAGGAAAGAATGAACAATCGTAACTTCAGCGTATGTTCCCAATAAATAAACTGTATGTAGTACAGTCTAAAAAAGATGGGGCCTATGTAGCATAATGGATAAATACGCTTAGTTAGATTGTATTATGTATACACACTGCCTTCGCTAAAGAGTTAATCGCGAGCGCCAAAGAGTTAATCGCGAGCGACAATATTTACCAGCACACGCATGCGCAGTCTATACCTCGAAGGGAAGGAGAGAAACGGAAATATTCATAATGGCGAAGCAATTTGTGCATTGGGACGGATGGAATTTCTTAAAGGACGACTTTGGGAAGTGTCGTTATACAAGAATAATAACGGAGTTCGCTGGTGGGAATGTTCATACATGGAAATCTAAAAGGAAATTGGTAAGTAGGATGTATCTACTGAGATATCGTTTAGTTTGTGAGATGGCCACTTTCGAGGGTTAGGCCTAGTTTTAATCTAAATAAATTTATTTGGACTGCATACCCACATGGAAAGCCAATATCAAGGAATGGATTTGAAGCTTGTCACAGGGGATTTCGAAGGATATTGACCAGACAGTGATAACCTAGGCCATTTAAGATATATATGCCTTAATAAATTGCAAGGTTACACACAATGAGCCCAAAGAAGACATTTTCTATAATTATTTTGGGCCAATCAGATACGACTCCCTCTGACGTACGCTCCATTAGTATATAAGGGAGGCAGTTTCAAAATTCATTTATCACACACAACCTTGTTAAGCCCAGCCAGAAGAAGCAGAGTAGACCACTGTCATTGCCAAGCAATTTTGACTATGCAGGGCAGGAATCCTCACTAAAAGTGTAATTCTGTGTTGGAGAAAGATTCTGAGAGGGTATGTAGGGCTATCATAAGTATTTATGTGAATAATGTACATTTTATTTCAGGAATTAATAGGCTTGTGAATATACCAAACATATTGATTGTGTGAATAGGATGGCTAAAGCTTGGCAAGCCTTTAAAACTACCCACAGCAGTCATTGCTAACCATAAGCATATCCAGTAGGGTTTATTAGTACTATGTTACTAACTACCATAAAAGGACCAACTATGACTTGGCATGAGAGTGAGGAAGGCAAAGGCTGCATCAGGAGTCATAGTTTCATATTGATTGTTTATTATTGGATTGAAAATGTTTTGCAGTAGACACCAATCTGTCTCCCTACTCTGTATCATACAGAGCCATTTATCATTCATTGTACACACAGCATCTGAATAAAACATTCTCATCTCAGCACACAGTAGAGATAACAAGCATCATAAGCAACCATTGGACACATATTCATTGTTTCAGGATCCTAGTGCACCATCACAAGTGTGATCATGTTCTGAGGTCTGAGGTCCTTATATCCTGCTATATGTGAAGCCCAGAGATAGAAGGAGCCTATTACTGTCATTCCCCTTACTGTTTGGGAGTTTGTGCAGCAGCACAGACTATCAGTGTGTTAGTACAGTGCAACCGACCTGTACCAGAGTTACTGACTTGGACCAGAGTTAAGTCCCATGTTCCTAGAAACCAATGTGAGACCAGCTACTACTGTCAATAGAATGTTTTAAATGATGAACTTGAGCTGTAAAGATAGGAGAGACAGATAAACTTTAATTATTCATTATTAAAATAAATACAGAAGGACTGTGAACATTCCTGGTGGACAAGATCTAGTGTAAAGGAACTTGTTAATTAATAGATCCAAAGTGGATCCTTGTTCTTTTGTATTTACTTACAAATAGATTGGAATGTACATACTCTACCATAATCACCATTGCCGCAACATTCACCCATCATTACAATAGTACATAGTGTAGATAATAAATTATTTGAATTGTAAGCCACTTGAGTTATTAATTACTTTTATTCAAAAGAGTTACAGTTCAATTTTCATAGTTACATAAGTACATCATAGGAGATCAAAAGTGAGAGGGCACCAGTATAATCTGCTTGTCTATATCTAATTCTTGCTACAGATTATTCACAGCATTGATCTTCTTGTGAGAGTGAGACCAGTGAACCCTAGACACTGGGACTTCACCATTGTTCAGGAGAGAACCCTACTTCTGTCAATACTATCACTACATCTATATATATAACCTCCCGCTACAGCTCTCATGGTCAAAGTTATATCACCCATGATTAATTCATACTTTTGTTGTATGGGTGGTCTCTCTTGAATATCGATTTGGCGGATGGATCTAGACTCCGTTGATCTATTCTCTGTTCGGTCAGAAACAGATTATTCTTGCTTAGGTTTATGCAGGGATGTTTATAGTCCGAGTCTATGTTTACTCAGTGTCTGTTGGAGACGATTCGGTCTTATATCGGGTTATCTTTGTATGTCTATGTCGGACTATTTTCCTTGTACTGTATTGTGGGGTCAGGTGCTTTTCGACGCATGAAGATACGTTAGGGAGTTCTTCCGTGATGGCGAAGCCTGGCGGGAAGTCATGTCTGAGACCTGCCAAAAGTTTGTGATCTCTTTTTTGATTATGGGAACGAAGATAGTTTCTTCTGGGATGGTTAAATCCATGAGTTCCCTAGTGTTCATTCCATAACGCGAGGAGAAGAGCGTTTCTGTGTTTGCTAGTGGTTTTTTCCTATGACAAGGTAAAAAAAACTGTTTACCGAACTTTTTCCATTCCTAGGCCTAATATGGGAAGACAGCTACATGAATTGCACCATGTCAGTATGTCAGAACGACATGTTATCTAGCAGCACTGATTATGTATATATATGCAGCAACTATGAGGAAAGAATATGCTGAATGTTATAGAAACAGTTATGTTCATGAACTGAATATTTATTGAAGCTTCATTGTGCATCGTTAGAGTGAGCGAGGCTCACAAGACTAGAAGCCATTTTGGAATGCTATTTGTTGTTGATCATTTACCAGAGAACAGGGACGCCCTTATTATCAGGTGATGATAAAGAGATCATACTTATGCAAGGAAAACCTACTATTGGTAGTTTAACGTTTTCTCAGGAAATAATGGCTGAACTGTATTTAACGGAATCTTCGCTAGAGTGCAAGTTACGTTTATGCTAAAGAGGTTCGGTCTAGGAACCAGGTTGGAACTTTAATATTTATATAAGATATGGAACTCTGAATGCTTGTATACTGACGTTCCATTGTGATTTTCCTCAACATGAATGCCAATGTATTATTGTACACCGTGGGTCAACAATATGCTATTGATGTCGACCTGTGTTCCTGCAACTGTACCCATTCTGTCCAAGTGTGTGCGTCAAATTAAACTATTGAAACGTCTACAGTAGTAGTCATCAGTAACTTCTAGATACGTATGAATGAGTGTTTGAACCTTCAGTCAACTCCACAGAACAGTCTACACATTCGCGTATTGACATCTCTTGTAACACTCATTGTCAACAATGCCTTCTTGTCGGGGCCTCATTGTGTTGCAGGGCAAGGTGACCCGTATACCTGACACTGTGCTTGGTTATTAGAGTTGACCAGTTACACCAATACACCTTTACAACGTGCTCGGATATATACACAGTAACGATGAAGCAGAACAGAGCTTTATCACGTGTGTATACTTCTGTCTTAGTTTTATGTACTGTTTTTAAGAGTGGTAACTCAGGACATGGTTTACCGTTACTCACAATTGATAGTTTTTCACTAAAACTTAGTGAACAAAACTTCTTTTTAGCGATGTCGTCCAACACTTGCATTTTGGGTATATGTCAATTATCTCCGAAATACTAATTAACTTACAACTTGAAACTCACTGTCACTGTAATAATCTGCACTCCCGGCAACTAACAAAAATTAATCACAAAAAACATTGGACTTGGACACAGCCGATTTTTACAACTCGAGAGCTGCAAGACGACCGCACGCATGTTCGTATTGTATTGACGTATCTGGCCATGACCCCGATTCACACAAACCAGTCTTCAAACGTGAAACCGAAAGGTACAGCACGCATTGTGACGGAATTACCCGAGAAACTGCGGGCGATTGCTACCAACCAATAAAAACTGCACTATAAAACGCGTCTGGGAAACTGAAACAAGATATACTCGTAGATTCTATACGGGAAAATCCGTTATCCTGATGCGTGCGGTCCGAAAGCATAACATTAGAAGAGAAATATTTTATAGAATAATAAATTAAATTTTTATTTTCCTTCGGGCATAGGTGTGCGCAGCACGCACAGCACACATACAGAATACGCCACTGGGAGCCTACCTACACCAGAGTTGTAGACAACTGTATGTAGCTGTCCAACACCAAAGTTGTTGACAACAGTATGTAGCCTAACTACACCAGAGTTGTAAACAACTGTATGTAGCTTACCTACACCACAGTTGTAGACAACAGTATGTCGCCCATCTACATCAAAGTTGTAGACAACAATATGTAGTTAATCTACACCATTGTTGTAGACAGCAGTATGTAGCCCATCTACACTATTGTTGTAGACAACAATATGAAGCCCATATACACCAAAGTTGTAGACAACAGTATGAAGCATATCTACACCAAAGTTGTAGACAACATTATGTAGCCTACCTACACAAGAGTTGTTATACAACTGTATGTAGCTTACCTATACCAGAGTTGTAGACAACAGTATGTGGCCTATCTACACCAAAGTTGTAGACAACAGTATGTAGCCCATCTACACCAAAGTTGCAGACAACAGTATATTGCCTATCTACACCAAAGTTGTAGACAACAGTATGTGACCCATCTACACCAAAGCTGTAGACAACTGCATGTACCTGTAACAAAGTTATAGACAACAGTATGTAGCCCATCTACATCAAAGTTGTAGACAACAATATGTAGGTCATCTACACCATTGTTGTAGACAGCAGTGTGTAGCCCATCTACACCAAAGTTGTTGACAACAGTATGTACCTGTAACAAAGTTGTAGACAACAATGTGTAGCCCATCTACACCAACGTTGTAGACAACAATATGTAGCCCATCTACACCAAAGTTGTCGGCAACAGTATGTAGCCCATCTACACTATTGTTGTAGACAACAGTTTGAAGCCCATGTACACCAAAGTTATAGACAACAGTATGAAGCCCATCTACACTAGGGTTCCCATAATGTTTTGTTCAAAAACCGGGACATTTCCAAATTTTTACCTTAAAAACCCGGGACATTTTGTAAAAAAACGGGACATGTTAAAAATTAAGGTAAAGCACAAATAAATCTATTATATATTATATGTTGCACTTAAAATAAGATACTGGTATAAAAATACACACATTAACTAACACAACTTCCACTTTAAAAAAAATTCTAAATTACAAACATACTTAATTAGAAAAACCGCACCTTTAAAAAATACACAATAGTCAAGTTTATATTTCAGATTCATCAGAATATTTATCAGATTTATGGGCCTGTTCAAGAAGTTTTTTTTCTTCTGATATTTGGACATAGAACTCAGCACAAGAGAAATCCTTAAAATTTGTCTTTATAATGGCAAGCTTTCACTGTCTCAATTTTAAGTCTGTTTTTTTTTTTCCTCTGTCCAAAGCGCATTTATTAATGAAAAAATACGTTCAACAGCTGCATTGGATCCTGGCAGTGCCAAACAAAAACTAACTAGGCATTTCAGGTTCTCAGCATTTATATCCTGCTTTGTAAAATGAGCGAACATCTCACACCATTTTTCACTGACACTTTGATCCTTCAGTTCACTCCACACATCAAATTTGCTTTCACAATATTTTTTCACACATGCAAACTCATCAAATAAGTCCTCTTCATTCACAGTAAAATTTGGTGACACTGTCTTCGTGAATATGTAGCTTTCTTGGATGTTCTTCCAAGTCACAGACTCCTTTCCCTTCAAATTGATCCAATCCATAGACTGAAGAGGCGTAAGAAATGGTGTACACCACTCCTGAATATATTCAATGCAGGTGTCATAGAAATCTACTGAGTAGCTTTGAAACTTTTCAACTGTTATGTGTCCTTCTTTTTCTAATTCTTGCAACTGATTTATCACAGTAGTAGTAAGAAACTTTTCTGCCTTCCTGTAGTTAAATCATTTGGTAGATGCTCACTGAACACTGTTTTGGTCGACTTTCGAATTTTTGTTCGAGATTCAAACCGAGGGTCCACTGTAACCGGAAATTGATAAAGTAACACTACTAAAACACGGAATAAAATCTGTTACCCAAAGATTTTTTTTTAGGAAGGGCCCTTAAAAAGCGGGACATTTGGAATAAATTCGGGACACCGGGACATTTTATAAAAAAACGGGACTGTCCCGGGAAAAACGGGACGAATGGGAACCCTAATCTACACCAAAGTTGTAGACAACAGTATGTAAGTCATCTGCACCATTGTTGTAGACAGCAGTATGTAGCGCATCTACACGAAAGTTGTATAGTCCGTTCGGAAATTTGTGCCCACAGAAAGCGTCAATTTTCTCCAAAACTGTTTGTTGTATGGACATGAATTTTTGCACGCAGTCTTAGATTTTCCATGCAGTTAAGATTTTGCGATCATTACATCCACAGCTGTCGCGAAATTTGCAGAACGGCGATTTTCTTTGATCTTCTTGGAACATTTGCCTAAATCTGCCCGTAACATTAATTCTTACAGTAAATCACAACATTTGTGCGACAAGACGGTTCAAATGCGTGTCCTAAATGTGTGATTGGTTGTTCACGTGATTTTGATACAAGGAATGATGTTCTGATAATGAACCATGATAGCAGTAAATCATCAGGAAGCTATGACAAATCGTAACTGTTTATGTGTTATTATAGATTGGCATATGAAATTAGTTTATCACAAACGAAGGAATGCGATCGATGTGCCTCATTCCGAATCGGACGACTCCAATAAGTTCACAACAGTTATTGGTTGGATAAACTGCAAGCCATCTCGCTGCCAGTAATCTTCTTCTTCCTGTAGCACGTGTTCTTCACATCTAGCCCAGTACTCTCTGTCTATTCGTGAAAGGGCCTCTCGAGTCATGTCTTTAACATCGCACATTTTAAAAGTGGTGTTCTGGGCGGCCACTTGCCCTTTAACTCTAGCCCAAACCAGCTCTATTGGGTTAAGGTGTGAATGGTAAGGTGGGAGTCGAAGAGAAACATGACCCTGCTCTTGGATGATTTTATCAATCAGATACACTTTTGTCTTATTCCTCTGTCTCACAAGCTGCAACAAATCTGGTTTTAAATAGCTGTTGTCAGCGAAGATATTTTCAGTCACAAGCCACCCCCTGATTTCGTCTTTCGTGCTTGCCGAAGTGGGAGCTTTATCCTCCTGCGCTAGAACAATATGATAGGACGCATTATCCATCACCAGGCAAGACGGCCTATCTAGAGTCGGGAGGAGTGTATTCACTATCCAATCTCGAAAAATTTGCCCATTCATTTCACTGTGGTAGTCCCTACCATCTACAAATTTTTATTGAAAAATAAGCTCTGCATCACGGACAAGCCCATTCTGTCTGCTGCCAGCATGTGCTAATATAATGCGTTGACCTTTGCTGCTGGGAATTTTCCTTCTATGGTCTCCGTCAACAGATTGCCATTCTTTCTCGTTCGTATGATGAGCATTAACCCAAGATTCGTCCAAATACACTATATCATAGCCGTCTTGCCTTCTCTCACGAATCTGCCTAAGGTATTTGCTTCGAGCTGCAACCAGATGTGGTTTTTCACATAAAAAATTCCTTCCGCCAGACGTTTTTCTAAAAGTGAAGCCGACACTTCTGAAAAGTTGCCAAAGAGTTGTTTTTGAGACGTTAATATCGCATTCTGCTTGCAGCCGACATTTCAGCATGCGGAGAGTAACAAGTTGATTGGCATTAAACATCTTCAAAATCAAATGTCTAATGACATCCTTGTCAAAATCATCAATTTTTTTTCCTTCCTTGCTTACCGCAGCCTCTGTACAATCATCGTCCTGTTGTATCCAACGTCGAAAAGATCTTCTATCCAAACCCAGGGCCTTTCGTGTTCTCCTACCTGGTTCTTGGATGTCGTGGTATAAACAACCCATCTTAGCCTCTCTGCGAACATGCCTGTACAATATAACAGTTACCTTCTGCAAAGTGATAAATTTGCATTTCAGATTCATTGCGCTTTTCATAATTATGCAGTTTAGTTTATTAATATATTATACGCTGGTGTCGTTTTGTTTCGTTGCAGCCAACTCATTGCAATTAGCATACGCCGCTGAAATAATTACTCGCGACTGTGTACAATAGGTGCGCACACGTGCGGACATGTAGTCACTACACTAATTCAAACAAGAAAAATATTGAATAGCACATTTCATCGCTTGTGCTGTGCTGTAACAAAAATTAAGTGCGCAATTTTTGAACGGATGTTGTAACTTTACTGTAGAACTAATAAAAATTAACCCAGACAACGGTAAGAGTTTTTTATATAACTTAAAGAAGAAAATTCGAACATGACATGAGTTTTGTAAGGGCAAAAAATATATTAATAACTGCATTGATATCAGTAGGGCACGTAGCGAATTTCAATAACATCCGTCAAGGGGTTGCAAAGTTACAACGTTCAATGTGTGGGCACGAATTTCCGAACGGACTTTTTTTTATAGACAGCAGTACGTAGCCCATCTACACCTAAGTTGCAGACAACAGTATGTAGCCAATCTACACCAAAGTTGTAGACAACTGCATGTACCTCCAACAAAGTTGTAGACTACAGTATGTAGCCCATCTACACCAAAGTTGTAGACAACAGTTTGTAGATCATCTACTCCATTGTTGTAGACAGCAGTATGTAGCCCATCTACACCAAAGTTGTAGACAACAGTATGAAGCACACCGACACTAAAGTTGTAGATAACTGCATGTACCTGTAACAGAGTTTTAGACGACTGTATGTATCCTACCTACACCACAGTTCTAGACAACTAATAGGTACATACACAACCCCGTGTAGTTCCCGCGTGTCTCTGATGAGACAAATAAAGAACAGGACTTCTGCTCCCTCGGGCATATCGTACAAGGCGACTAATATGAGGTTATGCATGGGGCAGGCAACGCCATCATGTAAAAACATATTTCTACAGCAACCACCACTGTAAGACATGTCAATGCTTGTGCAGACTTCCTGCAAGGGGACCAGCTGCAGTGGTGACTCCATGAGGATTGCAAAACATAGCGGGAAATACTTATTGCTCCTTCTGCTGCATGCTGCATGATAATATAAATGGGGATAATTCCATAAATTTTGTCATTGAAAAGCAAAGGAGGCAGGAATATGTGTTAAAAAATTTGGCGCCATGAAGTGTATTGGGGAAAAAATGCGCTTTGTTTCGATACGGGCGATTTAGTTCCTCAGCAGGAAATGTGTTATGAAAAAGATTGCAACTCTGGTGGGAAAAGATGGGATAAGACTGACGGATGGATAAGGCAATTCTTGATATAGGGAATTACGCCTCTGATATATTACTTTGTCTTTTAATTGTCAACGTCAGTCCTTCTTTGTAATAATGTTAAAGTAGTAAAAAAAACAAATATTCCCATATCCGCTGTCATCATTAACAAAAATAAATATCACAATTAAGGAAAGAAATACGTAAATCAAGTACGCCTTCATATATAAATATTTAGCGTTAAAAAATGCTTTCTTTAAAAACAAAAAATTATCTTCTTTGAAACATCTGAAAAACAACGCGGAAGTTTATAGCGACGCTGTCTTGAAATGAAAAGCTCTCCTTCAATAGCCATTCACTGGACTGCTCCAATGACTGTCCTTAGTATGACTAATCCCTGCAAAACTTCAAATTAGTAATATTGTTACAAGATTGCTCAACAAGCCAGTAAGCGTCACAACTACTGGAGTCTACTAGGAAGTCAAACAGCATGTTTGTTATAGACGTCTTTAGATAACCCAGAAACATGACTGCTGTTGAGGCGACTGTAAGTAACTCATACATGTGTTTGTTATATGCGTCTTTAGGTAGCCCAGATAAATGGCTGCTTTGGGGACGCCTATAAGTAAATCAGACAGCATGATCGATTTAAAAGTTTTTATGTACTTCAGAAGCATGATCGCTAAAGGTTATTGCTAGTAACAACAACAACAAAAATAACAACAACAAAAAGTCTGATACAAGCCTTTTTGTGCGCGCGTGTGTGTGTGTATACGTGTGTGGCTAGCTTAGACTATGACTGTTGCATGTAATTTGAATAGTCCACGAAAAGTTTCAGGGAAATCAATTTCTCCGAAACATATATAAATAAAGCATGATCTCTGTAGCGTGAGGTTTTTATTGGCTCTAAGATCAGTATAGTACTGAAATACAGAAATAGAATTGCTGCAGGAAAATGGTGAAGTCCCAGTGTATGAGAGAACTACTGGTATCACAAATTAGTTACAGCTGTGAATGATCTGATCTCGAAAAATTAGTAGAGTGGAGACAGTCATAAAATGCCACCCCGCTGTGTAACTAACTGTGATATTAAAACAAGGAAACATATTTCACTTAACAATTATAAAATTGACAAGTCGTTCAAATACAATTTCCTTATTATTTATATACACTATCTACTCTTGTGCTGAAGGGTGGATGTTGGAAGATGGAATGCAATGGATTTGTACGTTTACATATGATTTACATTATATATATATATATAACAAGTATTCCAATTAAAGGAAGAAAATTATAGATATCAGCTGTGCTGTTAATTAATTATAGAAAATTTATCAGCTGTGCTGTTAATCTTGTCTCTCACTACGCTAAATCATTTTTTCTTCCTTGACCGTTAATTGCTCACACTTGCCGACAGAAATGGTACTAATGTGTACTCATCTCTTAAAACAGTTCTGTTGTCCTTAGTTTGATGCACACAACACCCGCTGATGATCGTTCCTTTAGCCCACCCAAGACTAAGGGGGACTAAGGATGTAGCTCCGGTACAATCACTGTGCTCCTGCGAAGTTCCAGGTAGCTGGATTGACTCGAACATACGACCTCAGGTTGGATGACACGAATAAACCCTCTAAGATTAACACAAGCCAGATTTGGACTCGACTTTAGTGAAGCAAGAGTTCCCGGTCACGCAGGTAAGCAATAAATCAATGTTGACAGCTTTCTCTTTCCCTAGTCGGTTGTGCTGGCCTTCGTGTTCGTGTGTGTATTTTTTTAATAAAACGCGCCCGTTTATATAGGAAGACGCAAGGAATCTGCCAGTGCGTAAGGAACTCTTTTGGTTGGTTCTCGGCGGTTTCGTACATTCCGTGACCGAGTCCCGAAATACAGGGCTTATGCCTAATTTTATTATGTCTGCTGCCATCTTGGGGGAACAAGATGGCGTATACTTCGTGTAATTTATTCTGGCTCAGAGTCTGTTGAACGTGGATTGGTTGGGCATACTTGTTAACAAAGAAGTGGGTTTACACACACGTTTTACGACATAGCCCCATCCTTTCCTAGCTGTGACCTGTCATAGCTGACATGTGAACACCTGCTGTAGTTAATCATTTTGCGTCTGTCCTTCCAGAGTAATGAGGTGTCGACTTAAAAAATCAGCTCCTACAATGTCTCTTCCCGGAATGTAATTCACGGTAAAGGAATAAGGCGCCAGTAGCAGAATCCCCCTTAATAATCTCGAATTTAACTTTCTAGATGCAGCAAAAAATTTTAAAGGCTGGTGATCGCTTTGGACAATGAAGTGTATCCCATACAGGTATGGAGAAAATTTGTCGATGGACCAAATTAGAACCAAACATTCTTTCTCTATTGTCTAGTAATTCAACTCAGCTGCATTCAGCTTCCTACTGGCGTAGGCGACTGGTAAAGATTCTGTGATTGCATTTAGCTTCCTGTAGTCAATACATAACCTGTGTTCACCACTCGGTTTTCTTAATAGCACCACATTTGAGCTATAGGGAGAGTCTGACTTTGAGATAATCTTCTCCTTCAACAGATAATCAACTTCCTCCCTTAGTGCTTGGACTTTCGCATAGGGTATAGGATATGTTCTCATGCATACTGGTGTAGGGTCAGTAACCTTCATGTCGTACTCTAACAGATTCGTTCGACCTGGCTTATCTGTGAGCACATCAGCATGGGTTTCCAACACTTTCTGAACCATCTTCTTCTGCTCTGGAGTTAAATGTTCACTAATGTTTACTTGAACATAATCCTCTATAGTTGTGAGTGGATATTCCATAGAGTGAAGTGGTTCACCGTGCATTTCTGTTGCAATGGCTAGGGTCATGATATGTGCAACTTCTGATGATTCCTTGTCATATAATTTTTTAAGAAGATTGACATGATACACCTTCTCCTTTCCTTTCTTGTCAATCTTATAATTGGTCCTGGAAAGTTTTTCCAGTATGACATAGGGTCCCTGCCATCCAATCTGCAATTTATTATTGCAGCTTGGCAACAGTAATAACACCTTTTCATCAGTCCATGTCCGCAGCAATGCTTCCAGTGGACCTTTTATTGGTCTTCCAAACAACAATGTAGCTGGAGCCAATCCAGTTGAATTGTGGGGTACTTCCCTATATGCAAACAGTGCAGCGGGTAAGTATGTATCCTAAGTATCAGGTTTTTCACTTGCCAGCTTTCTTAGGATTGAAATTAGCGTACCATTGAACCGCTCTACTTGACCGTTCCCTTGGGCATGGTAGGGACTACAATGATAGTGCCTGGCTTGAAATATCCTGAATACATCTTGTGTTAGCTTTCCCTTAAACTGAGAAGCATTGTCAGTCAATATCTGATGTGGGAAACCTAATCGGGTGAATATTGTTAACATGCTACATGCTTTGAATCTATAGCTGACATGGCCACTGCTTCTCCCCACATACAGCAAGTATCAACCAAGGTTAAGATGTAAGCTTTGCTCTTCTTGGTCCTAGTGAGGGGTCCAACAATATCCACTGCAACACGTTTAAAAGGCGTTCCTATAATGGGCATTTCTCCCAGTGTTGCTGGTGCAGTCCTATGCTTAGGAGCTACTCTTTGGCATTCTGGACAGGATCTTACATATCTCTTTATGTCCTCTGTGATTCCTGGCCAAAATTAGTGATAGGCTATCCTTTGTCCAGTGGCCCCTATTCCCATATGTTCACTGAAGGGTATAGCATGTCCTAGCGTCATAACTTTCTCCCTTTAAGATTTTGGCACTACTAGCTGTCCATGCCCTTTAGGTCCTGTTCTAGCTTTTCTGTAGAGTAGGCCATTCTTCATGTAAAAGTCTCCTTTCTCTGGAGGGTTATTGATACATCTAAGGTTGCTGATCCGCTAGAATGTTAGGCCACCACTGATAATTCTATCTAACTGAAACCAGTGGTAGATAAGTGATGAAGGTGTAAATGTGTTCTCCTTATATAGGCCACGCCCCCTCAGGGCTATTTGTAAATATGTCCCTACTGCTGTCACTATGCCTAGAATGATCAGAGTAGGTGTGTACTGGCACATTCATCCATCACAGTGACACACATTGAATTCATGTATCGTTGAACGAATAGCAACGTTGAAATAATGGTTTATTCACGTTACACACAGACAACGACATAGACGAAAGAACAGCATACAGTACATGATATTGAATAAAGGTATTCATGAAGCTCCGACACTCCACAGCGCTTAAGTACAGCGCCTAATGGCGCACACCTCATATAAATGCACGTACAACACTCCTAAAGAACTGCGCTCACCGCAGTTATAAATATGGCCTCATAACTTATAGCATAATGATGCCCTTCTCATTGAAGATGACCATCACGATTTTCCTCAAAGGACTCCGTCCTCCCCTTCTCCACCAAGGATGCTCCCCGGCAGTTGAATAATCATCGTCAGCTATATATATCCAAGGCCTAATCATAAATAGTAATGCACTTCCTCTAGAAGATGCACATCACCATATTCCTCAAAGGAAAGACTGCGCACACAGCAGTCTGCAGTAATATAACCTGCATAATATCTATATATGGCCTATAAAGTCATGTATTCCTCTCAGACTCTATATATGGCCTAATCTCCTTCACAAAATGTCTATGGCCTACAAAGTAATGTCTCTACCTCTCGGACTCTTCATAGCGCCTAAATAGACTATACATATGGCCTACAAAAGTCATGTCTTCCTCTCAGACTCTATATATGGCCAAATCTCCTTCACAAAAATGTCTCATAAGCTGCATCCACTGTAGTCATAAATATTAATACATACCATCCTCCAATAATCTAACACATGGAAGAATACATATGCAGGAAGAATATTCAGATACAGGCCTGTTCAAAAAGTCTCCACCGAGACACACATTGAAAAACACTCTACCATTTTCACCGAACACTGGTCGGGAACACACACTTAGAAAAACACCTTCGTTGACTTCACTCTGTCAACACCAGAATCCAACTCCCAGCGGTCACAAAAACTCCCGCCTAAACAGTCACGGGACTTCGCAGTTCACCACCGCTCAGTCCCTTCCACGGACTAGCCGTGCGAACTATTTACAGTTCTAACAATACAGACCAGCGCTCATGACGCTATCTGTACACTATGACCTCTATCAATATTTGTTAACCCAATTCATCGTTAATCAAGTATACAAGCGATGTAACCCTTAATTTACTGTGACCAACCCATATACAAAGTATCACCTCCCTTTTTAACCTTAACAGTTATGCGCTTTAGGTAATTTGCCAAAACAAGGCTTCAAGGTGCTGTCTGCTGCTTGAGCCTTTTTCAGCTCTTCTGGATGAGTATTGATAGGATTTTCCTCCATTTTCCTAGAGCTTTCCCTGGTCTGGACTGTTGCCATAACTACAGGTTTTATAGGTTCTCCAAGGAAAACATACCTACACCCCAAAATCAAAGGGTAAATATGGTCGACAGTCACTGCTGCTTTGATTTCTTCTTCCACATAGCGAGATCTTATGTTGATTCGGGCTATGGGTAATGTCGTGGTTCTTGCTCCCTTGATCGATCCTCTGATTTCCACTGTTTCTGTGGTTATCTGGTCAGGACTCACTAGAGAAGAGCACACAACTGAATCAAAGTCCAATCCTGTGTCATATAAACACAGTACTTGAGTGCCATTCACGGTCACTTCCTCACAGACAGGGGGATGATGGAGGTCCTTCTGACTTACTGCCAGTTCCTTCCTTCCCTGTTTCCCTGTTGTAAGACATGCAGCATGATTAGGAGGATTCTTTGTTCTGCAGTCCGCAGTATTGTGGTTACTCATTAGACAAGTTTTACACCACTTTCCTTCCTTCCGGTAAGGTGTCTTATCCGATCTTAGAGGGTTTTTGTCCTTTTGGTCAAATCTTTGTTTGTTCCTTGTGGTATGGTCCTTTTGTTCATATTTGGAATAGTTTTGTGATGATTTGGAGTTTTCACCCTGCTTCTTCTTATTTCCTAATAATTCTGCCTGAGCTGCTTGATATCTCTCAGCAACAGTTACAATATCTTCCAATCTCTCTGCTCCTTGTTCCATGATAAACTTCCTCATTTCTTGAGGCATGAATTCTTTCACTTGCTCCATCATTATCATTTCTTTCAGATCCTGACACTTTCCTAAACTACTCCATTTTTCCAAATAGGTTTCCAATCTAGCAGAGAATTGGTGATAGTTTTCTCCTGGAAGAAGTTTAGCTGTTCGGAAATTTTTTCTATACCATTCTGAGTTCTTTTCGTATCTCACAAGCAATGCCTGCTTCAGGATTTCATAATCTTCCTGGTCATCTCTTGAGAGCTTCAAAAATACATCGTAGGCCACACCTCTCAATCCCTGAGATAGTTTAAGACTCCACTTTTCTTTCACTAAGCCATAGGTAGTGGCAAGTCTTTCGTATCTATCCAGGTACGACTCAATGGCGTCTTCTTTCTCAATAAATGGGTCCAGATGAAAATTCATGGCCTCACTTGAGGTGCTCAGGCTGGAGCTACTCTCAGAGTGAGGTGAGTTACCACCATTATTGCCAGTAGTTGCCTGAATTTCAAGCTCTTTTAATCTCAACTGATGATCTCCCTCTGCTTGTAATTTCCTTTCCTCAGCGTCAATTTTCTTTGCCTCATTTTCAGCCTCCAATTTCTTGGCTTCAGCTGCTAATTTCCTTTCTTCAACTTCTAATCTTTTGGTTTCTCTCTCAGCATCCAGTCTTTTGCCTTCTCTCTCAGCTTCCAGTCTTTTGGCTTCTCTTTCAGCTTCTACTTGCAATTTCCTTTCCTCTCTATCCATGTGTTTGTCCACTTCTGTTGAGACATACTGAATAAGAGCATCACCTGTCATATTTATTTCCTTACCCATCTGCATGACCGCAGTTCTGAACTTCACTAGATCAGCCATGGCGTTACTTAGAGAGGGTATGTAAATTTTACTATATCTAAATTATTGTAATTAAACTTAATTAATTTCTTCTTCTTCTTTGATCCTTAGCCGCCGACCGTCAAAGCAGTCAGTGGCCATCACGCCTAATGGCGTCTTGTAGGGCAACAACAAATTGATTCCACTTTGCTCGGTCGGTGGCCATCCTTTGTACAGTGCCCCAACTCTGGTTCATTCTTTGCATCTCAGCCTCCACAGTTCTCCGCCAGGTTGTTTTTGGTCGGCCTCTCTTTCGTTTTCTTTCAGAGGTCCAAAGCATAGCTGTTCTTGTGATGGCATCGAGGTCTCTTCTGAGGACATGACCAACCCAGCTCCAGCGTCTGCCAGCTATGATGGTGTGCATGTCCTCTTGCTTGCTACGATTAAGCAGATCTTGGTTTTAATTAATTTAATTAACAAATAATTTCCGTGCAACTTTGTGAGCATGAACTATTTACTGAGTACTAAATGGTACTCCTCCTAAGAAAACAAAATAAATATTATTTATGAGTTGTTTCTTTTCTTCAAAAATTGTTCCTTTTGTTATCTATGGGTAGCACAAGATAGAGTTAGTAGACAGATGAATAGAATAAGTATCGCTCAAGATATATAGAAATATCCCAGGAACTAGCCCCCAGTGTAGCGTGAGGTTTTTATTGGCTCGAAGATCAGTAGAGTACTGACAATACAGAAATAGAATTTCTGCAGGAAAGTTGTGAAGTCCCAGTGTATGAGAGAACTACTGGTATCACAAATTAGTTACAGCTGTTAATGATCTGATCTCGAAAAATTAGTAGAGTGGAGACAGTCATAAAATGCCACCCCGCTGTGTAACTAACTGTGATATTAAAACAAGGAACAGATTTCACTTAACAATTATAAAATTGACAAGTCGTTCAAATACAATTTCCTTATTATTTATTAAGTATATACACTATCAACTCTTGTGCTGAAGGGTGGATGTTGGAAGATGGAATGCAATGGATTTGTACGTTTACATATGATTTACATATATATATATATATATATATATATATATATATATATATATATATATATATATATATATATATATATATATATATATATAACAATTATTACAATTATAGGAACAAAATTATAGATATCAGCTGTGCTGTTAATTAATTATAGAAAATTTATCAGCTGTGCTGTTAATCTTGTCTCTCACTACGCTAAATCACTTTTTCTTCCTTGACCGTTAATTGCTCACACTTGCCGACTGAAAAGTACTAATGTGTACTCATCTCTTAAAACAGTTCTGTTGTAGTTTGATGCACACAACACCCGCTGATGATCGTTCCTTTAGCTCACCCAAGACTGAGGGGGACTAAGGATGTAGCTCCGGTACAATCACTGTGCTCCTGCGAAGTTCCAGGTAGCTGGATTGACTCGAACATACGACCTCAGGTTGGATGACACGAATAAAACCTCTAAGATTAATACATGCCAGATTTGGACTCGACTTTAGTGAAGCAAGAGTGCCCGGTCACGCAGGTAAGCAATAAATCAATATTGACAGCCTTCTCTTTCCCCAGTCGGTCGTGCTGGCCTTCGTGTTTTGTAACATGACTTAAGTTTGCGCAATCCACCTTAAATGTCGACAATACAGTCACTGACAAAGTCATTTGGCTGAAGTGGCCCTAATGTGTAAGATCCATTTTTGCTTTAAATAACGTGCGGAAAGTCTGTTTTTTTTATTTTAAAAATATTACTCGTACTTCATTCACTGTAAAAATGAGGATTAAATCTTAAGAGTTGTGCTATTAACACTAACTAAATCACAAGACAGGCGAGTCTATAGTAACATCGCCTAATATTTAAGAAAAGACAATTCTAGTTATCTTAGGGATAGCATCCACTATCCCCACCAAGATATTTTGCGAATGTGCATTTAAGCATATTTTTTGCCTACGTTATGACATTATGATTTGTGAAATGCAAACTTTGTGTACCAATTTTGTATCATTCTTGGGGATGACTTGTGTTGTCCACGCGTTCAGAACGGTTCGGAATACGAGGCGCACGCATTTAGGTAGTTAGATTGAGATGGAAAAGCAGCGAGAGAGTTGATAGAAGAAAGAGAGAGAGAGAGAGAACGAACGAACGAACGAACTTTATTTTTCAAAGGGTTGAGAATTGGGCACGCAGGCCCGTCTGACATGCTGATCTTCCTTTCATACTGAATTCATTTATTCTCACTTGCATTTTACATATCAATTTCAAGAAATTCAACGTTGTAAAGTAAAATAAAATAAAATAGCACACTCTTATTACAATTGACTACGTATAAACATGACATAAAATATGTTGAAAAGTACAAACTTCGTCATTAGAACCTACAGTTGATATTATAAGAAAGAACAGGTCTTCTGCTCCCTCGTGCATATATTACCCATATTCAACCGCTAAGAACGATCTGCCACTGGCTTTAATGATTTTGTAAGAAGGAAATTGTATGAATGTAATACTTCCTATACACCGCGTTTAAAACATTCACACACACACACACCTAAACCTGCAGTTTAATCATTACATAACGCCATTGGGAAGTAATGATTCAAAATATTTACCTTTCCAGGACTCAGCTCTTTCAAACCCACCTCCCTCATTACAACTCACGTATTAGTCTCCTGCTGCGACCATTAACAACCACCCCCTACATCTTTTGCCGCCACTATATAATCAAGTCCTGAATTTTAAAACGGTCCTGCTGTGCTAAGTAAAGATTTTCGGTTGTCTGTTCTCTCTGTCCAAACATCCGGAACCTAATTAACTTAATAACTATGTAATAATAACAAGACAAACTGAAGGAAACTAGATAATCAACAACATCATCATCATCATCGTCAATTTTTTATCGTCCGCGTTCCATGGTCGTACTACTTTCTACAGCAACCAATCTTTAGTAGCCTCCTTCAGTCATAACTGACTATGGGAATGCGCCCTTAACTGTTTTCTTTTTCTGGTGTCGACGCGTTCTTTTCTCTTTTGCCTGCTGTTGAGAGCTTCTTTTCGCCTAATCTGAGGTGGCGCCGTACGGAACATCGCCACTTGGTGCAATCGGCAGCTTCATCATCCCAGGTTGCTGGATTTATGACCAGTGCTTTCATGTCTCTCTTACACACAGCCTTGAACCTCAGCTGCAGTCGCCCGGTTATTTTGTTGCCATCTGCCAGCTGTCCGTAGAAAACATTTTTAGGGATGCGACCATCTTCCATGTGGCCGAGCCAGCGTAGTCTGCGCTGCCTAAGCAGTGTATACATGCTTTGAAGGTCAGCACGTGACAGCACCTCGATATGTCACTTTGTCCTTCCATGACATACCAAGGATAAGGCGTAGACACAGTAGATGGAAGGTATTGGGCCTTCTTTCTTGCTTAACATAGGTTGTCTCATTGCCATATAGAAGCGTGTAGGTAAACCAAGCATTATGTACCACAGCTAATAGAGTACAATGATATGAAATGACAAATGAGTATGACATTAAATTACTACTTGTGAAGTATTCTATCAAGGCTGTGTTAATCTCATAACGCGTACACTGAAAGACCTGAGGCATCAAACTAAAGCTGCGTATTTTACTTTTCAGTTAGTAATAATACTGAATTTCAGTTAGTTGCCTATCACTGTGAATTTTTAACATTAGAGATTTTAAAGTGAAAATGTCATAATTCTATCCCAAAAGATAATTGAATTATAATCTTTCAAAGTGTATACCTGTTTGTGCAACATCTAACATGTACAGAGTATAATAAACATAGGGTAAGGGAGTAGGTGGTAATTTATTTGGGGGAAAAAAGAGCTGATACTGAAGACTGCATTGGCCATTTGTTTCGTGTTGCTTTCCCATTGTGAATTATTCCTTTTCAAAGTGGTTAAATCTTTACATGTCCACTTTCCACTTTGCAAAGACCGATCAAGCAGTTCCTTGCATTGTTTTAGGTTGCAAGTCTTCCTCGACTGAGATTCGTCGGATTCAGGTAGCCCACAGATTTATTTTTTCCTTGTGGGTTTTTCTTTCTGATGGCGAGGCAGGTTCCTTTCAACCTAGATGCAACTCCGTTTGTTATATCGGAGTGCAATTTTTTTTTTAAATGAAATCCGTTAACTGAAGTACAGCGTTGATAGATACTAAGTCCTGAAAGGGACTAATAGTGTGTATCTGCTAGCTTGATGAAGCTCTGAAAAGAGCTTGTCATGAAAAGGACAGCCAGCCACACCAGCGTTGCCCGGCAAGAAAAACAAACTGTCTACAGATAAATAAACAGCTGTATTTAACGTTGGGTGGTGCTTGCGACATCCATGCCTGGGACAGTGGCAGTCTGTACATGCTGAGTGTACCGATATCACAATGAAATATACACTTCTACTGACTCCGTTGCTAGGGAATGACATAATATTTTAGCTATCACGTTGTCTTTATTCTCCGTGCTTGACTGAATACTTGGCTGATGTTTTTAACAGGAAAATGTGCTCTGTTAATGCAGCATTCTGGAAGACTTCTAACGATCTCTTTGTTGCGTGCATATTTTGACGCACATATTACAAAAATCGATATGGCTATTTAATATGGGAAAAATATAGACATTCATTCATTTGTGTATGAAAATGCTGTCTATGGGGAAAGCGAGATAATCCATGTTTGATTCACACTTTTGATTATAGCAGTAATCGTTCTTGATATTGATCCGGCGCACGGATATTGCTCTTACGTTTGTACTTATTTTTTAGGGCCAGAAAATAGATTAATTTGCTTATTATGTTTATGGCCTGAATTCATATGTGTTACATATTATTAGTACAAGTAGAATCAGTCCTATTTTGTATATTTTGGATGGGTAGGCGGGACTAGATTCTTATTATTCCGCTCTAGCGGAAGTATGAGTTGTCTTGACAAGTCGTGATGAGTTCCGATGTACCGTGATAATGGCGGGTACGCAATTTTCAAAGGGCTGGTAGATTCTTAAGGAAATATGATTTATGAAGTGGTTTTCTTCTAAAGGAGATGGTATCTCTACTAGAGTTTATGTTAGAGACTCTCCTAAGGTACGGTACAATGTATAATTCGGACTCCATGTATTGCCAGACCCTATTTTGATGATCTCATGTCGATTCGACCTAGATGGAACATTGTGCTTCGTATCGCTAGGGTCGTGTTTTGTATCGACGAAGATGACAGACTTTCCTACAGCGGTTATGGCTACGTGAATTAACCTGATCACCGTAGAGCTGTATGGAAACATTTATGAAATCATTTATATACCCATTATAAATTAACTCTGGCTTATATTCACCTTCCTATGAATGAGTGAACGACAACTCAGGGAGGCGGCCATGTTAGATTTCGGTCATCATATGTTTTGATCACTGCCAAGAGAACAGATTATTTATCCTATTATCGGACAGTGACAGGGAGATCTCAATCTTGCTAGAAACCCCCTTTCGTGGTTTCATAATATATACTACAAACTATGGACGTCAAGTAACTTTAGTTATTTACCGATCTGCCTTCACTGACGCGTTTAGTCAGATAGGGGATGCGGCCATAATGTATCATGACATTGAACTTTTGATGTACTGCCCATTATTTCTGAATGTGTCATGACTTCAGATCTGCTATGTATACCTACAAACTGATATGTCAACATACCATGATGTACTCGTATGTCCCAGTGTGTACGTCTGAATAAATTGAGTAAACAAAGATTCCAGCAGTCTGCATTGGTGCCTTGTAGACACAAGTGTATGAGTGGTTATATTGGTCAGCACACGAACAGTACACCATTCGCGGTAATCACACTCTACACTTCTACTCCATACATACACCATCCTGCGTCGGTTGAAGTGACCAAGTTTAGGGCCTGCTTCCCCTGGAGCCTTTGCCTTCCCTAACTCAGGACTAGGGTGAGTTACCCATTTACAGCTGGGTAGACTGGAGAATGCCTGATCTCAACAACACACCACTCTTCCTTACAGAGCATACAGACTGACACTTTACAGAGTGGGAAATAAACAAAAAAAAAGAAGAAAGACACTTTTACAGTGGCGAGCCAGATTCCTGGGTCCAGCTTACGCAGTTTTGTGTTGAGAATCACAGTTTACAGCTGAAAGAACATTTGTTTGACCACATCAACACCAGTAGGACAGCTATACAGTCGATGTCAGCTTGACCTGTATTACCGATAGGATGCTGTATCTAGGTCAGCGCTTGTTGACAGTTTTTCGCTGTACAGACAGTATTACACAGGACAGTGGTATCAAGTGTAGAAAATATCTGGAGCAGTATTGTTGACATTTCTCAACGTACAGAAGAATCACAGTGTTGTTGAACATAAAGTGCATAGTTCATCGTTGGATCTTCATATGCTCAACAGAGAAAAATTGAACTGTGTAATAGTTTAGAATTAAATCTATTACTCAATAAAGTGGCAAGTTATTAGTATTTAAATAAACTGTACCTGCTTTGGAACACCATACCTGCAACACATTCCATTCATGACATAAATTATATTGTATGCTATATGCTATTTATGCTTACATGTTATTTGTTTATATGTGTAGGTGTTTATATGTTGCGGGCCTGGATGGGAGGTGACTAGAACAGGAAATACCGAGTGATATTGGTCTTGTTCTGGCGTTCTATAGGGAGCAATTTCTTAATTGAAATTTGCATGCAACATTGTTTGCAAATATTTGGTTAGTTGTGACGACTGTTTCATATTTGTATTTGTAACATTTTTTCTGTTCTTTATTTTTGTTTGATTTGTTTGTATAATTGTAGGTCTCATCTTTCCTTTCATTTCAGTTTTTTACACCCTTATGTTTATACACTGTGGCGTTATTTGTCTTGTTATATTATTGCAGTTATCATCACGGTTTCTGTGATCATTTTTTTCATTTCTCCTATTTAATTTAATTTGATCTCTGCAAATGTGTTCATATTGTCTTTTCTTGTCTGTCCTTTGTAATGTCTTTAGTTGACATATGACATAGGAGTTATAGTGGTATACACTGATAGTATAGTACAGATCAGTACTTTATGATTATTTTCCACAGGTACCCAAGTGATCTTTGATTACATTGAGATATACAAGACCTTTGTAAGGCTTGTCTCCCACAGTATTTGAGATACAGTTATTGTTGTCCACAGGTACTCAAGTTATCATTGGTTATTATAAACCATACAAGTTTGGACTAAGACTAAGTCTATGGTATAGACTTGTCTCCCATTAAAGTGAAATAGGGTAATTTATTTACTTTTTCAGGTTTCTGATTTAAGAAGACAATATGTCTACATTAGATTATTTTATTGCACAAGGAAAATCTCTTGATAAGACTGGGAAAGACTTAGAACAATGGGCTGTTGCTCAATATGACAAAGCATTAGCTGCTGAAGAGAAAAAAGCTGCTGCAGAAGAGAGAAAAGCTTTGGCTGAAGAAAAAAGATTAGAAAGAGAAGCTGCTGCTGAAGAAAAAAAAGCTCTGGCTGAAGAAAAAAGATTAGAAAGAGAAGCTGCTGCTGAAGAAAAAAAAGCTCTGGCTGAAGAAAAAAGATTAGAAAAAGAAGCAGATATTGCTGCTGAACTAAAGAAATTGCAGATGCAAGTGGAGGAAAGGAGATTTGCTGCAGAACAGAAAAAATTAGAAGCTGCTGCAGAACAGAAAAAATTAGAAGCGGCTGCAGAACAGAAAAGATTAGATAGAGAAGCTGAAGAGAGAAAAGCAATAAGAGAACATGAGTTTGAATTAGAGAAATTAAAATTGACATGTATGAGTAATGTTAATCAGGCATCTGGTGGTAATGGTAAACCCTTTGTGTACAAGGTCAAGGTACCAGCGTTTAACCCTACCAGTGATGACATAACATTTTGGCTTTCTAGATTTGAACGGGCTTGTCGATCTCATAATGTTGACAAATCACAGTATGTGAATCAGTTGTCTGAAAATCTAAAAAGGGAGTCTCTGAGTAAGTTATATTTTGTTGAAGAGGCCGACAAAGATAATTATGATGCTGTTAGGGCAGCTTTGATAAAGAGATATCAGCTGTCTGAGGAAGGTTATCGTCTTTTGTTTAAAACAATGAGACCTGAGGTAGGTGTAGAATTCTCAGAATTCATCTCAAAAGCACGAATTACACTTTCACGATGGATTGAATTATCCAAAACAGAGAAAACATTTGATGGTCTTACGGATTTATTGCTAAGAGACAAGGTCATGTCTTCTGTAAATAAATCATTCCTAGAGTTCTTACATGAGCGTAAACCTAGTACAATAAAGCAAATGGAAGAATATTGTGACCAGTATGCCACGGCACACCCTGACATGATTCTTAGTAACTCTAACATTAAAGAGAGTATGCCAGTTGCTTCGGCAACAGAATATAATCAGAATTACTCACACAAATTCCAAGGAGCTAAAAATAAATTTGATAAAAAAGGTTAATTGGAATAAGTATCAAAACCAAGATAACCACTCAAATCAGAGTTCTTCTTTGAAGAACTGGAATCGGGCTGATAGTCCCCGACACGCGAGGGGTACCCATAATGTTAGAAATTCTCGGAAAGGGAGTAGCTATAGGAACTACCCAAGTGCTTCATGGAGACAAAAGAAACAATATTACAGGGATACTCAATATAATGAGCATGATGATTATGATCATGAATGTTATGATTCAAACCCAAATAGGGGTTATAACAAGGGAAATGATAATTATAGAGACAATTATAACCGAGGTAGATCACAACACAAAAGACATGGTAAATCGTATTACCAGGCTAACTCTGCACAACAGGAGTTCCACGACACCGATAATCAGAATAATGATAAAAAAGACTCCAATAGTGTAGCAAATTCCGCTTTTGATTTTGCTAGAGCATCTCAGTGTTCGCAATGCAAAACATTATTCGATCCAACCACAGTGTCTACTTTAAGCTGCGGTCACCCGCTTCCCGCTCTCCATGCGTCAATCGCGCATAATGGAAGGGGTGCTCTTGTCTTTAATAGGGGCCTAATAGATGGTACTCCGGTATCAATTCTTTTCGACTCGGGGTGCACTACCATTGGAGTGAGGCAATCACTCGTAAATCCTTCTCGAGCTACAGGCAATATAGTCAAATGTGTAACATTTGGTGGCACATTGGAGAAGTACTCCACTGCCATTATCGATATTGCTACGCCTTTCTTTACAGGAGAGGTGCAAGCATGTCTCTTGCCGAATCCGATCGCTGATCTTATCATCGGTCGCATTCATGGAGTGAAAGAATGCACTCCACAGCAAATTTCTAATTGGGAAAATGTTAATATGCAATCTGCTAATGCAGTAATCACTAGGGCTCAAGCTCTTAATATGCCACAATCTTCACATTCTGAAGATAATGATGCGCAGATCCAAGATGATCCCTTGGAGATTTCCCACGATTCCTTTATCAAACAGCAGGAAGATGATCCTACTCTAAAGAAATTCTTTACTCTGGCAACAAAAGGTGATCCGAATAAGGATACAAATCGTAAATCTTGGATTACGATGAAGAATGGCGTACTTGTACGTATGGTACAAGACTCCGCTAAGTCCATTCATTCTCAAATCCTTGTGCCTAAAAATATGAGAGTTAAAATCTTACAGCACGCTCATGATTCGCAGTGTGCTGGACATATGGGTTTTTCCCGTACTAAAGCTAGAGTTCTTCAATCTTTCTTTTGGCCTGCTGTGAATAAGGACATACGAATCTATTGTCGATCTTGTAAAGTATGTCAAGAGATTAAATCCAGAGGTCCACGCCATGATGCACCTATTCAGGCTGCAGACATTCCCATTCGGCCATTTCAAAAAATGGCGATAGACATCATTGGTCCATTTAAGATAAAGTCTGCTAGAGGACACCAATTTATTTTGACGTGTGTTGATATGTGCACACGTTGGCCGGAGGCTGTTCCTCTAAAGAGCATAACTACTGCTGATGTCGCAGATGCTCTTTGGTTAATATTTTCTCGTCTGGGGTTTCCAGCAGAAATATTATCCGACCATGGTACCCAACTCATATCGGATACCATGTCTCAAGTAATGTCGACTCTGAAGATAGAGAGATCGCTGAGTAGTATTTATCATCCTATGTCCAATGGGATGGTGGAACGTTTAAATAGAACTCTGAAAAACCTACTAGGTAAGATAACAGAAGATCATCCTCAGGATTGGGATAGGGTTTTACCCGCGGCTCTCTTTGCATATAGAGAGGTCGCCAACGAACATACAGGATTTTCTCCCTTTGAACTTGTCTTTGGCGCGAAACCGCGAGGTCCTATGTCCTTACTTCATGATCTTATAACTGCTGATAATATTGTCGATGACACAAAATCCTCTTATGAATATGTCATCGCACTTAGACACAAGATTATTGAAGCATGCAAATTGGCAACTGCTTCTTCTGAATTTGCGAAACAGAAGGCAAGGGAATTTGCCAATAAAAAGAGATGTTTGCGACAACTTTGTCCAGGTGACAAAGCATTTGTCTTGCTACCTTGTAGGGAAAATAGACTTCTTATTTCTTGGAAAGGTCCGTACGATATAATATCAAAAGTTTCCGATGTTGACTATATCGTCGATATTGACGGGAAGCGTAAAACCTTCCACATCAACATGCTCACGGAATTCCATGAACGTCCTGATTATTTACAACCTGTTTTCCAGGCAACGGACGATTTTCCAGTCCAACATGGACAGTACTCATCTCTGTCAGTAATACAGGATGAGGAAACGAGTTTCTCGGATGTAAATTTACCTTTTCCAATGATTCCTCTTCACTCTAATGAATCATGGAAAGATGTTGCAATTTCTCCAGAATTATCTCCAGGAGAGCAGAAACAAGTTTCTACTATGTTAGAACAATTTCAGGATGTCCTTACTGACATTCCTGGTCAAACTGATGTCATTCAACATGACATTATTCTTACTGACCATAGTCCTATAAGAGTCAGACCGTATCCTATCCCGATACATTTTCAAGCACAGGTAGAGAAAGAGTTAGATGAGATGATAGAGTTAAAAATTATTGAACCATCCACATCAGCATATTCTTCGCCGATGGTTATTGTACGAAAAAAAGACAATAACATACGTCTTTGCGTGGATTATCGCAAATTGAATCAAGTGACTAAATTTGATGCTGAACCTATGCCTTTACTAGAAGAGCTACTTACGAGACTATCGAATTCTCACTTCTTTACTAAACTCGATTTGTCTAAGGGATATTGGCAAGTTCCACTATCCGAACACGCCAAACCGTTTACTGCCTTTTCGACGCCTAGGGGTCTATTCCAATGGAATTTCATGCCTTTCGGTCTTATGAACGCCCCTGCAACATTTGTACGCATGATGCGTCGAATCCTATCTCATCGCTCAGATGTCATTGCGTATCTTGATGACATCTGTCTTTTCAGTGATACTTGGAACGATCACTATAATGGTATAAATGAACTATTGTCTATCTTACGCGAGCATAACCTGACAGCGAAACCATCGAAAGCATGTATTGGTTTTAGCGAAATATCTTTCTTAGGACACCGTGTTGGTCATGGGTTCCTAAAAACAGAAGACCATAATACAAGTAAGATACTTAACATTTCTATTCCTAAGACTAAAAAGCAAGTACGAAGTCTCTTAGGTCTAATACAATTTTATGGACGATTCATCCCGAATCTGTCCTCCATTATGTCACCTCTTTCTTCCTTGCTAAAGAAAGGGTCTCCTAATGTAGTCCATTGGACTCAAGAATGTCAATCCTCTTTGGATAAGGTTAAAACTATGTTTTCTACTTCACCTATCCTAGTATTGCCTTTTTTTTTTTTTTTTTTTTTTTTTTGTTTTTTTTTTTTTTTTTTGTTTTTTTTTTTTTTTGCGTTCGCCCGCTAATACTCAAGGCGAAATCTCAGGTTATTATTTTTTATGTCTAACCTGACATTGATTTTACGTGAGTATCCCTTTATTTCTTGTACAGAGACAGGTGTCTTCAGGCAAAATACTCACGGAGGTACCCATTGGCTCTATGGCTCAGGAGCTGCACTAACCTCTCCTTCAAATGTCCTCGCCAGGTCTCGAGTTAATCCAGTCCAAATCCCGGTCGACGAAAAATCCTCAAATGCCGTCGCCCGGGTTTGATCCTGTATCACCCGGTCGCCAGAGCGGTGTTGTAACCACTACGGTATTGCCTTCTAAGGATAAGACATTTATTCTTCGTAGTGACGCTTCATCCACCGGGATTGGAGCGGCACTAATGCAAGAGTACTCTGGAACTCTGCATCCTGTGATGTATATTTCTCGGAAATTAAATGCCGCAGAGAAGAATTACTCGGTCCTAGACCGTGAATTATTGGCTATGGTTTGGTCAATCCTTAAACTGCAAAGATTTCTTCTGGGCGCGCATTTCATTGTGGAAACTGACCAGAAAGCTCTTACGGCTATTCAGAGTAAAAATCTGAAGAGCGCGAGATCAACGCGATACGCGATTGCTCTACAGCCATTTCATTTTTCGGTGCGAGCTATCCGTGGGTCAGAAAATGTGATGGCAGATATTTTGTCTAGATGCCCACATGATTCATAACTGTTATACAACTTTGATACAGTTGTTTCTATGTTGAAATGTGTACACATATGTAATATATCATATATTGATTGTAACACTACTTAGCGGTTCATTGATATTTATTCACCGCTGATCTTTCAATGTTTTTTCGTCTTTGATGATCATGATGTTAAGATATCTTAGATGAAATTTATGTATAAACTAATGTGGAAATTGTGTCATTGCTAATATTGTAGTATGCGTTGGTGACACCTCTCTGGAAATATTAATACTTAGAGAAGTACCTTCTCTAAGGTCATAAAACTTATGCTTATCATCTGCGCATTGTTATTGGTGCGTTGTGAGCCTATTGTATGTTGCTCCTAGATGTGTTTCAAAAAAAAAAATGTACCATTTTTTTTTTTCCCGAGGGGTGTGGTAATCTGTTGCGTGCATATTTTGACGCACATATTACAAAAATCGATATGGCTATTTAATATGGGAAAAATATAGACATTCATTCATTTGTGTATGAAAATGCTGTCTATGGGGAAAGCGAGAAAATCCATGTTTGATTCACACTTTTGATTATAGGAGTAATCGTTCTTGATATTGATCCGGCGCACGGATATTGCTCTTACGTTTGTACTTATTTTTTAGGGCCAGAAAATAGATTAATTTGCTTATTATGTTTATGGCCTGAATTCATATGTATTACATATTATTAGTACAAGTAGAATCAGTCCTATATTGTATATTTTGGATGGGTAGGCGGGACTAGATTCTTATTATTCCGCTCTAGCGGAAGTATGAGTTGTCTTGACAAGTCGTGATGAGTTCCGATGTACCGTGATAATGGCGGGTACGCACTTTTCAAAGGGCTGGTAGATTCTTAAGGAAATATGATTTATGAAGTGGTTTTCTTCTAAAGGAGATGGTATCTCTACTAGAGTTTATGTTAGAGACTCTCCTAAGGTACGGTACAATGTATAATTCGGACTCCATGTATTGCCAGACCCTATTTTGATGATCTCATGTCGATTCGACCTAGATGGAACATTGTGCTTCGTATCGCTAGGGTCGTGTTTTGTATCGACGAAGATGACAGACTTTCCTACAGCGGTTATGGCTACGTGAATTAACCTGATCACCGTAGAGCTGTATGAAAACATTTATGAAATCATTTATATACCCATTATAAATTAACTCTGGCTTATATTCACCTTCCTATGAATGAGTGAACGACAACTCAGGGAGGCGGCCATGTTAGATTTCGGTCATCATATGTTTTGATCACTGCCAAGAGAACAGATTATTTATCCTATTATCGGACAGTGACAGGGAGATCTCAATCTTGCTAGAAACTCCCCTTTCGTGGTTTCATAATATATACTACAAACTATGGACGTCAAGTAACTTTAGTTATTTACCGATCTGCCTTCACTGACGCGTTTAGTCAGATAGGGGATGCGGCCATAATGTATCATGACATTGAACTTTTGATGTACTGCCCATTATTTCTGAATGTGTCATGACTTCAGATCTGCTATGTATACCTACAAACTGATATGTCAACATACCATGATGTACTCGTATGTCCCAGTGTGTACGTCTGAATAAATTGAGTAAACAAAGATTCCAGCAGTCTGCATTGGTGCCTTGTAGACACAAGTGTATGAGTGGTTATATTGGTCAGCACACGAACAGTACACCATTCGCGGTAATCACACTCTACACTTCTACTCCATACATACACCATCCTGCGTCGGTTGAAGTGACCAAGTTTAGGGCCTGCTTCCCCTGGAGCCTTTGCCTTCCCTAACTCAGGACTAGGGTGAGTTACCCATTTACAGCTGGGTAGACTGGAGCATGCCTGATCTCAACAACACACCACTCTTCCTTACAGAGCATACAGACTGACACTTTACAGAGTGGGAAATAAACAAAAAAAAGAAGAAAGACACTTTTACACTCTTCAAGGCGAAGTATCGAGTCAATAATTAATAGCTGTTATTTTCGTAGAGAAGGAAGTAACATTTTCAAACAGTTACTTAAGAAAAATAAAATGCTTATGTAGCAGTATCCGCATCCGAGTGGCAGAATGACAGAAGCTTTCGCTTCTCGCCATAACTGAATATTAGTTTGTTTTCATTGTTTCATTGTTGTTTTGTTTCAATTGCCATAACTGAATATTAGTTTGTTTCATTGTTGTAAGCCATAACTGAATATTAGTTTGTTTCATTGTTGTAAGCCATCACTGAATATTAGTTTGTTTCATTGTTGTAAGCCATAACTGAATATTTTGTTTCATTGTTGTATATTGTTTGTATTAGTATGTTTCATTGTTGTAAGCCATAACTGAATATTAGTTTGTTTCATTGTTGTAAGCCATAACTGAATATTAGTTTGTTTCATTGTTGTAAGCCATAACTGAATATTAGTTTGTTTTCATTGTTGTAAGCCATAACTGAATATTAGTTTGTTTCATTGTTGTAAGCCAGTACTGAATATTAGTATGTTTCATTGTTGTAAGCCATAACTGAATATTAGTTTGTTTCATTGTTGTAAGCCATAACTGAATATTAGTTTTGTTTCATTGTTGTAAGCCATAACTGAATATTAGTTTGTTTCATTGTTGTAAGCCATAACTCAATATTAGTTTGTTTCATTGTTGTAAGCCATAACTCAATATTAGTTTTGTTTCATTGTTGTAAGCCATATCTCAATATTAGTTTGTTTCATTGTTGTAAGCCATAACTGAATATTAGTTTGTTTCATTGTTGTAAGCCATAACTGAATATTAGTTTGTTTCATTGTTGTAAGCCATAACTGAATATTAGTTTGTTTCATTGTTGTAAGCCATAACTGAATATTAGTTTGTTTCATTGTTAGTAAAGCCATAACTGAATATTAGTTTTGTTTCATAACTGTTTTGTAAGCCATAACTGAATATTAGTTTGTTTCATTCATTATTGTAAGCCATAACTGAATATTAGTTTGTTTTCATTGTTGTAAGCCATAACTGAATATTAGTTTGTTTCATTGTTGTAAGCCATATCTCAATATTAGTTTGTTTCATTGTTGTAAGCCATATCTCAATATTAGTTTGTTTCATTGTTGTAAGCCATAACTGAATATTAGTTTGTTTCATTGTTGTAAGCCATAACTGAATATTAGTTTGTTTCATTGTTGTAAGCCATAACTGAATATTAGTTTGTTTCATTGTTGTAAGCCATAACTGAATATTAGTTTGTTTCATTGTTGTAAGCCATAACTGAATATTAGTTTGTTTCATTGTTGTAAGCCATAACTGAATATTAGTTTGTTTCATTGTTGTAAGCCATAACTGAATATTAGTTTTTGTTTCATTATTGTAAGCCATAACTGAATATTAGTTTGTTTCATTGTTGTAAGCCATAACTGAATATTAGTTTGTTTCATTGTTGTAAGCCATAACTCAATATTAGTTTGTTTCATTGTTGTAAGCCATAACTGAATATTAGTTTGTTTCATTGTTGTAAGCCATAACTGAATATTAGTTTGTTTCATTATTGTAAGCCATAACTGAATATTAGTTTGTTTCATTGTTGTAAGCCATAACTTAATATTAGTTTTTGTTTCATTGTTGTAAGCCATAACTCAATATTAGTTTCTTTCGGTGAGTGAAAGTCGTCATGGAATCGATACATACAAAGTTTCATCACTCTACAAATGAGTGACACATAGAGAGTTTTGAGCGTCAAAGACTTAGAAGGAGACCAATATACAAAACTAAACTCGTATAACAACGGTATTTTAAATAAATGTGGTGGAAATAACTCAACGACTCCGGCCGTTAACATGTCATTAAAGAAAAGTATTTCCAGTTGCTGGATGAGTCATGTGATCATTTCCACAGACTTCTATTGTCCGTTTATCTAAAGTCCTTTGGTAGTTCATCTTGTCATTTATGATTGAGTCTACTATCACGGTCAGCTATATAGGAACCAGTAATTCATCAGGTATTTAAGAGTGAGTCTACAATCTTGGTCAGCTCTATAGCATCAGTAATTTATCAGGTATTTGTTGTGATTGAGTCTTCTATTATGGACAAATATATGCACAAGTAATTCATCAATCATTAAATGACTGAATGTATTATTATGATCAGTTTTAATACAAGACATCAGACTGCACCTGGTGCCTGGTCCTGTGGCTGGTTCGTGGTGGCTGGTCCTGGTGCTGGTCCTGGTTGGCGTGGTCCCTGGTGGCTGGCCCTGGGGCCTGGTTCCTTGTGCCTGGTCCTTGGTTTCCATTGTCCAGGTCCATTAACAATTTATTTGAAATATAACCTAACCAGCCAGTAGGATGACTGACCCAGCAGTTCATAACCACGGATTTTGAGATTGAAAATATCTAAAAGTTAATACTACATACACGACCGGAATAATTCCTGTTGACCAACCGGCTACCACGCGAAGATCAATCAGCGTACAACAAATCCTCGAGTGTCTAGGTCATCCTTGTTCGTCCGTGTCACCAGTTTGAGAGGTTTTAATCATTGTCGTCTTTCTTATATATCCGCTTTTTATTGTACAATCAGCCATTTTTATTCTTCTGCCCGTCTTTTTGCTTGCGCATATCCGATTGCGTAATCCCGCTTACTCCCTGATGGATTCTATTAGCAAAGGTGATCACCTATATCTATACAAATACATCAGGATAGCTGAGAGGAGCAAGGACCCCACCCTTTTTCTGTACTTGTTGGCAGTTCATTCTTGTCGCACACACACACACACATGTAATATACACACTCACACAGGTAGTTCTTTGTTCACGTGATATAAGCGTTCCCGAGACCCTCGCGTAAACAAAAATAGCATAAATAAAATATGATTTTCTCATTCAAAAACATTTAAACTAAAGGGAATGCGTTACCACCAATGTCGTAGATTGTAGTACAATACATGTAATAATAAACAGTTTAAATTAATATGTATCATTCATATTAAGTACATGTACATGTACATAAAACAACATGGTCAAATTATTCAACATTGACAGGAGCAGGGCCATTACTATCTTTATTTTCATCAACTTCTATTTCAACGAGGGGGTGGGGTGAGGAGTCATCTGATTGAGAAGCAGGTTATGTATCAACGAATTGTTTCCTGAAGATGTCCAGAGTTGAGTTTGAGACTTTCTCTACTCACGGAGGATATCTTGGCAGGGAGCAGTACATTCCATCATTTTTCTCCTGATCATAAAGCTCCTGTCCAGGTTAGGATCATCTTCTTCACAGATCATAAGGCAGAATTCAAGAAGTTGGAAGGCCTCCTTTAATTGTTTCATTGTAAGTTGTCGGCCTGGTGGTTGTTGCTGGCTGGTGCAAGTTGTTGGCCTGGTGGTTGTTGCTGGCTGGTGTAAGTTGTTGGCCTGGTGGTTGTTGCTGGCTGGTGCAAGTTGTTGGCCTGGTGGTTGTTGCTGGCTGGTGCAAGTTGTTGGCCTGGTAGTTGTTGCTGGCTGGTGCAAGTTGTTGGCCTGGTGGTTGTTGCTGGCTGGTGCAAGTTGTTGGCCTGGTGGTTGTTGCTGGCTGGTGCAAGTTGTTGGCCTGGTGGTTGTTGCTTGCTGGTGCAAGTTGTGCATCTTCTTCTTCCATTGTGATCATCTCTAGTGCCAACAACTCTTCATTGCTCAGTCCTACTTTCTGAGATTCAAGGAAATTTACAATTTCATTTTCGTCAACTCCATCTAAACCAGTTCTTTAGGTCATTCTGAAACCATCCTTAATAGCTGTGATATTATTGTCATCAATGCAAAAGCCTACATGTTCAGGACAGCATTGAGGCATAGTTTTTTTCAAACACCGTTCAAGCATCCTGGCGGAACTTGACTCCGTTCAGTCTTGTCTAGCACATCTCCGCATCTAATAGTCAATGCTTTCCTCAAATTGCTCACAAAAATTCATATTGTTATCCTCGTGTTCCCGTTGGTGAGCAGATAAAAATACCTACTGTAAAAGATTATAAATATCGGGTCGCGTAAATTTCTAAATTTCCAGTTTGGCGCATCAAGAAAACAAAAATGCCTCATTTGGTGCGCGAAAATTCGAATTCACGCAAATGAAACACGCGTAAATAAGAAATAACAATATGTACGTGTGTGTATATATATATATATATATATATATATATATATATATATATATATATATATATATATATATATATATATATATATATATATATATATATATATATATATATATATATATATATATATATATATATATATATATACATACACATATACAGGGCTGTCCAGATAAGTAGAAGTCGATGGGACCATCTAAAATACTTCTACTTATCAGATCTTCAACTTATCAGATCTTCAACTTATCAGATCTTCAACTTATCAGAACTTATCAGAAGCAAGTGTTCTTCTTCTCTCTTCATCGTACACTCTCAGCACGTCCACTTGAATTTTCACAAAGAAAGCAGTATCATTAGAGGCTAATTGAATCCCCGTAAAGCATTTCCACGAAAACTGGCGTCGCCCATAATGCACTTTCTCTGTACCACATATAGGGCAACTTTGAACAATGTTCAGCAGACATTTTATCAGTGCCACAGTTTACACTGATCGTAGGTTCCAACTTAGCTTGTTGAAAAGATGAACTCAATCTGTTTGTGGCCAGTGCGTAGTCTGAAGAATTACCATTGTTTCTCTATTCTTTGTAGCTGGTTATAAACATCATTCATGTGAGCCCTGATGTTCTACATTCCATTTGTTTATGTAACAGATTCTGATAAAAAACTTACCCCCCCCCCCCCCCTTTGCCTCCGTCAAAATTTTATGCGTGCATCAGGCTGAGTAGAATGTGAACCTTCTTTTTGCCATTCTGTCAGCCTCTTTCATTGCCGGTTAGGTTACAATGAGATGAACCATTGGATCACAATCACTTTGGAATCGATTGACAAAGTATGTGGAGCACTAACTCTGAGATCATCCAGGTCCTGTATTTACTTTGGCTTTTCAACGATGCAATTTACTGACTGTGCATCATAAAGAAAACAACTTGTCTCTCTGACCGTATCTTCAGTCAATATAACCTCTGCAGCTAGTTTTCAAGGCTTCTGCCGTCTGCCTCTTGAAGTTTGCAAGGAGAATCTCCTGTCTCCACTGTATCTAATTTACAAATCTCATAGCTGTACTGTATGTCATAGTATAACATGAACAAGTGTTCTAATTTACGTTAAACCTCATATCATGACTTTATTGATCAGAGTAAAACATTAACAAGTGTCATAATTTACTAAACTCAGATTCTGCTCTGTATTGACAGAGTATAACATGAATAAGTTTTCTAATTTACTAATCTCCGGAATCTGTACCTGTATTGTTCAGAATATATATAACATGTTATAATTGTTTCAAAATTACTAATCTCAATCCTGTACTGTATTGTCAGAGTATAATATGAATAAGTGTCCAAATTTACTATCTCAGATACTTTACTGTATTGCAGAGTATAACATGTGTAAGTGTTCTAATTTTACTAATCTCAAGATTCCTGTACTGTATTGTCAAAGTAAAACATGGTATAAGTGATATCCGTATCACCAACACGCTCAAATTCCCCGCTTATAGCTAGTTCATTTAAGCGGGAATTTGCACGTGTTGTGATACGGATACACTTCATAACACATGATTATACTTTGACAATACAGTACAGAATCTGAGATTAGTATATTAGAACACTTACACATGTTTATACTCTGACAATACAATACAGGCTCCGAGTTTAGTAAATTATGACACTTATTCTTGTTATACTCTGACAATACAGTATAGGCTCCGAGATTAGTAAATTATGACATTTTTTCTTGTTATACTCTGACAATACAGTACAGGCTCCGAGATTAATAAATTGTGACACTTTTTCTTGTTATACTCTGACAATACAGTACTGGCTCCGAGATTATTAACTACATGACACTTGTTCTTGTTATACTCTGACAATACAGTACTGGCTCCGAGATTATTAACTACATGACGCTTGTTCTTGTTATACTCTGAGAATACAGTACTGGCTCCGAGATTATTAACTACATGACACTTATTCTTGTTATACTCTGACAATACAGTACAAGATATGAGATAGTAAATTAGAACAGTGGCCGAACAGGACGAATCTCCAGCAACTTCATACAAGGCAGAGGCCTTGAAAACTGCAGCAGAGGTTATATTTACAGAAGAACGTCAGAGAGACAAGTTTTTTTTTCTTTACTGATGCACAGTCATAATTGCATCGTTGAAAAGCCAAAGTAAACAGACCTGGATGATCTCAGAGTAGTTGCTCCACAAAGCTTTGTTCAACGATTCAAAAGTGTTGTTAATCAGTGGATCCCCACTCATATGTAACAACACCGGCAATGAAAGAGGCTGCAGAAATGGCAAAATAAGATCCCACTACCTCATCCTGATAGCAAGCCTATCTTTGAGGAGTGCAAAGAGTTTTATCAGAATCAGTTACATAAACAAATGGAATGTAGAACATCCAGGGCACACACTGAATGTTGCTTACTACCAGCTCCCACAGAAGAGAACAAGTAGGTAATCTTCAGACTCCCACTGGCCACAACAAATGAGATAACCATCATACAACCAGCTAAAGAATAGGAACTTACCGATCAGTGTACCTGTGGCACTGAAAAAAAGACCTGCTGAACATCATGCTACAAATTGCGCCCAATATGTGGTCAGAGAAGAGCATATGGCCGACGCCAGCTCCTTTCGTGTAAAAGCTTTACGTGGATTCAAATAGCCTCAAAAATAAAAAAACAGAACTTAACATGCCTTTCTTTTGAAAAAAAAAAAAACTTTCAAGTGGGGGGGGGACGGTCCTGGAACAGTGTTTTATACGATAGAAGATCTGATAAGTTGAAGATCTGATAAGTTGAAGATCTGATAAGTTGAAGATCTGATAAGTAGAAGTATTTTAGATGGTCCCATCGACTTCTACTTATCTGGACAGCCCTGTATATGTGTATGTATATAACTATATATATATATATATATATATATATATATATATATATATATATATATATATATATATATATATATATATATATATATATATATATATATATATATATATATATATATATATATATATATACACACACGTACATATTGTTATTTCTTATTTACGCGTGTGTCATTTGCGTGAATTCGAATTTTCGCGCACCAAATGAGGCATTTTTGTTTTCTTGATGCGCCAAACTGGAAATTTAGAAATTTACGCGACCCGATATTTATAATCTTTTACAGTAGGTATTTTTATCTGCTCACCAACGGGAACACGAGGATAACAATATGAATTTTTGTGAGCAATTTGAGGAAAGCATTGACTATTAGATGCGGAGATGTGCTAGACAAGACTGAACGGAGTCAAGTTCCGCCAGGATGCTTGAACGGTGTTTGAAAAAAAACTATGCCTCAATGCTGTCCTGAACATGTAGGCTTTTGCATTGATGACAATAATATCACAGCTATTAAGGATGGTTTCAGAATGACCTAAAGAACTGGTTTAGATGGAGTTGACGAAAATGAAATTGTAAATTTCCTTGAATCTCAGAAAGTAGGACTGAGCAATGAAGAGTTGTTGGCACTAGAGATGATCACAATGGAAGAAGAAGATGCACAACTTGCACCAGCAAGCAACAACCACCAGGCCAACAACTTGCACCAGCCAGCAACAACCACCAGGCCAACAACTTGCACCAGCCAGCAACAACCACCAGGCCAACAACTTGCACCAGCCAGCAACAACTACCAGGCCAACAACGGCCACCAGCCAGAACCACCCACCTGCCCAACAACTCGCACCAGCCAGCAACAACCACCAGGCCAACAACTTACACCAGCCAGCAACAACCACCAGGCCAACAACTTGCACCAGCCAGCAACAACCACCAGGCCGACAACTTACAATGAAACAATTAAAGGAGGCCTTCCAACTTCTTGAATTCTGCCTTATGATCTGTGAAGAAGATGATCCTAACCTGGACAGGAGCTTTATGATCAGGAGAAAAATGATGGAATGTACTGCTCCCTGCCAAGATATCCTCCGTGAGTAGAGAAAGTCTCAAACTCAACTCTGGACATCTTCAGGAAACAATTCGTTGATACATAACCTGCTTCTCAATCAGATGACTCCTCACCCCACCCCCTCGTTGAAATAGAAGTTGATGAAAATAAAGATAGTAATGGCCCTGCTCCTGTCAATGTTGAATAATTTGACCATGTTGTTTTATGTACATGTACATGTACTTAATATGAATGATACATATTAATTTAAACTGTTTATTATTACATGTATTGTACTACAATCTACGACATTGGTGGTAACGCATTCCCTTTAGTTTAAATGTTTTTGAATGAGAAAATCATATTTTATTTATGCTATTTTTGTTTACGCGAGGGTCTCGGGAACGCTTATATCACGTGAACAAAGAACTACCTGTGTGAGTGTGTATATACATGTGTGTGTGTGTGTGCGTGCGTGCGTGCGTGCGTGTGTGGTGTGTGGTGTGTGTGTGTGTGTGGTGTGTGTGTGTGTGCGTGCGTGCGTGCGTGCGTGCGTGTGTGTGTGTGTGTGTGTGTAAATATATACATGCTGGTGAGAAGATTAGCTAGCGCGAAAAAAAAGAGAAGGTAATAGAAACAGAGAAAAAAATAAGAGTGGTAAGACGCTTTTAATCAATACACTTTAGCTCAATAAGAAGCTTTCGTCTTCAACAAACACATGCCGAGTCCTCCTGTCACGTGTCCCCAGCGCAAGTTCTTTCCACGACTCTCATCATTTTCACGTCTGTCTGGTAAGACCCATTACCTTTTTTCAATATTTTTTACAATTACTTTTATGTAAACGCAAGTGAGAGGTCAGGAGATGGCAGACAAAGCTCTGTTTTCAGTGGGAAGTAATGGCGTAAAGACATCAAGAATTATACATGCGGAAAAAAGTCGGATTCAGCCGTAGCTATAATCTGTTTGTGACAGCATGAACTGACACAAGTACAGAAATGGTGGGTCTGCTCCTCTCAGATATCCAGTGTATTTTCTATAGGGTACCTTTGCTCTAGAATCCACAGAGTAAGCGGGATAGATGGACATCGAACAACAGACGGAGAAGAAAACTGGAGATAGAAATAAAACGAATGAAGACGACATGATAAAACCTTCAACTGGTGACACGGAACAGGATGACCTGACACGAGATTGTTGTACGCTGATGCTCTTCGGGTAGCGGTTGGTCAAAGAATTATTCCGGTAGTGAATGTATTTTAACTTTGATATTTACAATAAAAGCCTTATGAACTGCTGGGTCAGTCATCTACTGCAGGTTAGGTTATTTTAAATAAATTGTTATGACCAGGACCAGGAACCAGGACCAGGCACCAGGACCAGGCCCCAGGACCAGCCACCAGGACCAGCCACCAGGACCAGCCACCAGGACCAGCCACCACGACCAGCCACCAGGACCAGGCACCAGGTGCAGTCTGATGTCTTGTATTAAAAACTGATCATAATAATACATTCAGTCATTAATGATTGATGAATTACTTGTGCCATATATTTGTCCATAATAGAAGACTCAATCACAAATACCTGATAAATTACTGATGCTATAGAGCTGACCAAGATTGTAGACTCACTCTTAAATACCTGATGAATTACTGGTCCTATATAGCTGACCGTGATAGTAGACTCAATCATAAATGACAGATGAACTACCAAAGGACATTAGATAAACGGACAATAGAAGTCTGTGGAAATGATCACATGACTCATCCAGCAACTGTAAATACATTTCTTTAATGACATGTTAACGGCCGGAGTCGTTGAGTTATTTCCACCACATTTATTTAAAATACCGAGTTTTGTATATATTGGTAAACTGATCCGAGTATATTTGATTCCATGACGACTTTCACTCACCGAAAGAAACTAATATTGAGTTATGGCTTACAACAATGAAACAAACTAATATTCAGTTATGGCTTACAACAATGAAACAAACTAATATTCAGTTATGGCTTACAATAATGAAACAAACTAATATTCAGTTATGGCTTACAACAATGAAACAAACTAATATTCAGTTATGGCTTACAACAATGAAACAAACTAATATTGAGTTATGGCTTACAACAATGAAACAAACTAATATTCAGTTATGGCTTACAACAATGAAACAAACTAATATTCAGTTATGGCTTACAACAATGAAACAAACTAATATTCAGTTATGGCTTACAACAATGAAACAAACTAATATTCAGTTATGGCTTACAACAATGAAACAAACTAATATTCAGTTATGGCTTACAACAATGAAACAAACTAATATTCAGTTATGGCTTACAACAATGAAACAAACTAATATTCAGTTATGGCTTACAACAATGAAACAAACTAATATTCAGTTATGGCTTACAACAATGAAACAAACTAATATTCAGTTATGGCTTACAACAATGAAACAAACTAATATTGAGATATGGCTTACAACAATGAAACAAACTAATATTGAGATATGGCTTACAACAATGAAACAAACTAATATTCAGTTATGGCTTACAACAATGAAACAAACTAATATTCAGTTATGGCTTACAATAATGAAACAAACTAATATTCAGTTATGGCTTACAACAATGAAACAAACTAATATTCAGTTATGGCTTACAACAATGAAACAAACTAATATTCAGTTATGGCTTACAACAATGAAACAAACTAATATTCAGTTATGGCTTACAACAATGAAACAAACTAATATTCAGTTATGGCTTACAACAATGAAACAAACTAATATTCAGTTATGGCTTACAACAATGAAACAAACTAATATTCAGTTATGGCTTACAACAATGAAACAAACTAATATTGAGTTATGGCTTACAACAATGAAACAAACTAATATTGAGTTATGGCTTACAACAATGAAACAAACTAATATTCAGTTATGGCTTACAACAATGAAACAAACTAATATTCAGTTATGGCTTACAACAATGAAACAAACTAATATTCAGTTATGGCTTACAACAATGAAACAAACTAATATTCAGTTATGGCTTACAACAATGAAACAAACTAATATTGAGTTATGGCTTACAACAATGAAACAAACTAATATTCAGTTATGGCTTACAACAATGAAACAAACTAATATTCAGTTATGGCTTACAACAATGAAACAAACTAATATTCAGTTATGGCTTACAACAATGAAACAAACTAATATTCAGTTATGGCTTACAATAATGAAACAAACTAATATTCAGTTATGGCTTACAACAATGAAACAAACTAATATTCAGTTATGGCTTACAACAATGAAACAAACTAATATTCAGTTATGGCTTACAACAATGAAACAAACTAATATTCAGTTATGGCTTACAATAATGAAACAAACTAATATTCAGTTATGGCTTACAACAATGAAACAAACTAATATTCAGTTATGGCTTACAACAATGAAACAAACTAATATTCAAAAACTAATATTCAGTTATGGCTTACAACAATGAAACAAACTAATATTCAGTTATGGCTTACAATAATGAAACAAACTAATATTCAGTTATGCTTACAACAATGAAACAAACTAATATTCAGTTATGGCTTACAACAATGAAACAAACTAATATTCAGTTATGGCTTACAACAATGAAACAAACTAATATTCAGTTAAACAAATGAAACAAACTAACATTCAGTTATGGCTTACAACAATGAAACAAACTAATATTCAGTTATGGCTTACAACAATGAAACAAACTAATATTCAGTTATGGCTTACAACAATGAAACAAACTAATATTCAGTTATGGCTTACAACAATGAAACAAACTAATATTCAGTTATGGCTTACAACAATTAAACAAACTTAATGTTAGGTAAGGCTTACAAAAATGAAAACAAACTAATATTCAGTTATGGCTTACAACAATGAAACAAACTAATATTCAGTTATGGCTTACAATAATGAAACAAACTAATATTCAGTTATGGCTTACAACAATGAAACAAACTAATATTCAGTTATGGCTTACAACAATGAAACAAACTAATATTCAGTTATGGCTTACAACAATGAAACAAACTAATATTCAGTTATGGCTTACAACAATGAAACAAACTAATATTCAGAAACAACAATGAAACAAAACTAATATTCAGTTATGGCTTACAACAAATGAAACAATGAAACAAAATGAAACTAATATTCAGTTATGGCTTACAACAATGAAACAAACTAATATTCAGTTATGGCTTACAAACAATGAAACAAACTAATATTCAGTTATGGCTTACAACAATGAAAAACAAACTAATAATTCAGTTATGGCTTACAAAACAATGAAACAAACTAATATTCAGCTATGGCTTCTACAACAATGAAACAAACTAATATTCAGTTATGGCTTACAACAATGAAACAAACTAATATTCAGTTATGGCTTACAACAATGAAACAAACTAATATTCAGTTATGGCTTACAACAAATAATATTCAGTTATGGCTTACAACAATGAAACAAACTAATATTCAGTTATGGCTTACAACAATGAAACAAACTAATATTCAGTTATGGCTTACAACAATGAAACAAACTAATATTCAGTTTTGGCTTACAACAATGATACAAACTAATATTCAGTTATGGCTTACAACAATGAAACAAACTAATATTCAGTTATGGCTTACAACAATGAAACAAACTAATATTCAGTTATGGCTTACAACAATGAAACAAACTAATATTCAGTTATGGCTTACAACAACAATGAACAACAAAAAACAAATAATAATCAGTTATGGCTTACAACAATGAAACAAACTAATATTCAGTTCATGGCTTACAAACTTAAAACAAAACTGTTATATTCATCTTTATGGCTTACAACAGTAAAACAACAACTAATATTCAGTTAAGGCTACAACAATGAAAACAATCATAATATTCAGCTAACAAACAATGAACACAACTATACATTCAGATTTATGTCTTACAACTAATGAAACAAACTAATATTCAGTTATGGCTTACAACAAAGAAACAAACTAACATTCAGTTATGGCTTACAACAATGAAACAAACTAATATTCAGTTATGCATACAACAATGCTTTCACAACAACAAATTGAAACAAACTAATATTCAGTATGCTTACAGGGCTTACAATGGCAATGAAAACAAACTAATATTCCAGTTATGGCTTTACAACAAATGAAACTAACTAATATTCAGTTATGGCTTGCACAACAATGAAACAAACTAATATTCAGTTAATGGCTTACAACAATGAAACAAACTAATATTCAGTTATGGCTTACAACAGTACAACAATGAAACAAACAATGAATATATCAGTTATGGCTTACAACAATAAACAAACTAATATTCAGTTATGGCTTACAACAATGAAAAACAGAAACTAATATTCAGTTATGGCTTACAACATGAAACAACACTAATATTCAGTTATGGCTTACAACAATGAAACAAACTAATATTCAGTTATGGCTTACAACAATGAAACAACTAATATTCAGTTATGGCTTACAACAATGAAACAAACTAATATTCAGTTATGGCTTACAACAATGAAACAAACTAATATTCAGTTATGGCATTACAACAATGAAACAAACTAATAATTCAGTTATGGCTTACAACAAAATGAAACAAACTAATATTCAGTTATGGCTTACAACAATGAAACAAACTAATATTCAGTTTATGGCTTACAACAATGAAACAAACTAATATTCAGTTATGGCTTACAACAATGAAACAAACTAATATTCAGTTATGGCTTACAACAATGAAACAAACTAATATTAAGTTATGGCTTACAACAATGAAACAAACTAATATTCAGTTATGGCTTACAACAAATGAAACAAACTAATATTCAGTTATGGACTTACAACAATGAAACAAACTAATATTCAGTTATGGCTTACAACAATGAAACAAACTAATATTCAGTTTATGGCTTACAACAAAGAAACAAACTAATATTCAGTTATGGCTTACAACAATGAAACAAACTAAAATTCAGTTATGGCTTACAACAATGAAAAAACCCTAATATTCAGTTATGGCTTACAACAATGAGATAAAACAAAAACTAATATTCAGTTATGGCTTACAACAATGAACACAAACTAATATTCAGTTATGACAACAATTGAAACAAACTAATATTCAGTTTATGGCTTACAACAATGAAACAAACTAATATTCAGTTTTGGCTTACAACAATAAAACAAACTAATATTCAGTTATGGCTTACAACAATGACAACAATGAAACAAACTAATATTGAGTTATGGCTTACAACAATGAAACAAACTAATATTCAGTTATGGCTTACAACAATGAAACAAACTAATATTCAGTTATGGCTTACAACAATGACAACAATGGCTTAAACAAAACTAATATTGAGTTATGGCTTACAACAATGAAACAAACTAATATTCAGTTATGGCTTACAACAATGAAACAAACTAATATTCAGTTATGGCTTACAACAATGAAACAAACTAATATTCAGTTATGGCTTACAACAATGAAACAAACTAATATTCAGTTATGGCTTACAACAATGAAACAAACTAATATTCAGTTATGGCTTACAACAATGAAACAAACTAATATTCAGTTATGGCTTACAACAATGAAACAAACTAATATTCAGTTATGGCTTACAACAATGAAACAAACTAATATTCAGTTATGGCTTACAACAATGAAACAAACTAATATTCAGTTATGGCTTACAACAATGAAACAAACTAATATTCAGTTTTGGCTTACAACAATGATACAAACTAATATTCAGTTATGGCTTACAACAATGAAACAAAACTAATATTCAGTATATGGCTTACAACAATGAAACAAACTAATATTCAGTTTATGGCTTACAACAATGATACAAACTAATATTCAGTTATGGCTTACAACAATGAAACAAACTAATATTCAGTTATGGCTTACAACAATGAAACAAACTAATATTCAGTTATGGCTTACAACAATGAAACAAACTAATATTCAGTTATGGCTTACAACAATGAAAAACAAACTAATATTCAGTTATGGCTTACAACAATGAAACAAACTAATATTCAGTTATGGCTTACAACAATGAAACAAACTAATATTCAGTTAATGGCTTACAACAATGAAACAAACTAATATTCAGTTATGGCTTACAACAATGAAACAAACTAATATTCAGTTATGGCTTACAACAATGAAACAAACTAATATCAGTTTTGGCTTACAACAATGAAACAAACTAATATTCAGTATGGCTTACAACAATGAAACAAACTATATTCAGTTTATGGCACAACAATTGAAACAAACTAATATTCAGGCTTATGGCTTACAACAATGAAACAAACTAATATTCAGCTATGGCTTACAACAATGAAACAAACTAATATTCAGTTATGGCTTACAACAATGAAACAAACTAATATTCAGTTATGGCTCTTACAACAATGAAACAAACTAATATTCAGTTATGGCTTACAACAATGAAACAAACTAATATTCAGTTATGGCTTACAACAATGAAACAAACTAATATTCAGTTATGGCTTACAACAATGAAACAAACTAATATTCAGTTTTGGCTTACAACAATGATACAAACTAATATTCAGTTATGGCTTACAACAATGAAACAAACTAATATTCAGTTATGGCTTACAACAATGAAACAAACTAATATTCAGTTATGGCGAACAACAATGAAACAAACTAATATTCAGTTATGGCTTACAACAATGAAACAAACTAATATTCAGTTATGGCTTACAACAATGAAACAAACTAATATTCAGTTATGGCTTACAACAATGAAACAAACTAATATTCAGTTATGGCTTACAACAATGAAACAAACTAATATTCAGTTATGGCTTACAATAATGAAACAAACTAATATTCAGTTATGGCTTACAACAATGAAACAAACTAATATTCAGTTATGGCTTACAATAATGAAACAAACTAATATTCAGTTATGGCTTACAACAATAAAACAAACTAATATTCAGTTATGGCTTACAACAATGAAACAAACTAATATTCAGTTATGGCTTATGTCACAATATAATATCTACACCTTCATGACATTGTCCTCTAAGCTCGTATCAAACTGCGAGAGGTCACACAATCAACATACTTGTAAATGAAATTCACAAAGTGTACACGAAGGCGTGCTGACAATCTCCCTTTTTAATAATAACAATGCTACATGTACGAATGCAATAACAACAGCACTAAATTGTCAGCAATAACCATATGGCTGGATCACCAATTCCTACTACCATTGGAATATAAAACAAGGCTGTACAAAAGCCAGCGACCATAAAGAGAGCACGATTAATATGCAGTGCGACTTCTAAAGCCGGCCAACTGACGTCTTTCTCTGTCAGGCTTCCTGTTCACTCCATACCATTGCACCCCTTTGCACCATTTTCTTTTAAAGCTGATGTGCGCACCAAAAATGTGCGCAACAAAAGATATTATGTGACATCTACCCCCTTCCCCAGAAAAGAGAGTCCTTGTCGACTTCGAAGATTTCAAAAACAGTAGAGGTCG
>JAMPIV010021210.1:285000-331840 GCA_024509875.1 Oreohelix idahoensis | reverse complement strand
GTAACTGTGGTAAAAATGATGCTGTCTGTGTTAACTAATGGCTCGTGTTTTACATTTTTATGCCCGAGCTGCATACGATCCCTGATAGGCCACACCTTTCTTGCATGATGTTCCTGTCTGTTGCGGCTGTCCCATTCACATAGGAAGCATCACAATTTAGTATACCCAGTCTGCATGTCTGTGAGAATTGCAATGACCTTTAGGTCTCCACAAATCCGCCATTGGTAGTCATTGTACTTTATTTTTGCGAAAAGTATAGCCATATTGTCATAAGTTTCTTTCATATGAACAGAGTAGGCGACTGGAATTGATGAAAATAATTTTCCGTTATGCAATAACACGGCTTTTAGACTAGTCTTGGAAGAGTCGATGAAAAGTCGACATTCGTTGACTATGTGCTCATGACCGAGGTGCACCATTAGACCGTTTACATCTTTGCAATAGCAAATGTCATCATCCATCTCAAAGTATTGAACAAGTTCTCTGTGTCTATGACGAAATTTAGATATCGGAGTATTGGGCGCTAAAAGATTCCATTCTTTGAGTCGCGAACCGAGTAATTTCGCTTGTAATTTTGGTAAGAGCGAGATCACGTATTAGATCTGAAAGTTCTGAATGGTTAATTAAGTGAACACCATCATTCACCGGTATATAATCCGAGTCAGAATTAGTTTTCTAAAGCAGGTAAAACTATCACTTTCTGATGGTTCATTCACGTCCAATGGATATTGTTCTGGTTGAACTGGGATCGGACACGTGATTTGATCATGAGGCACTGGTTTCGAAACCGATTCAATATTTGGATAAACCACAGACTTTCTAATTTTAAAAGTGAAACCATGGATATATGTCAAACAGAAGTAACAATTCAGTAGCGTGATTTGTCGGTTCACGCCATATTACTGGCACTCCAAAAGGCATCGACTTATGCTTCGGCGATTTTCGTAACCAACCTGCCAATGTATTTGAACAAGTCGAACAAACTGCATTTGGCTTCCAAGATTTATTTGCATCATCAACTTTCGAATCGAAATAAAGTTCATATGCTTTCTTTAGTAATGGTGTAAAGTTTTTCTGGTGAACACGATCAGTAAAATATCCGCACACGTAACAGAACAGATTAGCCGAATTTCTACAACTTCTAGAAGCCATATTTCGCTCAGAATTATTTCAAAATACAGTAACTATTTGAAAAATAGCGTAACATATGTCATGCATCTTTTAGCAGTATAAAAAGTAGAATTATTTTGCATTTTATTAATTTTTAATAAGTTATATAGTAAAAATGAAACAGAGCAAATAACGGTTTCCCAAAAATATATTTTTTCACAAATATCTTAAGAACCCGACGTGATAGAGATAAACGGATTTCAGATTTGAAATCAGCGCAAGAAACTGACCTAAGAACACTTATTCTTATATAAGAAAGAAAAATGTTGTTTGTCAGTGTAATTAGGCGAAAAAACCCGTACAGACCCGTGTACGGCCCATACACATCTGAAAACGCAAACACCCCGTACAGATTATGGGTAAACCTTTAAGTGTGGCATGTATGGTTGCCACTATTGCTCATTACTTCTTGCCGTTATTTTCATGAGATCAGGAGTAGTGATTTGTTGCTAGTTTGATATCCTCCTGGATTGTATTTCATGATTGCAATGATGTATTGCGTTTTGTCAGTAGTGTGTTCCGCCTATGTGAGTGATTGTCATGGCGGTTGCTGAGTAGATTAGCTCTGCGTGTATTATTTGGATATCTTGTTGAGCTATAGTGTGTGGCAAGTATGTGGCAGTTATTTCAGTGCATTGTGCAATGCATGTTCATGTGTATCGTCAGCCGGGTGCGGCTCCTCTGTGTGTGATATTCATTAAAAAGGGTCATTACCTGTTATAGGTGTTATCATGTTATTTATGTCAGCTATTGTGTGCTATGGTTGAACCTTTGAGACAGCGAGCTAAGAGTCTAGTGTGAGAGTGCCTTAAACCCATAGTACCAGTAGAGAGTTCGCTCTGACAGCACAAGTATTCTCATGTGGCTAGTTCTGGCAGTAATACAAAGATACTATTGACTATGAATCAGTTAGCTGGTAATACAAAGATGCTGTTTATGAATACATAAATACATTATCTCATAAAACAAAGATACTGCTGCTCATGAATTCATTATCTTATAAAACAAAGATATTAATGACTGAATTAATTAACTAGTGAAACAAAAATAAAGCTGCTTGTGAATGCAATAATACATTTACCTAGTAAAACAGATACTTTTGCTAGTGAATCCATTACTTGGTAACACAAAGATAACATAGCTAGTATTTTTTTTTTTAAATTAATTAATGAAGAAAAATATCCCGTTCAACCCCTGATGGGTTATAATAAGGATATATATTGTTTTCAATTCCAAATAATATGAACAACTGCCGATATGAGAAAGTGGCATCACATTTGTCAAATCATTGTAAATAGCGACAATCACAATTATGCATATACGTTAAATAAATAATTTTAAAAAATAATAAATAAATTAAAAAAATTAATTTAAAAAAATAATGAAATCAAATTTAAAAAATCAAATAAAATATAAAATAAAATATATAAAAAAGAATGAAAAAAACAAACAAAAAAATGAACAAAATACATTGCTAGTGAATCCATTACTTGGTAAAACAAAGATAACATTGCTAGTGAATCCATTACTTAATAAAACAAAGATAACATTGATAGTGAATCCATTACTTAATAAAACAAAGATAACATTGATAGCGAATCCATAACTTAATAAAACAAAGACACTATTGCTAGTGAATCCATTACTTATAGTAAAACAAAGATAACATTGCTAGTGAATCCATTACTTATAGTAAAGCAAAGATATTATTGCTAGTGAACTTATAGTAAAACAAAGATAACATTGCCAGTGAATCCATTACTTATAGTAAAACAAAGATATTATTGCTAGTGAACTTATAGTAAAACAAAGATAACATTGCTAGTGAATCCATTACTTATAGTAAAACAAAGATATTATTGCTAGTGAACTTATAGTAAAACAAAGATAACATTGCTAGTGAATCCATTATTTAGTAAAACAAAGATAACATTGCTAGTGAATCCATTACTTTAGTAAAACAAAGATAACATTGCTAGTTAATCAATTACTTATAGTAAAACAAAGATAACATTGCTAGTGAATCTATTACCTATTTAAACAATGATACTGCTGCTATGAATCTATCACCTCGTAAAACAAAGCTACTGTTGCCTCATAATCCAATGTCTAATAAAACAATGATACTACCGACCCATTGTCTAGTACAGCGTTTCTCAAACTATATTGCGCGGAACACTAGTATTCTGCGAGCTACTGAAAGGTGTTCTGCGAAGAAAAATGTAGAACTGGTTGCTAACAACTTATTTTCAAACATTATGTTTAAAATGCTATATTTAGTTTTAAAAAAAAAATTTAAGCACTGTTGATCAGCTGGAAAACTGCTTAAAATTTTTGTACTGAAACAAAAGTAAATATAAATAAGACCTTTTCTAGTGCCTCTCACATAGCAAATTTTGTTCAGTTGTTTTCTATTCTATTACTCGATTTCCAAGAAATGCATGTATTTCCACGAATTAGGAGGCTGAAAACCTGAATTAACATATGCACATTTATTAGCGTCATAGCGGCTTTTGTTTTGAAACTGCAAGTGATGTGCTCATTATAAATCTATACACTTTTGTAATAAAATACTGACATTTCTTAGTTGTCCATTTAATTTTATTTCTGATAGTATTTTTATACTAAATAAATTTATTTCCCTTGGATGAGTGGCTAAAACAAGGAACTTTAAAACTAAATACAGAGCTTTTCCCAGGTTCTCAAACAGAGTGAAAAGGACAAAGCAAAAAACAGTAATCTTGATGAAACATCAAAGGATTCAGTTTCTGAAAGATCTGGAAGTGAACTACCTTTTACTCAAAAATCAGCGATCACACACAAAAAAACTGAAACCATTGGTAGGAAACCAACTAGAAAGTACAATAATAGTTGTCTTTTGGATTTACTTTTTTGTGGAACAGAAGAATCTCCTGACGCACAGCATGTACTGTGCACTAAAACACTGTCAAATAGTTCTCTAGCACCTGCCAAGCTTTGAGGGCATTTAGAGACAAATCATGCTGAACATAAAGACAAAGATGTAAGTTTTTTTTTAAGCAACATCTAGATTCCCTTGAAAAGTGTAAACTTTCAATGTTTAAAATTGTGAAATCGGACAATGAAAATGCAACAGAAGCATCATACAAAGTAAGTTACCTTATAGCTTATGCCAGAGAAGCCCAGACTATACGAGAATCACTTACTAAGGCATGCACAAAAGATATAGTAATATGCATGATTAAAGAGCAGTCTTGTGCTAAAACTGACGCCGATCAGATCTCAGATAGTACTGTTTCTCATAGAATTAGGGACCTTGCTATTGACATAGAAGAGCTGGTTAGCTGACTGAAAACTTGTGAGGGATTTTCCATGCAACTAGATGAATCCACAGATGTTTCTGTACTACCTGTGCTATTTGCATTTGTCCGGTACAGGTTTAAAGAGTCCATAGAAGAGGACTTGCTCTTATGTGAATCTTTACAGAGTAACACTATAGGTGAAGAAATATTCAACTCCATCAACAATTACTTTGAAAAGCATGCTATTGGATGGAAAAATGTGGATTTGTGTACTGATGGTGCCAGGGCAATGGTTGGAAAAATATCAGTGGCTGTAACGCAAATCAAAAGCGTCACACCCAACCGTACAAGCAGCCACTGTGTTTTGCATAGTCATGCATTGGCTGTTAAAAACATTCCCACATCACTGAAAAATGTACTTGATGAGGCAGTGTAAATAATAAACCATATTAAAGCACAGTCCCTTCAATCAAGATTTTTAAAAATTGTATTTGAAGAAATGGGTCTCATCACAAGCCTTGCTTCTTCATACAGAAGTGAGGTGGCTTTCATGGGGTAAAGTCCTGGTAAGACGTTTTGAGCTGCACCATGAAGAAAGCAATTATTGGTTCCAGATTTCCATTGGCTTGTTCCTTCATGGATACTAAGACTTGCATATCTTGCCGATATATTTACAAAAATGAACGAAACAAACTTATTCCTACAAGGCAAGAATATAACAATTTTTACTGCAATGGACAAAATGTCATCACTGATAAGAAAACTGGATTTTTGGGCTTCATCCGCAGGGAAAAAATAACTTCGACAGCTTTCTGACAATCAGTGACTGTTTTATTGAACAATGCTGAAGCTGACCCAGATATTTGCAATGATATTGCACAGCATCTGCGCGATTTACATTGTAATATTTTAAAATACTTTCCTGCAAACAACAATGACAATGATTGGATACAAAATCCATTTGCAATTGCAGCCAAACTGGCATACTTATCAGCTTATGATTATGAGAGTTTGATTAATTTGACTTCAGACTCAGGAATAAAACAATGATTTAATGAGCTTTCCCTAAATAATCTTTGCAGCAGTGTTTTGCAAGAATGCCCCAACATTGCAAAATGGGCAATTTGAGTGCTTCTTCCATTTGCCATTACAAACCTATATGAAACGGGGTTTTCTTATTATGCAGATATGAAGACAAAATATAAGATCAGATCTGACGCTACCCCAGACACAAGAATTCAACTTTCAAACATTGTACCAATATTAAATGAATTTGTGATGGTAAAAAGCAAAAGCATTCTTCTCATGGATGTAAAATGTACAATTACTTGTCCATGTAATAAAAAATAAACATGATTAAACTACTGATGAGTCTAATTATTATTACTTTAGCTGTATTAATTACTTTCTTTATTTACACAGCTTAAACTTAATTTTAATTTATCGTAAAACATAATACAAACGTAAAATGTTACCATGAATCCAATTTTTAAGATCACTGTTCCGTCAATTCCTTTCAATGAATAAGTGTTCAGTGACCAAAAAAGTTTGAGAAATGCTGAAATAGTAGAATAAAGCTTACTGCTTTATTCACTAGATGTCACATCTGATGTTTACTGGATGGAGTCAAAGTTCCTCACTTTTCATTCACGTTTTGGAATTGAATCTCCAGGACTGACAGTGCATCATATTTCTTTCTTGCTGCTACATGAAAATTATCTTTTTATTTCTTTTTTTCTCTCTCTGGTCCAACTATATTTAGTTCTATATTTTTGGGTGTTGGTCTGAGTTTCTTCATTCATATTCTTAATTTTTATATGGCTAGTTGGAAAAAACTGTGGTAGTATTTAACCAAATTAATTTCTCATCTTATCAGGGTTCATCAAGTTGAGTCATTAATTTTAAAAAAACAAACCAGAGCCAAGTCTCAAGATGTGTCATTAAGTTCAACTTAAGTTCATTAAGACTTAAGTTCAACTGGAGTTATCTATTGACTCCAGTTGACAACACAGCTCATGTATGTGTTACATGCTGGAACAGATGGACACATTTACATACCTAGGATGCATAGTAACAGCAGACAGCGGAACAAGCAAAGACATAAAGAACAGAATTAATAAAGTGAGAATAGCCTTTGCTAGTCTCAACAACATCTGGAAGTCTTCCCAGTACAGCACAAACACTAAATTAAGATTATATGAGAGCTGTGTACTTTCTGTGCTTCTCTATGGTGCAGAATGCCGGAGAGTAATAGAGAAGGAAATATCAAAACTGTCCTTCCACACAATCTGCCTAAGGAAAATTCTCTGAATCATTTGGCCGAATACTATCACTAACCAAGAACTGCTTACTCGGAGTAACAATGAGGACATGTACACCATCATAGCTGGCAGATGCTGGAGTTTGGTTGACCACGTCCTCAGAAGAGACCCTGATGCCATCTCAAGAACAGCTATGCTATGGATCCCCAAAGGAAAGCGAAAGAGAGGCCAACTAAAAACCCACCAGGCGTGATGGCCAATGACTGCTTTTGACAGTCGGCGGCTAAAGATCAAAGAAGAAGATACTGTTAATGATTCGACAAGACTGCATCTCATGTTGATAGATATGAAGGGGATGAAGAAGACATGGAAAGACCTTGAGCTGATGGCACATGTCAAGAAGACTAGTTGTCACGGGATTGCCTCCCCTTGCTTTGCAGTAGTGGTCCATTAATGGTCACAACACAAGAGTATCTAAAAGTAGGTCGTCCAAGGTATCTATCTTTGCGCAAGATTACTCTTGGCAAAGATGTAGATAGAAAATGAATGGCGCATCTACCGTAGGAGAGCCTTCGCAAGATATTCCCAGAGGTCAAGAACAAATGCTGCTTAAGGGCTGAGCAAATTTGTTAACTTATTATCTGGTCCGTCGTCTTTTGTGAATGATTCTGGCCCATTCAAGCCCCCAGTTGGAGTAATCCAACGAATGCCCTCTTATAAGTAATGGCTCTATATTTATATATATGTATTTATCAAGAAAGACTGGCTCATATGTTTGCTTTCGTACATATAAACTGAATCAACTATTATTGTTTAGTTTTAAATAACATACAACAAATTTAATAGTCAATTAGTCTTTAACATGGGAAAATAAATATGGAAAATTGGGTGAAAATTGAAATTAACGTTTCCTCACTGAGGTTTAGTATGGGCTTTAGAATGTCTTTGATTTTTGCTGTAGCCTGTTACACAAAAACTTAGCTCCAGATGAGTCTTGCAGTTGTGTTTCCGTCACTTCTTTTTGGTGATGAGTACACTTCTCCACATAACTCGTCCACTGTAGGCGGTTAGTGTTGATAATCTTCTCTCACACTAGTGGCGTAGGAACTTCAGTACTTAAGTCCGATGGCTTGTAACCACGAACTGTGACAAATAGAAAGAAACAAATGCCTTCTACTGAGTACATAACATATGGTCATGCGCTCCACCCACTAATGTTAACCTCTCAGAAGAATTAAATTCCCGAGCACACAATGTACTCAGGGAATATGATGAAAATTCACCAATATCCTTCTGGGTGTCAACTAGGAAATTGCGTCTGGAGTGCGTGAATAATGATTTGCCTGAATTACAATTAAAAAAGTTAATATATTACACTTTAGGCACATGTGATGTAATCAGCACTCTGCTGTCGGGTTTCCCGCACGACTAGTCAGAAACAATCACCAGCTCTTGCTGTAGTGGTTCATTAATATACTATTTCCGTATGTTGAAGTAGCCAGCCTCATATATAACCACTTAGCAAGAAACCTGTAAAATTTACATTAGTAAATAATTTGTTTACACTTACCCAAAATTTTGGGAATGCACACTTCTCCTGGCACAGATTTAGAATGGACACAGCTCTGTATTAGAGCTTTGAGATCACTTAGGTCTGGAAATATGAGTTAATTCCTCTGACGGCGGGTGTTCTGCGAATTCCTGGCCTGGGAAAACTGTTGGTATAATTCCTCTTGTGACTGGGTCTGGGAAATATGAGTTAATTCTTCTGACGGCTGGTGTTCTGCAAATTCCTGTTAAAATTCCTCTCTGACTCCTTGTGATAAAATTCCCAAGTTTCCAGTCTTGTATTAAAATGACGGGTTTACTTATGAATTCCAAAGTTGCCCAATACTCGATCTGGTACTTATAGTTGTGGAATTGTAAGTCCTATCCTCTTTCCTCTGGCTTGTAGGAGGTGTTTAGTTGACGCTGTGATGCAGTCTGTGCTGTTCTGTGTCTGATTTCTACAGTATATCTCACAATCCTTAGTTTCAAATCCAGCTGGGTTTCTTGCTGAATGTTCCAATCAAATCATTGTAGATTCTGGTGAACCAATCAAATCTATCTAGCACTGTTTGGGTGGGGAAGTTTAAATATCCCCTCGCGTGTTTAAAATATTAATTTTAATATACACGCATGGCCTCTTACAACAGTGATGTCATATCTTACATAAGACTTTCGGCCGCACCTGTCTATCACAATATTGTGACCGTGTTTTCCTGGCGCAATGTCTTCCGCCCAGATGTCTATCCGAACAGATTATCTAATTATCCCCTTTATTCGCGTGCCTCCACCAGACAGATGTCTGGTCAGACAGTGTTGTCTTCTTTCATCGTACGCACAATACAAGCTTTTGCCAACACGTTCAACAGCTTTCCAATGGGGTCAAATGTTTGACCGACACATTTCCACAGGTGGTCAGACGGATTATGCGATAAAATATTATCGCCAGCTGGGTCACCAAACCTTGCGGAGCGTAACAACAGTCTGGGAGAGAAGTGTGAAACAATAAGATACGCATTACTCCCATAGCAAATACTGCCACAGGGGAGTGGCGTGTTAGAGACATCACCATGCTATATCCAGCATGTAGAGTAAAATAGTGAAAATAACGAATGAAAAGGCATGATTTATGCCAAATAAAAGCGATGAGTGAGAAAAAAATGAAAAAGAAAGGATACTGCCGGAGGGCTGAAGGTGTGAGAGATCACACAAAAGAGCATATTCAGACATTTTGTCACACTAGTCGTGAGTTTGTTGAAGGCCTATGCTCATTGGGGAGCTGAACAGTGATGAATGTGAGAAGAACCATTCTTCTTCTTCCTCGTTCACTTTCAGACTTCTTCATTAATGATTCCTGACATCTCTAAACTGTAGAACCATTCAAGTACTAATAGAGAACAAGATCAGAAGAAGAAATGAAAAATGATAGGCTCATACTCTCAGAAGGGAACTAGTGAGTATTGATGTCCCGAGGTAGATTTCTGCTGGAAGATGAAGGTCCCAGAAAAAATACAAAGAAGTACAGGGATTTTGGTTTTACCTGGGGGAAAAATAGTGTTTTACCTGGAGAAAAATAGTAAGAAATATCAGGCACAAAATATAGAGATTCATGGTTCAATACTGAAATGCCTCATCTGTAGTGAAAGGGTTTAAGACAATATTATGAAGTATAACAGCCACTACAACAAGACTGACAGTTTTTAAAAAATATTTGGACATACACGCCCCCGTCTCTAACACTTCACCCCCCTATGGCAGTATCTGGTATGAAACTACCTTTTTTTCACATAATATTACCATCTAAGATTCTGATTAGGTTGAAAGGGCCTGCCTATAACGGAACTAAACCCATATCACAAAGTCACTACGATATATTTTTCATGTTAAGTTTTTTTTTAAAAATTATTTATTTCATCATAACTGCTAAACTTCATTCACTCTTCTTCAAACTCACGTACCTCCATAAACCAAAATCTGTTTAGGTATGAAAGGCACTTCCACAGCCATGGGCAAACAAGGATACAGGCTAAACAAAAGGCAAATTCCGGACAGAAGCACTCTGCCAACTTGACCACTTAATTTATGCCGCATTGTCAGATGTTTCAGATAATGTGATTCCCTCCACCAGCAGTCAATCTGCAGCACAAAAATAAAATGAATTTAAAGTGAATTACAAAACAAAAATAACTTGCTATCATAATTATCAGTCTTCTCTCTGAAGGTAAATTTAATTCAACTATATCAGACAGTAAAAACAGATCTATATTTGTGCTTTATAGACTACACTAAGGCATTTAGCAAAGTAAAACATGAGGTAATTATCAAACTGTTAGAAAGCAGAAATACTGATGATAAAGACTTGAGGATAATAAAGAACATATACTGACAACAAACAGCAGCTGTAAGAATTAGCAGCCAAGTAGAAACGTTTCAGTGGGTAAAAAAAAGGTGTAACACAGGATGTGAGCTGTCACTGGATCTGTTCAATCCGTACAGTGAAAATATGAGATCCATAAAGGGTGTGCGATGTTGCGAAAGGTTTTTATGAGTGTAGTTTTCAGTAGTAGTTACTAAAAAGAACTGAAGAAGAATTCAGTCTGACAAGAATGTAGTCCCAGTGTCAGAGACAAGCACTGGTATCACAGGATAGTCATGGCTGTGAAGATCTCTACTTCAGATAGTATTCAGGTTAAAGATAGAGCCTAAGTTGCCACCTTGCTATGTAACTAACCTACGATAATCAAACAAATTCAGCAAAACTCAATTCAACAATATAAAATTAGTAAGTCAGCTGATAACAATTACTGAAGTTCTGTGACTGTCCTCTATGAGTATACACAGCAGTATCAGTTGAAGGTCTGGCACTGGACCACCAAGCACTGATGGGGCCCAGGGCTGAATTCTAGATGACAATAGCTGATGCTCCTGTGTTGTTCAGGAAGGCAACTATCAACCGAGGATTCTAGACCACTGATGTATGACACCGATCAACCTGGGGACAATATGGGACAAGTGCCTAGCCTTTGGTTATAAGGCTCACAAGCCTATGTGTCCATGAATGATAGTGTTCAGATGTTTGCATGTATATGAATAATACATGGATCAGTTCTGAATAGAATAGTGAGACAAGACAGGTGTCTAACAGCATAAATCATTCTAATATAATACATTTTTATACATGATGATGATGTTACCGTCGCCTCTAACACTCTGGAGTGCCAAGTCCATTATTCCAGGTTAATGATTTTAATTGAACACTGACATTTCTGCTAACTGTTGGTAAGCATCGAATTCCTTTCTATCCTCAACTCAAATACAATTCAGTCCTCTGGCCTGATTCTGATACAATTCTATTTAAACAAGCTGTAATAAAACATTTAATTATTCATAAATTTACATACCCTCTAGAATCAATGTAAAGCACAGAATAGACTTGGTTTGGTGATGGAAGAACTGCATGGCAACAGATGGTAAAAGTTTAGCCTTCACAAGCATCTATCTCCGTCCATCTATCTGACTTCTGCTGTGTGTGTGTGAAGTTTGAAATTTCCACTGCTTGCCCTTTTATAGGGGGTGGGCGGGCATACCAGACAGCAATGCGGTGTCACAGTTATCAGACTGCGTATTTGGTGCAGACTTGAGCGAGTCTGTGTTAGCTGGGTCCAGAATTCTTCTTCATGCTTCTCAACTTTGTTATCCATGACTTTTATCTATATCTCCTTTCACTTTCCATAACTTCTGCTTTCCTATTATACAAAGTTTTCAGTAACTGGTTCCGACTTAGATTTATATCAAATTTTAAAGACAATTGATACAGCAGTTTTTAACGTGCTGGCGCCTTTACTTACAATTTTCTCCAAAAGTACTGCACACAGCAATTATTCCTTTGAATGGAATAAAGCTGGTCTTATCCTAAAAAAACAAAATAACTGTCATCAATTTCTGTCACTGCATTCACTTGTACGACACACAAATCCATCTTTATAGTAGCACACTTTCCTTTCCTCTGCAGAACGCCATTATAAAAACCGGTTCATCTACAAGCGAGCTCGCGGCTTCTGATTGGCTGGCAATATTCTTCTTCTTTCTCTCATGACAAGACATTGTGTTTACAACTCGTTTCATGCGAGGAATATCATAATATAAACAACTTGAGGTTCGCTGATGGTACAGTCTTAATAGGAAAAAGTGAAAAGGAGTTGCAGGAAAGGATTGATACAATAGTAACAGAAAGTGAAAATAAAGGCATTAGCTTTAAAATCAAAAAGACAGAATTAATGGTCATGTCATAGAAAATGATTTCTCAAGAAGGCACTATCAAAGTACATGGAACAGTTTTAAAACAGGTCAATAGATTCAAATACCTCAGCATGTTAATAACTTCGGTTAGAAGATGCATCTCAGAAGTGAAGAGCAGAATAGCTCAGGCAAAAACAGCATACTGTAAAATGAAAAGTGTTTTACACAACACTTCTTTGTCAATAGAAGTAAGAGAGAAAGTTCTTCAGTGTTATATAGAACCAATCCTGACATATGGGAGTGAGTCATGGGCAATTAGTAAACAAGCAGGAAAAGCACTAGAGACCATGGACAAATAAAAACAACAATGAGGATGTCCTGGAAGAGGCCCGAAAAACAAAGGAAGCTTATTCCTCATTTAGAAGAAAGCAAACCACTTTTTTGGGGCATGTTATGAGAAGAATAAAGCTGAAATATATTGTGACAACAAGAAAGATTGAAGGGCAAAGAGAGCAGATACTGGACAGTTTGACATGGCATGGAAAGAACAACAGAACTGATAAATATTACTGGAGATAAGAAGCTTCATAGAGGCATGATCGCCTACGCCACCGGGCATGAAGAAGATATCTGACAGACTAAAAGCGACAATATTAACACCCTGTGCCAGAAGAGAAAACGTGTTAATTCTACGCATTCTCTAATGCTCACCGACATGCCCTTTCGATTTTAAGCAACAGGTTTTGGCTTTATGAGTGATGTGTCCCGTTTACTTCCACATCGCCTTTGCCTTCCCTACCTTGAAGCAGAGTTGTTTAAGTAGGGTTGCTGAACCTGTTGCTCTCTCGCAGCCAATACCAAGTTGAAGAATTTTCTTTTACACTCAACGTGTATGCACAGAATAAATGTATTCTTACCTTGGAACCAATCTTACTTGTTAGGTGCACACATTTTAATATGCCTTACAATATTCATTTGTTCACATCACATTCACTCACACAGTTCAACTTTGTGTCCAAAAGTGCGCTATCAGCACCCGCTGTGTAACACAACACTGACTTAACGCCGCACCCTTGGACAAGCACGCCTTACCTACAATCCGCATTGTTTTATCCGCGCGCCAGCTAACACATCTTTAACGTTGGCGAGTAGTGGCCGTGTATTTAAGTGGGACATGGGTAAAATGTGAGCTGCGTGTGCTCTAGCTGAGACAGTGTGTAGGTTCTCTAAAAACCTAACCCTCGTATTTATAACCCACACTCCATCCCTACCAATTCTGATAGTATATCTGTCAACGTATATTTTACTAATCCAAGCTCCAACGTGCTCACTTGTCTTACAGACTTTGCTTTCAAATATCAACACATCCCCCTTCTCTTCTCTCCCGCTAGTTACAAACCCCCCCCCCCCCCCCCCCCCCCCCCCCCCCCCCCCCCCCCCCCCCCCCCCCCCCCCCCCCCCCCCACAAAAAAAAAAAAAACCGCGAAGACAAGTTCGGGGGAAAATCGGAAAGTTGAAGGGGGAAGATTCGAACCCGGGACTTCACTCTTTCACGCAGAAAGCAGTTCTATATCGGTAGGCTAAAAAGGTTGAAATTAAACTGAAAATGGCCTGCTCTGCATTAATATGTACATAAGTCATATGTATGGGTGGATGCGTAAAGTTCACCGTTTAAAAATAGTACAGTTTTAATCATAAGTCAAATTAACTTCTAGCAACCATAATCAGAAAACGAGCCAACCGTCTGGGTAAAAATACTCTTGTCATCGGACAAAAATATATCAGCAACGAATATGAATAATTAAAACATATCAAAACAATTGAGATAATAAGTAAAATAAAAGAAACGAGAACTTCCTGAAAATGAGTGGGGAAAGGAGGGTGGGGAGACAGTATGTGCCTAGTGTGTGCGCGCGCACACAATTTTCTGCCTTAGAAAACAAGAGCAGGAAAATGCAAATTTTGGATTTTAGCCGTGAATGTCTGGCGTAAACCAGAGCTGCTAGTGCCCCTAGATCTATAGGCCACATCAAGGGGCTCTAAGAGTTCCGTAAGGGAGATAGCAACGTCAGTTAATTTAAAGAAGAAGAAAATTTCTCGACATTTTACGTTCACGTTCAACATCTTCAAGCAGTGGCATACTAAGGGGGTGCGACGGGTGCGGTCCGTCCCGGGCGACAGCCAAGAAGGGGGTGACATTGGACATTATTATGACAGTAGTTACTGTTAAAAATATACTTGCAAGTGTGTTAAATGGGGGTGGGGGGGAGTGGGCGTGGGTATGCCAAGGATAGGATCCGTGCCGAGTGTTAAATACTTTAGGGACGCCTCTGCCTTCAAGTATATGTAGGAAAACAACAAGAAACCCTTTCTACGTTAAGCCTACTCAAGCTTGACGGCTGTCGTGTCTTCATCGTCATCTGACCGACAGTAAAGTACATGACCAAAGTTAAGTTAGACAAGACTCACCTAGTCGGTGACACATTGTGGCGTTGGTGCGTGATGTTCAGTTATATTTTTGTATGTATGAGAAATGTACAACCTGTTCACTGGCACGTACAGTTCTCTAGGTATATGATAAAGGTCCTCACAGATCACACTGTCGCTCGTCAAGAAGCCAACAGCTCATGGTTACAGCCTCGAAGAAACATTTAATGAAATATGTCCTGAAAATGAAACACCACATAGATGTAGCTAAAGCATTGTTCACTGCAAACATCAAACTGATTCCGTGGAAAATAATTACTAACAATCTAAATTACCACGAGCAATGGCGTCATGCCCATTGTTTATAAGCTACACCAAAATATCCCCGATGCAGTCTTCTTCTTCTTTGATCCTTAGCCGCCGACTGTCAAATCAGTCGCCATCACACCTAGTGGTGTCTTGTAGGGTAGCAACAAACTGCTTCCACTTTGTTCAGTCGGCGGCCATCCTTCGTGCAGTGCCCCAGCTCTGCTTCATTCTTTGCATCTCAGCCTTCACAGTTCTCTGCCAAGTTGATTTTGGTCGGCCTCTCCTTCACTTTCCTTTAGGTGTCAATAGGATAGCAGTTCTTGTGATGGCATCAGGGTCTTTTCTGAGGACGTGGCCAACCCAACTCCAGCGTCTGCCAGCTATGATGGTGTGCATGTCCTCTTGGTTGATCCGAGTAAGCAGTTTTTGAATGGTGATCGTATTCGGCTAAAAGATTCGGAGAATTTTCCTTAGGCAGATTGTGCCTGATGCAATACATGTAGGATTTTCTTCTAAAGTGCTGAAAGAACGATGATGTGACCGAATTCAGCCTACAAAAGTGAAATGTCCTTAAGAATACCCAAGTTCAGACGTCAGTCAAGATATATGGTTTGAGCAAATCATCTTTGTGAGAAATAGAATCTAGCCATCTAGTTAGTACTAATCAGCAGACTATACTAAGCATTTCATCTTTGGATGCCTCGGACTCAATTAGCTGGTGCAGAATTGGAGAAGATCGGCTAACATGATTGTCGTAATTTGAATCTGTATAAACAACACGGTCATATTTTCCGCGCTCAGTCTAGGATAAAAGGTCCAAATATAATGGCCAATCAGAACGCTCCTTTTCTAGTGTCTATAAAGAAACTTTTTAGATTAAGCAGAAAGGGCCTAATCTGTGTTTTTGACTGGAAGAAGTTATTTTATTTCTCTAATAATAGCAATAAATAAAAATAAATACATAGTTATTATAACATCTGATATATTACTTTATAATTAGGTACAACGCCAGCCTCATAAAAATAAGTTATTTAAAGAGAAAAATTGATTTTAATGATATTGTTACATCAGGGTAAACCCCGATTTAATTACTTAAAAATTAATTATATTGACGTGCAAGGAAATAGCGCACGAATAAACATATAGAACGGTAGAGATTAATTTGCCGGTTAATTATCACTTTAAATAATTAAAATCGGTTCAATAATAACTGTAATATAAAATAAATAAGATCAGTCACTTTGTACAGGCAAGATCGAAAACCGTTTAAAGTAAAATCTCAAAATATTTTTGGACTGTGCTCTGATTGGCCAGTCGTATCGCTATGAATAGACCGGAGACCTAGGAAGTTTTGCCACAATTTAAAAAAAAAAAACAGTACCAAGCGGTTTGAACCTAGAGCACAGTACATGCAGATTCCTTTGCCGATCTGACCTGAAAGCGGCTTTAAGATTGCCTTTGAGGGCTGGTTCAGCCTATGTATTGTTTGCTTGAGGGTTCTGTCTCGACCTTACCATTGAAGCTGCATCTATTCTGGAAGAAGACTGTTGGAGACGAAAGCTCTGCATAAATTTAGAGCTGTACTCCCGAATTCATAACCAGAAGCTGCAAGTTGGGGAGTCCTGTCTTGTGAAGTGAAGATCAGCAGCATATTCAGATGAGTGGCCATTAAGGTCCACGAAATAACTAATCCAGATTATCACCACAATTAAAACGTACAACAAATAAAAACTCTCAAGGCTGACAACTAGATAGGACATTGATTATCTTAATAAAAACCTACATAACAGTTATATTGACTTTAACCTCAAGAACAGAAAGTGTATTTGAGTTTATTCCTTGGAACATTATCAATATGGAAAAGAATTTCCAGTTTATTCATTTTGATCTGTAAATATCATTTCACTTCTTTTGATCATTCCTGCCCGAAAACATATTACGGTGCAGGACAATTAAATTGTAAATAATTTCATTCAGACTTGCTTGATAATTTTTATTAAGTTTAAAGTTCTGTGTTGGAATTTATTACATATTGTATTAAAATTACCCCTAGATAAACAAGTCAAACTAAACATTTAATCATTAATCTTTGTGGGATCATGAGACCCAGGGACTCAGAGTACATCATCATCCTCTTCTTCTCTGGGAACTTACATAGCTTGACCCCACTTTGATGTCTATACACCCTTGCTCTTTTTAGAGAAAGGGGTATTACTTATAAGACCAGTCTCTTGTCTGGCACTATCCTGGTATCCTCTGATACACCTATTTGTCCAGGATATCTGTAAGTCATAACATCCAAACCTCTCGCTACAACGATAAGTATGGGAAACTAAGATGGGTTGGTCATGTCTGCAGAATGGGAGAAGATCGGATAACACGACAAGTATGGAAAACTCAGATGGTTTGGTCATGTCTGCAGAATGGGAGAAGATCGGCTACCACAACAAGTATGGGAAACTAAGATGGTTTGGTCATGTCTGCAAAATCGAAGAAGATCGGCTACCACAACAGATATGGGAAACTAAGGGCCAGAGATCCAGACCGCCAGGACGACCCAGAATCTGCTGCTGGGAGTACAACATTATATAATCTCTGAAGGATCGAGGACTAGATTGGAACCAGGTCAGGAGGAAGACAGCCGATAAAATAGTATGGTACTCTCTCTCTGGCAAACATCTACACCCCCGGGTGGAAGAGGAACGACTAAGTACGTATTGATAAGCACAACAATGTTCATTAATAGTAGCAGTAGTAGTCAGTGGCGTACTAATGGGGTGCGAAAGGGCGGTACGCCCCGGGTGACATCCTGGAGGGGGATGTGCCATCGGACACTTTTATGATAGCACTTACTGTTAAAAAAATATACTTGCCCTTGTGTTTCTTTGTGGGGGAGGGGGTGCCAAAGGTAGGATCCGCCCTGGGTATCAAATACTTTGAGTACGCCTCTGGTAGTAGTAGTAGTAGTAGCAGCCACAAGTAGCCCCCTTCTGTTATAACCATAGGAATACGCCTCTGAGGTGACAACCCTCAGCTGTCTTTTTCCTAGTGTTCCTTTCGGTGAGTTCTTTTCTCTTCTGCTTGTGAGAGCTTCATTTCACCCAATCTGAGGTGGCATCGTAGGGAGCATCGCCACTTGGTGCGATCGGCAGCTTAATCCTTCCATGTTGTTGGATTTGTGTCCAATGCCTTCAAGTCTCTCTTGCACACGTCTCTCAACCTCAGCTGCGGTCGCCCGGCTATTCTTTTGCCATCTGCCAGTAGAAAATATCTTTGGGGATGCGACCATCTACGGAGATGCAAATAGCCTCGAGCTGACTTCTGCTTTCTTTGAAAACATTCAAGTAGACGTCTGAGAGTGTACGTAGAAGATGAATGAGCACAATATGCATATGCCTTTGCTTTCCCACCTTTGGCCATTACCAAGTTTTCTTCGTTTACCTGTCTATCCATATGTGGCAGCTGATGACGATGATTGTCTACTATTCCCTACTTCTCTTCTTGTTGATCGTATAGGGTTCGTAGCACTACCCTAACAGTAAGCAGCATAATTATGTATGGTGTTGTTAAACTTTGGCTTTCTTTCAACAGATCACAACTGGCCAAAAATGGCGAATCTCTCAACAGTTCACAACTGACAAAAAATGGCGAATGATGTCACGAGTTGGCGAAGGACTTCACTCGGACAGCAGTAGCAAAACAATGGTGAAACTTTATTCCCACAAAATATATTGAGGAGTTGGCAAGAGAGGCAGAAGATGCTGCAGCCAAAGGAAAAATGAGAGGACTGTATAACAGCACAAAGAAGCTAACAGGGAAATACAAGAAAACAAGTTGCCTCATAAAAGACAAGAATGGAAAATGCTCAGCAATATACAAGAGCAAATGAAGAGGTGAAAAGAATATTTTGAGGACCTTCTCAATAAACCCGCACAAAAAATCCCCCCCCCCCCCCCACCCCCCCCCACATCCAGCCAGCAGAAGAAGAGCTACAAATTAACTATGAAAGACCAACGAAGGAAGAAATAAAGAAAGTCATAAAGCTTCTAAGAGATGGAAAAGCGGCTGGACCAGATGGCATTTCAGCAGAGGCCATCAAAGCAGATATCGATACGGCTACAGAGATCTTATATAAATTACTTGGTAAAGTCTGTGAAAGGGAAGAGAGACCAGCAGAATGGAAGGAAGGATATCTGGTCAAGTTGTCTAAGAAGGGAAATTTACAAGAGTGCACCAATTATAGAGGAATAATGTTACTATCAGTGCCAGGAAAAGTATTAAACAGGATTATCCTCGAGAGATGAAAAGAGTCCATAGACAAGAAACTGAGAGATGAATAAGCAGGTTTTTGACAAAACAGATCCTGTACAGACCAGATAGCCATTTTGAGAATAATAGTTGAACAATGTCTGGAATGGAATTCACCACTATACATTGGATTTGTGGACTACAAAAAGGCATTTGACAGTGTAGACAGAGAATCACTTTGGAAATTGATGAGGCATTATGGAATTCCCCTGAAGATCATTAATTTAATAAAGAAAACATATGAAGACATGACATTTATAACATATAAGGAAGGGAAACAGAGTTCTTCATGAACGACAGCTTACAGAACTGTTTAAGATAAGAACGGGAGTGTGACAGGGATGCCTCTTGTCTCCATTTCTTTTCTTACTAGCAATAGACTGGGTTATGAGAACATCGACAACACACAACAGAAATGGAATCCAGTGGACTCTGGCTTGGCAGCAATATAGACAAAGTTGGAGGGACAGACAGTGATATCAAAATAAGAATACAAAAAGCAAGAGGAGCTTTCATTGCATTGGGAAATATATGGAGATCAAGAGAAATCGGATCCAACACGAAAATAAGAATCTTCAACTCAAATGTGAAGTCAGTCCTATTGTATGGCTCGGAGACATGGAGAACAACAAAGACAACAACCAAAAAGCTACAGACTTTCATAAATGGGTGCTTGGGTAGAATAGAAGGATTAAAATGGTATTACAAGGTTACCAATGTGGAACTGATGACAAGAACTAGACAAGTGCCAGTGGAACAAGAGATGAGAAGAAGATGATGGCGATGGATAGAACACACTGAGGAAACCTGTTGATAGCATTACAAGGCAGTCCTTGTTCTGGAACTCCCAGGGCAAGAGAGGCAGAGGTAGACCAAGAAGCACATGGAGAAGAGAGCTGGAAACAGAGGTAAAAATGATGAGAACGTGGAACATGTTGCTTCAGTAGTTCTAGCTGTCTCTATTTTTGCTCTGGTGGTCACGACTTGGAAAAACTACTGCTGTCAATATTTTTTTCTGTCCTCTATATTCTTCATATAGCAACATTGTCTTTTCAAATTGTTCTGATATTTTTCGGTTCCAACTTGGCATATCTTAGATGATACTGGCCTGACCGCCAGTGATGAAAATTTGCCTAGGTCAGTCATTTCTTACATCTCAGGACTAGCTGCTGCCTGTTGTTCTTGTCATGTACTAAACAGTTTTTCAGATGTTGGTAAAAACTCAACGTCTCTGTTAGTCTTGCAAAAACACATAGTCTTGAACTGGCAACACTGTCAATCTGTCCTCAGAATACTTCACAGAACTGTCATTTGTGATATATAGGCGATCGAGCGTCAGGGGAATAGTTTTAAACTTTTCTGTCACCACAGAAGCAAGCCAACTCATTTGGACTTATCCCCGGATAATAACTGTCGACTGCGCCAATCACTTATAAAATACTATCTTTTACACACACTTGGGAGAGAGCCCATTCTACTGAACCTACGCTAACGCGCTTCAAAATCTGACTAAATTAATTTTGAACCATGATTTACAACAAGAACATTTCCCGAACTTTCTAGATCAATTTGTCTTGAAAACAACCCACTTAAACCCGTGGACCTTCAGTCTCACAGCCGAACTCACTTAGAAAAAACAAAACTCCAAACTAAAAACACGACTTTTTCTCAAGGGGCGTAAAACACTACTTTTGATCTGTGTATTATGGATTATCGCTCTTTGATTATAAACTTATAAGTCATAGATTTTCGCCCTTTGATTTAAATTATAAGTCTGTTAATTTCCCTAATGCAAATGTTTGAAACCGGATTTTGACACTCGAACTCCCTTTTACACATAGTACCCTGGGGATTCCAGAGAAAGGATTGTCTTATAATGCTATCAACAGGTTTCCTCAATGTGTGTCATATCCAACAGGTGTCTTCTTCCCATCTCTTGTTTCACTGGCACGTCTTGTTCTTGTCAACGGTTCCACATTGGTAATCTTGTTACACCATTTCAATCCCTCCATCCTACAGAGGCACCCATTTCTGAAAGTGTGCAACTTCTTGATTGTCGTTTTGTGAAAATTTTGATTTTTGTGTTGGACTTGATTTCTTATGACTTCCATATATATATTCCAAGGTCACGAAAACTCATGTTGCCTTTACTATTCTTATTTCGACATCACTGTCTGTTACTCTAACTTTGTTTACATTGCTGCCAAGCCTCCGTTGCCTTATTTAACAATATAACTGGCAGGTTGTATTGTCCCACCTCAATGCTGAGTGCTTGTGTCCACACGAACACTTCTACTTATGAATACAGTTTTACTTAATGCAGAATGTCTTCACAGTTCAATGATTGCACTAAAGCAGTGGTCAGCAACTAGGTTAGACCAATACCTCATGTCAAATGTTTAGTGGGACCCAAAGATGCAGCAATAGAGAATGCAGTCGGCGACCCATAGCTTAACTGCTTGCATCAGGGTCAGCGAACCAGAGCTGACCAAGACCCTACTCCACCTCCACGTGGTGGTCCTGGAAACAGGCTGCATCACTGAAGTCTGGCTGAGAGAGTAGGGATCGCAGAGGGAAGGCAAACCCGGTCCCAAAAAATGCCGTGCTGAAGTCGGATGTGTCGACAGAAAGGTGCAGATATCACAGCTCCGGCGTAAACAGACACAACACAACCAACGTCCTTTTCAGGACGAACGAGGAAGAAGAAATGTTTAGTGCATTGGTGTTACCTTGGCCTACAGGAACTACTATTTATATTGATGGAAAAAATAAAAAAAACTGAATGAGAAACCAGGTCAATTGTTTTAACTTATATACAAGACAAACTGGGTAAGAATACAAAATCTAATCTGTTAAAACTGCATAATGTAATTCTAATCTGGGTAAAACTATATAATCTAATTCATATCTGGGTAAAAATACAGAATCGAATTCTAACCTGGGAGAATCTAATTCTAATCCTATCTAATCTAATGGCTAAACTGACATTTCTTATTACTGATCTTTACACCCCAGACAATTTGAAATTACCCCCATTAGGGTAATTTACCCCTAGCTGCTGACCACTGCACTAAAGTATATTAAAAGTTGTGATGTTTGGTTTTAAGGACTATCTTCATTGCACACGGACTACTCCATCAGTGCTCCAATCTCCTCCCTTAGATCACACGAGGATCTCAGCACAGTGCACAAACTCCATAGCACTGGCGAGAATCCCAATGTGAGTATATAGGAATCACACATTCTATAAATGTTTTTGTGGTGGGTAGGTTTTCTCTCTTTTTTTTTCTCCAAAATGAAAAACACAGAATTATAAGATAATAGCTATATCTGGTCATTTATACATGCAAAAAGACTAAAAAAAAATACAAAACATTGAGGTATATACTAAAAACTTGCGATCTATGTGGGAAAAACAGTAGAAAAAAGGCAAATTTGAGCTTTTTTGGGTATTTTGTTGCCCAATATATCTCAAATGTGAGTACAACTTGAGTTATGAAATTTGGCTGTTTCATTTGTTGATAATGATAATGATTTTATACTAAAATAATTTTGATTGGTTTGATATCTGAGTTTTTTTGGATTTTAACATACCAATCGACAAATAGTTGAAATTTTAAAGGTATTTTTAGCTATTTCTTAACAGTTTTGTAGTTCGTTAACATATATCCTTTATTTTCGTTTATTTTTATGAGCACTATGTGTACGGCATGTGGCCCAAAATTTACTGCTGTATCACTAATAGTTTTTTGAAAAATCATGGGCTACGTGCCCACATTTGTGTGAAAAATGCGGTTTTGAGAAAATTAAGAAAAAAGGGAAGAATTGCACTTTTACACAAAATTTACTCACCTCAGTATCCCCCTGATATGTAGGAATCATCTCTGGTATTTTTCTTTATTGATTCCATGGGCTGTTTCATACTTCGCAGCTTACTTTTCATTAAATTCTTCATTTCAGCAGACTGTATGTGCTTTTCGTCAGTTTCAGAAAAAATACATCCTTTTTCTGGTAGACACATGTACTATGTGAGGGAAGCGATTGCTCTACCCTCAGCAGACTCAGTATATGTAGGAGAGGCTTTGCTCTCAACATTCACAAGATTAGGATTCCCTTATAAAATATTAACTGACAATGGTTTACAGTTCAGAGGGAAACTGATGGATGAAGTTTTTAGGATTTTTCAAAATATACTCGTCCACAAATCTTTTCATCCACAATTTAATGGACAAGTGGAAAGATATAACGAGACTCTACTTACAATTTTACGGAAGCTCGCACAGGAGAAACCAGAATCCTGGGATTCATTCTTACCTGCAGCTTTATTTGCATATAAGGAGGTACCCCACCACTCTACTGGAATACCTCCAGCCACGTTATTAACTGAACGACCCATCAAAGGACCCCATGGTTAATAAAAATTAGCCAGTCAAAATTATTTTTACACATGAAACGATGTTTAAAAAACTTTAATTTTGTTTGCTTCAGGGAAATAAATACCGAAACATTTTCAAAATCCATGCATTAGAAGCAAAGTTATATCAATTTGTATATTTTTCATATATAATTAGGTAAAAATACACTTACTTGACATACTTTAAAAATGTATATAAAATCATCCACAAAGGTTTTAGTGAAAATAAACATACAGAAATGTGGGCAAATGAATGTACTGTCCAGTGCAATATATATCTGTGTGGCCTACTGTTACGTACATTTATTACCTAAGGGGGTAGTCTTCGGTCCTGCCAAATGTACGCACCTGTCTTAATATAGTTATATTATTTGTGCGTTCGATTGATTCACGCACTGACGTGCACAATGCAGTGTGAGTTGCTTTGGACGCACGGGTAACCTAGTTGAGGAATTCTGACGTCATGTTTTGAACGGGGCAGTTCGGACCATGTTTATGTCCGATATATATTTCTTGGATTTTTCTGGCAAGTTTGAAGAAGCCATTATTTTGTAATGATATCTACTGGTATTCATGATGAAGCCAATAGTGGAAGTATCAAGTAAGTGTCGCCCCATGTCACATCGAATGTTTATTGAGTTAAATTAAAGTGTCAGGCCGCTCCTAGTTTTGGTCTAGCGGGAATTCATCGTAGTATGTCATTCCTAGAATGGACAGACGGAGTCGTTAGCCCTTTTGAATTACCGTAGAGGGAGGATACCTACGAGTAAACGAAGTTAATTGATTTGTATGCTTCACATGTTTTTATATGCCGTATTTTCGTCAATGCCAAAGTCGTGGCATGGATATAGAGAGGTTAGTCAACACAGAACTCTAACCTGGTCGTATTGTCGTGGATGACTTTGTTTGGATTTTATATATATGCTACCTAAGTACCGTATGGAAAAAAGTCTGGAATTGTTACAAGTATGATAAGAAGTATTGCTCCGTGAGAATGAATCCGTTGGCTATAAGATACGTCCTTGAAAGAAGGTCAACGGACTTGACTGCAATACATATGATATGGTAGAGGAAGTGACCCTTAGTCACTTGAATAAGAGGATTTAATTGTTAGAGAATCTTCATGAACTTGAAAAGTAATTATCAACATTTTTGACATATGACCCTTTTGCACCTGTAACTATGATCGTCTTGTTCCACTCCGTATGTGTCACGTTAAATAAAATATATGTACAGTCATCACAGACTTGTGTGCTGCCAGTAAGTGACCAGTTAAACACTACTTGTTGGAGTTCGTTTTTGAAGAACATTTTCTGACATTTTTGTTCCTTTGCAACCATTCGCGTAATGAAGTTCTTTACCATTAGAACTGAACATCCAACTGTAAATGGTATGCCAGTGTGGTCTGGAAATAAATAATTTCACAGGAACGTACTCAATCCAAGTATCGGTTGAAAAGAAGATTTGAACTTTCAAGGCGACAACATCTCAAACTTGGAACCTAGTGTGATGATGAATCAGAATCAACTTACAGTTACCAAATGCTCAAGGTCATCAATCAACCTCCACGTCAAGTTTTACAGTGACTGACTGCCTTGGGATCACCTATTCGTCATTATTACGTGCGAGCTGTTGTTATATACGCAGAGCGAAGTATTTTATCCTCAGACGTACATCCACGGAGACGAGGCACATTGTTTTTTCCCGGCACACGCGAGATGAGTATAACGTGCTTTCGTTGTACATTTTATTACTTTTAGCTGTGCCTTCTATAGTTATGTCCATCTTTACATTTTCCATGTTATATGTTATATGTTGTACATTCGTCGTGGGAGGTAGGGAGGTTGATCTGACGAACGAGATCCATCTCGAAGCCAATTCGGGCTCTTCGTCAGACGTTCTGTAGGGCTCAACTTGTAAGTTTCAATTGAGCGATAATTCCGGTCCAAGGCTAGAAACCTTGCCGAAGTTCCGATCGCTAATTGTTCCTTATGATAGTATCTGTTTAGCTGTTTCGTCACGTTTACTTGTTGTTTTTGGTAGTTATTTTTACTCGTATTTAGTTTTATGATGAATTTTGTTTGTATTATGCGTCCGTCTCACCTTTCCTGTCGTTCAGTTTTTTTACAAAACCTATGTTTTTACACTGTGTTGTCAATTGTCCTATTGAGTATCTGATCGTAGTTGTCATCGTAAATTTTTACGATATTCTATTTTAGTTACACATTTCTATTTTTGTTGATTTCTACGATTGTGTTCACTCGTCTTTGATTATCGTGTCTTGTCGGTAATGTTTCTATTGTCTTTCACGTTGTTGCTTTCATGACATCTCATTACATAAATTACTGTATTGATTATTAACATATTTCATAATTATATGATAACAAAATATACCGTTCTAGGACAGGAACGAAGAACACTTGTTATAGTAACAAGGTTAATTAATTTACATTGATTAATTATCATTTTATAAATCAAGAGTATTGTGACTACTTATAAAGCATAATGTATTCACTAGATTATTTCATTAAGCAAGCAAAAGCTCTTCAGATGGCTCCTGATGAAGCAAAAGCATTTGCACTTGCAGAATATAAGAAAGCTCAAGAAATAGAAGCCGAACAGAGAAAGCTAGAAACTTTAAGATTACAAAATTTGAAATTTGAGGCGGAGGAGAATGAGAAAAAAATGAGATTAGCCGCTGAATTAGAAGAGAAACGATTTCAGAAGGAAATGGAAAATAAACAAAAGGAAATGGAAGAAAGAAGATTAATAGCTGAACAAGCCGCTGAATTAGAAGAGAAACGATTTCAGCGAGAGGCAGAACAGAAGCAAAGGGAGGCTGAAGAAAGACTTAAAATTGAGATGGAAGTTAAACAAAAGGAAATGGAAGAAAGAAGATTAATAGCTGAACAAAATACAAAACGACTTCAGCTTGAGATGGAAGAGAATGATAAAAAACGACAGCATGAACTAAAATTAGCAGAGTCAGAATATGAGAGACTTAGGTTAACTCAGGAAGCTAATTCTCAGAGAACTTTTGAAAGCCAAACTTCATCCAGACATGATCATTTTAAGGAAATTCACCTTAAATTACCTAAATTTAATCCCCCGTCGGATGACGTAATATTTTTCCTAGATAGATTTGAGGCCACTTGTAGGTCTTATAACGTGGATAAAACACTGTATTGCACATATTTATCCAGGTTACTTACTGGGGATGCTTTAGCAGTTTATCATACTACCAGTATTAATGAGAAGAATGATTATAATGCTCTTAGAGCCGCACTTCTGAAGAAATTTCAAATGACAGAAGATGAATACCGATTACGATTTCGTACATTACTACCGCAATCAAGCAGAAATTTCAGTGATTTTCTGTCACAAATACGACTAACCCTAGAAAGATGGATCGAATTATCCAAAATTGAAAAGTCGTATGAAGGTCTCTTCGATTTACTGATGCGCGATAAGGTACTATCGTCTGTAAATCCTACATTTCTCGCATTTTTACACAATCCGCAATCAAGCAGAAATTTCAGTGATTTTCTGTCACAAATACGACTAACCCTAGAAAGATGGATCGAATTATCCAAAATTGAAAAGTCGTATGAAGGTCTCTTCGATTTACTGATGCGCGATAAGGTACTATCGTCTGTAAATCCTACATTTCTCGCATTTTTACACGAACGGAAACCTTTATCTATGAAAGACTTAGAAGAACATGCAAAAAATTTCTGCACTGCTCACCCAACCATGGATCTAAGTAATGCACAGATTAAGAATGAATTGCCTGTTGCTTTTGCAGCACAACAAAACAATTTTTCACGAAATCGTTCCTTTAGTGCTGACAGGTATGTCAATAAGGGAAATAATTACAATTTTAACAATGATAACTTTTACAAAGGGAAGCAATTTCAACAATCTGCTCCATTTAATGTTTCTTGGAACCAAGCTCACAGATCGCGAGATTTTAGTAACAATAATTTTAAAAATAATCAAGGACATTATAATAAACAAAACTGGAGATCAAGATCTCAGGGTCCGCAAAACAGACAAGATTCTTGGAATAAAAATTTTAAAGAACATCATAACTTTAATTATACAAATTATCGGACTCATCCAAATTTTAACTCAAGCAGAAACGACAATTATGGCAATTTTAATGCAAATAATCAAAATCGATCGCGTCGTAGAGATAGATCGTCGAGTAATACGGGTAGACATTCTAATGTCGCTTTAAGTGATACACAGGCTAACATTGAACAGGGTAAAGTAGCTGAAACTCACAATGCTATGTCTTGTTCTCTTGATTGTACCCAGGTGAAAGACTGTCCAGAATGCTCGACTCTTTTCCAGCCTAAGGCGATCACGACGCTGCGTTGCGGACATACCTTGCCTAGTCTTCCTGTAGTCTGTACGGCCACTGCTGCGTCAGTACACCAGGGACAGGGCTCTCTTAAGTTTAACAAGGGATTTGTCAACAACATTTCATGCTCTCTCCTATTTGACTCAGGTTGTAGTACTGTGGGCGTTCGGACTTCGCTGATCAACCCAAGTTGTGCCACGGGCAGGGTTGTCAAGTGTGTGACTTTTGGTGGCACCGTTGAAACATTTCCCACTGCTATTATTGACCTTAGTACACCATTTTTTTTCAGGAAAGATCCAGGCATGTCTCCTTCCGAATCCAATTTGTGATGTAATACTTGGTCGCATACATGGTATTAAAGAGTGTACACCACAGCAAATAGCTGAATGGGAAGAGCGACATATTCAAACTGCAAATGCAGTAGTGACTAGAGCGCAAGCTACTAATATGTCGCATGATACACCTATTGAACCTACAGTTCACACCACTTGTGATGATGATGCTCCTATTTCACGGGAGTTGTTTGCAACATTGCAAAAGAATGATGATTCATTAAAAAAAAATTTTCAGTATGTGAACAAAAAGAATACCAGCAACAAACTTGCAAAATCTAGACATGACTTTATACTTAAAAATGGGATTTTGGTTAGAGTAATACGGGAAAAGGATTCATCCTTATGTTATCAGATCTTAGTCCCATCCTCTATGAGATCTCGTATATTACGACATGCGCAATGTGCGGGCCATATGGGTTTTTCGCGTACCAAATCCAGAGTGCTTTCGGCATTCTACTGGCCAGGCGTCCATAGGGACATCACTCTCTATTGTCGGTCCTGTTTGATATGTCAGGAAGTTAAGGTACGGGGTCCATTTCATGCGGCTCCTATTCAAGCTGCGGACATCCCTATTAGACCATTTGATAAAATGGCTATAGACATTATTGGTCCGATGCTTCCATCTGCTAGAGGGCATACGCATATTCTTACGTGCATTGATATGTGCACTCGTTGGCCTGAGGCCATCCCTCTCAAGAACACTTCATCTGCCAGTGTAGCAGAGGCATTGATGTTAATCTTCTCACGCATTGGTTTTCCACGGAAAATCTTGTCGGATCATGGGGTTCAGTTCATTTCTGAATCCATGTCTCAAGTTATGAAGACATTAGGTATAGACAGATCTCTTAGTTCTATTTATCATCCGATGTCAAATGGGTTAATTGAGCGTCTCAATAGGACACTCAAGCAGTTGTTGGGTAAGATGACCCAAGACCATCCCCAAGACTGGGATCGGGTCATACCCGCTGCTCTGTTCGCGTATCGCGAAGTACAAAATCAAGCCACGGGGTTTTCTCCATTCCAGCTAGTTTTTGGCATGCAACCACGCGGTCCGATGTCGTTAATCCACGACTTATTGGTTGACGAGAATATTGAAGAGGAAACTCAATCCTCTTATGAGTATGTGATCTCTCTGAGAAAGAGAATCATAGATGCTTGTAGACTAGCTACTGCATCATCCGAACAAGCCAAAGAAAAAGCTCGTCTATTTGCAAACAAGTATAGACGTCTTCGCCAGCTTATTCCTGGTGACGAAGCTTTTGTATTACTCCCTGCGCATAACAATCGTCTTTTAATTACCTGGAGAGGTCCTTTCAGGATCATCTCAAGAATATCCGATGTCGACTACATCGTTGATGTTAATGGTAAACATAAAACCTTCCACATTAACATGTTGAAGGAGTATTACTCACGTCCTGATTATCTACAGTCAGTGTTCCAGGCAACTGACGATCCTACACCTCCTATTCAACACTATTCTAGTTTGTCAGTCATCCAAGAAGAAGAATCTTCTTTCGATGATGTACAACTACCAATACCAGTTGTACCACTCCATTCCACTGAGAAATGGAATGATGTTACAATCTCATCTACTCTTTCGGCTGATCAACGTCAGCAAGTCTCTAATATTCTACACTCGTATGAGGATGTCCTCACTGACATCCCAGGTCATACGTCAGTCATCCAACATGACATTATTCTGACTGACGATACGCCTATTCGAGTTCGCCCATATCCTATCCCTTTACACTTTCGTGATAAGGTTGATAAGGAATTGGATGAGATGCTTCAATTAAATATAATTGAACCATCTTCATCACCATATTCTTCTTCTATGGTAATCATTAGGAAGAAGGACAACAATATACGTCTTTGCGTAGATTACAGGAAATTAAACAAAGTTACAAAATTCGATGCGGAACCGTTACCTCTTTTAGACGACTTATTGGAGAAATTATCTCATGCCACATTCTTTTCGAAATTTGACCTTTCAAAGGGCTATTGGCAAGTGCCACTCACTCCTAAAGCAAAGCCATTCACCGCTTTCTCGACGCCACGGGGTCTTTTTCAATGGAATTTTATGCCATTCGGATTAATGAATGCGCCAGCTACCTTTGTACGCATGATGCGCCGCATATTGTCTCATCGTCCCGATGTCATTACTTATATAGATGACATCTGTCTTTTCAGTGACTCTTGGGATGAACATATTCATGGATTAAAAGCTTTACTTTCTACCTTACGGGATTATAACTTAACAGCGAAACCTTCAAAGGCTTTTGTCGGTTTTCATGACATCTCATTTCTGGGTCACCGCATAGGTCATGGTTTCATGTATACAGAAGACAGTAACGTCTCTAAAATTTTAAACATCTCGGCACCTAAGACAAAAAAAACAAGTTAGATCTCTTTTAGGACTAATACAGTTCTATTCAAAATTCATCCCTCATTTGTCTACTATAACTGCACCTTTTTCGTCTCTACTGAAGAAAGGCACATCTAATGTAATAAAGTGGTCGCAGGATCACCAAACGGCGTTAGACTATATAAAACGATTTTTTTCAAATGAACCTTTTTTGAGGTTGCCTAACAAAAATCTCACTTTCATTCTTCGCAGTGATGCATCTTCTTACGCTATTGCTGCAGTTTTGATGCAGGAATATAACGGCACCTTATTTCCGGTGATGTACGTGTCCAGAAAACTTACGGAGAGCGAACTCAAATACTCCGTTCTGGATAAAGAGCTCCTCGCATTAGTATGGGCAATCACAAAACTGGAACGTTACCTCCTCGGCTCACACTTTGTGGTGGAATCTGACCAAAAAGCTCTTACCGCACTGAACACGAAGAACGTTAAATCATCGAAGTCAGCGCGTTACGCTATAGCGCTTCAACCATTCAATTTTGAAATACGAGCTATTCCTGGAGTGAAGAATGTGTTCGCAGACTGTTTGTCGAGATGCCCAAGCGAACTTGTCGAAACTAAACCACTTCCAGATGTTGAAACATCCTCACCGATAACATGAATAACTTTGTACATTATCATTGATTGTACATCTATAAAGACTGTTTATATAACTGAAGTATTCGTATAAGTATAACTTTCAGGATATACTTACTTATAGATTATAACATTACTTCTTGTGTAGTAACATTTTATTAGTACGGGAACATTGATACTATAGTAACGTTTTATTAGAACGGGAACAGTGGTATTAGAGTAACATTTTATTAGTACGGGAACATTGGTACTACAGTAACTTTTTATTAGTATGGAAACATTGTTAAGAGCGACAAATATACATTTGTTATTCCTATGGAACATATTACACTACATATCGTGTTCGAGAATATATTTATCGTGTATGGAACATTGAGAACATCGTCTCGTCGATTACTAACTAGTTGTAACTGAACATTGACATATTGATAGTGATATTGGAATTACTTAGAATATATTAGTAACTGGTTATTTGTTAGTAATTAAGAAATATATAAATTAGAATAATTCAATTTAATCTATTTAATTGATTATGGATCACACACATACTAACTTTCTTAGTTGTCACGTAATACCTGCATTCACGGGTCTTAGTTATGATATCTCACTGTTAGATCACTAGTCAACCGTACTAGTGTTAGAAAACATTAAGGGTGTTGATTCTTAAAGTGTTTAATTTTGCATTGCTTCATTTTTGCACATTGTATTTTCAATTTTTCTGTTTTATTGATTCTCTTGTCATTGATTATCATCAGTGTTGCTGTTCATTTTCATTTTGAAATCATATGTTTCAAATTTTTTTTTTGAAAACTTAGTTGAATTTTATTATCATCTTTTTTTTTTATGGTTTTTTCATTTTTCATTTTCAACTTGTTTTTACTTCGAATATTACCACATCGTTCCAAAGTAGGTCGATTGTGGATGTGTGCTTTAATGCATACTATCATTTAGTTATATTGATTTCGTTTAATATTCTTTTCTTAATATGGTATAACTTTATGCATTTCATATATCTTGTGGTAGTTTTGACTCACCTCTCTCGGGTACTAAGTTCAAAAAAATTAATAGAATTAATTTTTTTTAAGGGGAGGTAATAAGGGAGCTGTTACGTACATTTATTACCTAAGGGGGTAGTCTTCGGTCCTGCCAAATGTACGCACCAGTCTTAATATAGTTATATTATTTGTGCGTTCGATTGATTCACGCACTGACGTGCACAATGCAGTGTGAGTTGCTTTGGACGCACGGGTAACCTAGTTGAGGAATTCTGACGTCATGTTTTGAACGGGGCAGTTCGGACCATGTTTATGTCCGATATATATTTCTTGGATTTTTCTGGCAAGTTTGAAGAAGCCATTATTTTGTAATGATATCTACTGGTATTCATGATGAAGCCAATAGTGGAAGTATCAAGTAAGTGTCGCCCCATGTCACATCGAATGTTTATTGAGTTAAATTAAAGTATCAGGCCGCTCCTAGTTTTGGTCTAGCGGGAATTCATCGTAGTATGTCATTCCTAGAATGGACAGACGGAGTCGTTAGCCCTTTTGAATTACCGTAGAGGGAGGATACCTACGAGTAAACAAAGTTAATTGATTTGTATGCTTCACATGTTTTTATATGCCGTATTTTCGTCAATGCCAAAGTCGTGGCATGGATATAGAGAGGTTAGTCAACACAGAACTCTAACCTGGTCGTATTGTCGTGGATGACTTTGTTTGGATTTTATATATATGCTACCTAAGTACCGTATGGAAAAAAGTCTGGAATTGTTACAAGTATGATAAGAAGTATTGCTCCGTGAGAATGAATCCGTTGGCTATAAGATACGTCCTTGAAAGAAGGTCAACGGACTTGACTGCAATACATATGATATGGTAGAGGAAGTGACCCTTAGTCACTTGAATAAGAGGATTTAATTGTTAGAGAATCTTCATGAACTTGAAAAGTAATTATCAACATTTTTGACGTATGACCCTTTTGCACCTGTAACTATGATCGTCTTGTTCCACTCCGTATGTGTCACGTTAAATAAAATATATGTACAGTCATCACAGTAAGTGACCAGTTAAACACTACTTGTTGGAGTTCGTTTTTGAAGAACATTTTCTGACATTTTTGTTCCTTTGCAACCATTCGCGTAATGAAGTTCTTTACCATTAGAACTGAACATCCAACAGCATTAGAAGCAAAGTTATATCAATTTGTATATTTTTCATATATAATTAGGTAAAAATACACTTACTTGACATACTTTAAAAATGTATATAAAATCATCCACAAAGGTTTTAGTGAAAATAAACATACAGAAATGTGGGCAAATGAATGTACTGTCCAGTGCAATATATATCTGTGTGGCCTACTCTTTACGATTTCCAACTGCCGAGGGATTTTTAACGTGCGCAACTAGCACACTGGACCTATTTTTTTTTTTCGCCCTTATCCAAGAAGGCTAGGCATCCAACCTTACTACCCAGGAGACAAGGGGGGAGTATGACATCATTAGGACTATTGGTTCTGAAAAGTTAAAAATTATTACTTTTTTATTTTGAAAATAGAAATAAAAGTAACTACTACAAACATACTTCTGAACTTGTACCTGGTTTAAGTACAAAACAATGATCTCAAATACAAATTTAAAATCTGTATTAACAGTGACAGCCACCGAACATAAAGATTCAAAAGTCTTGCTTAAGCCTTACATTGACTTTATTACAGAATTATTTATGTTTTAAGAATGTAATACCCACTTATCCAGCATTTATACAATGAAACACACATACATGCATTTCAAATCTTAAAAGAAAAAAAGTCACAACATTTTCTCAGATTATCTCTATAAATAGCACAAAGCTCTGAGCTAAACATTGACATGTCTTAAAACATCATCATCATTCTCTTGTAACGCTCCAAAAGAAGCATGGAGCCACCATCAAAGTTGGTCCCCTGTTGCAAGCCTACAACTTAATGTGCTCTAGTAGCAAGTCCTCGATTGACATGATGAAGTTGCCAGCTCCATGCACAATTTGACACTGGTCATCTTTTATAACATGCTTCAGTGGTTCTATTTCCTGTCTGCCAAGAGACCCATAGAAACCACACAGGGGGTCTCAAACATTCACAGACAAGGTCTTTAGTTCTTTCCATGCCATTTACAAAAATTTGTCATTTGTCTCCAGTTCTCTTCTCTAGATCTTGGGGATTTCAGAACGAAGGACTGACTTTAAGACTAATGGTATCACCGTTAAGTTACATAGGTTCGAAAGGGAAGCAAAGCATATTAACACTGTAACCTACCAAGCATGTCAGAAAAGGCCACAAAGGAGGGTTTGGCATGAAGTCGACTACCCAATCCTGTTGAAAATTTAAACCACATTTAAAAAAAAAAAAACCAAACAAAAATTGTATATTTTCCAGTTTTCTGACTACTGATGAGTTATTTCATTTATTTACAAAATTGGTCTGTATGTTTAGGTCAGCCAACCTTTTCATTAACAACCTACTACCAAGAGTAACATTATTTTAACATAACACCTTCAAAGCTTCTTTTTTGGTGTTAAAGACATAAACATGCAAGATAATTAAATGACATCAGTCAGTGAAACTTGAAGATGTGAGTCAGAGAACAGGTAACAGCAACAACAATGGCTTAAAACGGTGACGATTATGCTCACTCAAAACTGGACTCTTTATTGTTGGGAAGGTGGTGTTGCTAAGTAAATAAATGGGCGCTTGAGTAGAATATCAGGACTGAAATGATATGACAAGAAGATAATAACTTTCTACATGAAAAATGCTGGAGTTGGGGTGGCCATGTCCTCAGAAGAGACCCCAATGTCATCACAAGAACAGCTATGCTATGGACCCCTGAAGGAAAGTGAAAGAGAGGCTGACCAAAAACAACTTGGCAGAGAACTGTGGAGGCTGAGATGCAAAGAATGAACCAGAGTTGGGGCATGGCATGAAGGATGGTGAGAGCTGGAGACAGAAACTGACAGAGATGAGGAAGACCTTGGAACTGATGATAAACCAGGAGAACATGGCATGAGCTCATTTTAGACCTATGCTCCTTGGAGAACAGACAGGCAATGATAGAATAAAAATGGGATTTTCTACTTGAAAGTCAGCCTGAAAGAACAAATATTTTTGGACATTTTACCTAACACAGACCAGCTGAGCACATTTGTTGAATGTCTCACAAATATCCATTTTGATTTGACGTTGCTAATGCAACATCACAAAGTCACAATTTCAATAATAAATAATAATTCTAAGATACCACAAAGTGTTTGATGTGTGTGCTCTTGAAAAATTACAAAATTTACTGTATCAAAGCATTTACTGGAGGGATACTCAATAATATGAGTATCATATTATAACAGACAGATCACCATGGCAATGTACATATATCAACAACATCCAGCTTAAACAGGTTCTGGTGTTCAAATATCTAGCAAACATATTTACACAAAATGTAAGACTTCCATTTTCTTGACGGAGAAATTGAAACAAGATGGCAAAAGCCAGTGCAGTCCACTACCCAAACATCAGTATGGAAACTAAACGATAGCTGATAAATAATGTATTCTTATCAACCCTTTGCTATCAGTGTTAAAAATGGTCCCTAACCAAAGCACAGGAGAGGAAAATCACATGCCGTGAGATGAGATGCCATGAGTTTTATCAGGAGAGACAGAATGAAGAATGATGACACTAGAAAAATTGTAAGAACTACATCTAGCAACACATTTATACACAGACAGAAAATTGAGTGGTTTTCCATCATGAGAATGGAGCCTGATAAGTTACCACTATGCACCTACAATAGTACAAAGTCTGGTTTCAAAGCACGGGGAATACCAAGAGACAGATGGAAAGACAACATCACATATATTTTAGAACACAGGCTCACAGCAGCCAGCGTCACATACTTGGCTTAAGAACACAAATTCTGCTCTCCTCTATGCTTCGTGATATGAGTAGAACGAAAAAGTAAAAAGGTAAAATGCTAAGTTACAATTACATTGTATACATACATATCAAGCTTTAGTATGACAGGGTTCGTATCATATTAGTTGTATACTACTAATACTAGTAGTTAATGACAACTTGGCTACTCCCACATACTCTAGAGCAGGGGTCGGCAACTAGTCGACTCTAATCTACCAGCAGATCCCATGCAAGGAGGCATATCTGGTGTCATCCTTATATAACCACTAGCTATACACAATGCTATTATTTACATATGTGGAAGTGAACCTCTGTCTGTGAGGCTGATTACACCCTCATTGACTCTTGAAATCATCCTCACACTTCCAGGGATTCCCCCTGTAGTGAAACTTGGAGGAGTCACTTGAGCCCCAGACGTAATTCGTTGGCAGTTACCTGCAGGCAGGAGGATATCACTATGTACCCAGTGATAGGCAGGGGGAGCTGAGAAGTGGCTCTAAGCAGGACATGACAATTCCTTGGGAGAGCCTAGAACCAGAGCACATTATGCCACATGCTTCTTACTCCTAGCTTGGGACCAGATGTGAGCCAAGCAGGAGAAATTGGTGCTCATGACTTCAACTCAGCACGTTTCGGAATGGCAGTAAAGCCACAGAAAAAGCCTAGATATACAGTGTAGAAGGAGTCTTCAACTTGGTATTGGCTGCTAAAGAGCGTAAAGTTCAGTAGCCCTAGTTAAACAACAACCGGCAGATTCCAGTTGATGATTTGGTAGATCTTCAGGCGACTGCAATAAAAAAAAAGAAAGCCTTTTTAAACTAGGGAAATTTTGAAACCGACCTCTCCCCTTTGGCATTGAAAACTGTGGCCTCCCAGGGAATCAAAGGTACTTTATTCAGCATTCCCAATGAAAACTCTGGAGCTGGCTGCTAAAATACATTTGTGAACTGCATGAGATAGGAAAGAAATCTTTTCTTTGCAAGGCCTCAAGGCCTATCATTCTCTCTTCCCCCCCCCCCCCTAAATCACACATACATATATATGTTAGACTTTTAGAGGGCTCAGTGTTTCTAAAGTAGATTCCAAAATATCTTGAGTTGCCAACCCCTGTTCTAGAGTCATCATCATCTTCCTTTTCCCTCCTTTTGGAGCATGAAGCCACCACTACAGCATGTCCCTTGCAAGAATCCTGTATCCAGCATTCACATGCTCCTGCAGCAGTGGTTCCTGTAACAAAATGTTTTACATGATGAAGTTGCTAGCCACATGCACAACATTATATTAGTGGCCTCGTATGACATGCTTGAGGGAATGATAGTGTTATCCTGTCTTTGCTTTATCAGAGCCCAGCCCCCCCCCCCCCCTTACAGGAGGTTGATTCTCAAGTATCTTGACATAATTATCACAGCTCAGACTGAAATTCTTACATTTCTGCAAGAATTCTATATTTAGTATGATCAGAGTGACAATTTAACCTACAGTTAAAAAGATATCAAGAACAGTTTCCGGGTTTGATACAAGAGACTAGTTCTGTAGAGCAAACATGGCACATAACAAATTAAAGTGAGACAAAATCCTGATACACAAAAGAAAGGGAAAAAAAATGAAAGAAGAGAGAATGAGAAATGTCACCTAAACAGGTGTGTAAAATTGTGTACATTTTGGTACAACTGAGCATTTAGTAATCCATCCAACATCATCATCAAGTACCATGCCTGGTGGCGTAGGGGATCATGTCTCGCCACCACCTCGTCTACAGTACTATTGATCAACTCCGTTGTCGACTTCTTTCCTTGCCATGGTGTGAAATTGTCAAAATGTTTTACATGATGAAGTTGCTAGCCACATGTTCGAGGGCGATCATGTCCTCGACACTGCACCACCTCGTCTCAACACTTTTCACACCTTTGTATGACGTACTTATCCTACTTCTATTTGTATCAACTCCGTTCTGTCGACTTCTTTCCCCACTTTTATGTTGGGTAGTTTATTTTCCGGTTTCGTTTTTTTTAGTATGCATTGTGTACATCCGGCGGCGGAAGTCACTTTTCTGTTCAGCCACGCGCTTACAAACAGACAGCGATTTTGATAGAATTTCGGTTCTTGCCTTCAGGGAAGTACCCAGTTTTTATTTTATTTAGTTTTTATGTGTCCTATCTAGCCTTCACTTTCTTTCCTTTCCTGACGAAGGCCTTGTGGCCGTAACGTAGACTATTTTCTTTGTCTTTTGTCCTCGTAAGACGAATCACCTTTTTTCGATTTTTTTTTTTCAAACCCATCCATTGTGAAATTGTCAGAAATCTTCTCTCTTTGTTGTCCTCTATCTCTTTTCCTTTCTATCTTTTCTGTTGTCACGATATACTCCAGTTTCTTTCTGCTCATAACAAGCCCAAAGAAAGTGGGTTGCTTCCTTCTAACATGAGGAATAAGCATATGTATGTCATGACTGGTTCTATTTAACATCCAACATATGTGCAAAGTTATCCACCCAACACATGCAGCTGAAAAGTGTCCAAAGTTATCCATCCAACATTTGCAGCTTATATTGTGTTCATAAAATATATTTTGAAAGAGCTTCTGCAATGATAACAGAGACAAAACAGAAACACAATAAGCCTCACAAAAATATTGTTTAACAACCATAAAGATACGAGGCTACTGACCATGCCAGGTATGGCTTCAAACAATAATACCTGATTTTTCTTGTTGTCTTCTCATATAAAATTATATCACCGTCATTTTCCCTTTTGCTCCCCATGGAGCATTGAACCCTGACCACAGCTGTCCCCCCTTGCTGGAAGTTAACACAACACTTTATGCTTGCAGTGATCAGGGTGCCAGCCCTATACACAACATTATATTAGTCGCCTGAAGGAGTGAAATATACGGCACTAACACAAATCCCATAAGAAATAAACTGGAAAAGCAACAAAGTTGTCACCTTTGCAATGAGACATTTCATAGGAAAATGAACACAGCAGAATGTCATGGTCTCTTAAATTATATAAGATAACATTAACAATGAAGGATATCATTAACAATGAAATATTTTTGAGTTCTTCAGTAAATTTAGTAACAAATAAAATAAACATTTCAAGATCCTGCAAACAGAAACAGTTTCTAATGGGCAAACATTGCAGGAAGCAGCTCAAACTGTAGAACAATATTATAATGAGTAGTCATGTTTTTTCTAAAAACCACATTTAGTTGAGTTTTTCCATCTGTACCATCAAGCATCGCAGGAAGATGCCCCGATGTAATTTACTTCTTCCATTCAGTGTGTTGCCTTGGCTGCTTCAGGACTATTTGTTAGATCAGAATTTTGTCTTTATCATTGATCTTCTTCCTTTACAGCAATATTTCCCAAAGTGTGGTATACCTACCCCAGGGAATGCGAAAGAGGTTTAAGGGGTACACTGCACAATTTTTTTATTTTGCTTTATCATACTTGTTTTAGCTGCAGAAAACAATTAAAATTTAGTATATAAGAACACTGTACCGTAGAAATAAAAACACGCTCTAAATATCCAGCTCTCTAGGAACATGCTACTAATTTTCTTCTACACTTCCCTACTTAATATTTGTGCTGTTGGATTCTCTACACACTGGCTGGCATTAAAAAAAAACCCGTCTTACTGATGTAGATCACATCTTCATCTGAAAATCACAAATATCAACACGTATATCCCTGCACTATTGGTTTAACAACACGTAGTTTTATCCTCTTGTATTTGACAGCCTGTTTTCAACTGAAAATTTAAGTGACAAAATAGTAAGCATTAAAAATGTACTTTCTTCACTAGTTAATACGCATACTGTAATTTCAGACTGGTACGAGTCCATCATATATATCTGATATCCTGTCAGAATGTTTGTTGATTATTAGCCTACATCATTTTAATTAGTTTTTAAATTATTATTTCCATATACAGTACACAATGTATAACGTTTAAGTGCATATGTGTGTGTATATATATATATACATAAAATAAATCGATAGCATATATTATCTATGCAATCATGTAGATAAAGTAAAATCATTAGAACCACCCCCAAATTATTTTTGCACGAGGGCTACACAATTAAGACTGAAATCTCTGAAAAGGGTTGGCGATCTGCTGCAGAGAATAGACTTGTCCTGAAGCCAGATCTGCCGCTGAACCTTAAACTTAATAAGTAAACAAAATGAAACCAACTGTTCCCTTTGATGACAGAAATAATGTTACAAATGAAATCAATCATGTCAAAAAAATTCACAACTCATTCAAATTCACTGAACACCTCTCAGCTCCCAGTCGAACATAATCTTCAACTAATTCACTCCATACTTCCTACCTTACTACGATGGTTTGGTCATGTCTGAAGAGTGGGAGAAGATCAGCTTCCACAACAAGTATGGGAAACTAAGAGCCAGGGATCCATACCTCTAGGACAACCCAGAGTCTGCTGGGAGGACAACATCAGACAATCTCTGAAGGACCAAAGACTAGATTGGAACCAGACCAGGAGGAAGATAGCTGATAGGATAGTATGGCGCACTCTCTGGCAAACCTCTATACATCAGGGCAGAAGGGGAATGACTAAGTAAGTAACTTCCTGTCCTGTGCCATTCTTTCAAGCTCTTACCATGTCTTATTTATTGCTTTCATGTGTACCTCCAACACCCCTCTCTGTGTATTTTCAGGTCTCCCTCCACTATGCTTACCGTAGGGATTTCAGCACAAGAACTGCCAATATCATACACTTACCAATATTTAAAAGAAAAATAGCCGATTTTGAACAAATGAAAATGATATAGTGATTTTAAAAACAGAAAATGATGTAGTTAACGGTGGTATATTCCCCCCAAATGGTTCGGGGGGCGGCTGCGGCTTTGGGGAGATAAATAACGAACAAAACCACTGCTCCAACCTTGCATGTCATAAGATGTAATTAATTAGAGGTCGCGTGTGAGCATTTTATACAACAATTCTTTGTCAATGGAAGTAAGAAAAACAGTTGTTTAGTGTTATACAGAACCAATCTTGACAAACTGGAGTGAGTCATGGACAATAAGTAAACAAGCAGGTAAAGCATTAGAGGTCACAGAGATGACACTTGACAGAAGAATGTTAAAAATACCATGGACGGCCAACAAGAAGTCATGAAGATGTCCTGAAAAAGGCCAACATAAAAAATAGAAGCTTATTCCCCATGTTAGAAAGAAGTATCTCCTTTCTTTGGGCACATGATGACAAGAAGAAAGCTGGAATATATCATAACAACAGGAAAGACTGAAGGGAAAATTGATAGTAGAGACAAAAAGAGCAAATACTGGACAGTTTGACAATCATGGCATGGAAAAATGTCAACAACAGAATGGATAAACAGTGCTGGAGATAGGAAGTTGTGGAAAGGCATGCTCGCCTATGCCACCAAGGTTTGGTATTTGAAGAAGAAGTGTGTGAAGCTAGCAGCCTCATTATTGAAAAATAACTGCTTCAAAAACCAACACAGCAAAAACACATAAAGTGTTCCGGTATAACTTCTGCATGGATGTTATTCACAGGAGTGGCCATATGCCCGGAGTAATGCAAAAAGGGACATCATTCATTCATTAATTGCGGGAAATTTGTGCATGAAGTTTTGATTCATGTGTTGTCATTTTTTTGGTCTAAAACTGAATCTAAAAAGAAAACTGGCATAAGAGTAAATATGTAATCAGTGCTAATAAACCTGATGTACACAACATAATTGAGCACTAATGAGATAAGCATTTTTTTTTAAACACAATTTTCAATCCAAAATACAACTTTGAATAAAGTTACTGGCAACAATAAAGTGTACAAACAACCACAAAAAAATCATTGACACATCATAGAGATTTCTTACAACAATTCTTGAAAGACTAAGAGTTATAAATAAAATGTAACGTGAATTGCACTGATAACAAAGGAAAAATATTTTGTCCAAATTCCTAATATTATTATATTTAACAATCACACCCCCTCCCAATCTTTGTTTCAGTGTGTGTTTCACATACCTACATTAAACATTTAAAATCTACTCACGGACAAAGTTATGCACTCTGAATTTTATTTTAAAGATAGTTCATTTGTTTTTATGTGTGTGCAGCATATAACAATATGTACTGGAAAATACTTAAACAGCAGCTTTGTGACAGTATAAAATAAATATGATTTATTATATGTGCTAAGCAGAAATTTTGTTTACAAATATAATGCCAAGAAATAAGAAAATACATCTATTTTGGAATCAAATGGCTGGAACTAAACACATGAAAAAAACAAAACAGCAGATACGAAATGAAAAGGAGCACAGAGGGATTGGTAGGCTTAATTGTTTTTGTACAGGATGAGGTTAACCAGTCCTATGCCCAACCCTCCTAAGTCACATTTTATTACATGCCTCAAAGAGTACAGTGTTACTATTCTTTGTTCCCCTTGAGGGTACCTGTAACATACAGGTAGGCCCAATGGCAAATGAAAAAGTTGTACTGAGACAGAACTCCTAATTTCAATAAAAAAAAATGGAAGACGGACTGGACTACATGGAGTATTGTCTGTGCGTGCTCCGCAGCAAGAAGAGGAATCATGACAATGAATGATGAAATTGAAAGAAAGTTCACAACAAGCTGCTGAACTTAATCTGTATTCTTCTTCTTCTTCCTGGGTCCCTGACTGACAAAACAGTCAGTGGCCATTACGCCTAGTGGCATCTTGTAGGGCAGCAACAAACTGTCCCCATTTTGCTCGGTCTGTGGCCATCCTTCGTGCCATACCCCAACTAATCTGTAGGCATTGGGGGGGGGAAGAACAACTGGACACCACCAAAGAAGATTAAAAGAGCCTTTTCTACACCTGATTCAACTGTACTGAATAATATTCAATAAAGCTGACAACAATGGTTTATGTGCATTATACAAAAAACAGAACTTTTACTAATGATCTTTTTGGCCTGCATCACGAGGGCGCTTCTTTTCAGTGAGATTAGAAACGGCACCGGTCTTGTCTCCATTCACAGAAGAAACTTTCTTTTCCCTGCTTTCACTAAAATCTTTCACAACAGCTTTGCCTGTTTCCCTGGCTGCTCGTTTTGCTATGGCCTTCACTCCCATGCTGTGGGCATTGTGTGCAGTCATAAATACGTTACCTGTTGTGTACATTGTGTTTTCAGTAAAGCAACCAGCCTCTTCTCCATATCTGAAAAGTGTCAAGTAATGGCTACTGCAAGCACATTTACTATATTAATAAATTCTAAAATCTATTGAATAAGTGACTAGGACTAAGTGTTTAATGACACAGACATCATAGTTAAGCTCATAGTCAAGAGACTATCAATGAAACAACGAACAAGGGGAAATATATACATAAACAGCAATATGAATAAAAAATATTTTAAACACACGCTTTTAATGCACTAAAAACCCAAAAATAATTTTTCACAGAGTTTATAGCTTGCAGTAAAAAAATGTAACATCAAATTGACAAAAAGCGTGGGTCGCTGATTCTGCATAAAATTAACTTTTGCTTTATACTTCATTAGACACATGTATAAAATATATGATAAGCACCCCATGCTTTTTGTCAATTTGATGTTACATTGTTTTACTGCAAGCTATAAACTCCATGAAAAATTATTTTTCGGTTTTTAGTGCATTAAAAGTGTGTTTAAAATATTTTTTATTTTTTTTTATTTTCTTCTTTTTAGTGTTAGAAAACGTATGATATACTAAAACATAAACAATATTTTTACTTATTGTAAATCTGGTCTAAAATTTCTTAAGCGATCCATTTCTTTTAATCAATTTCTTCAATTTGAAGGCCATCTAGAGATCGAACTCGACTTAAGGCGACGTAAAGCACACCACGTACTCTTGAATTTTTAATTAACTTGATTATGGCCCCTGATTTGTTTACATTTCTTTACGAAAAAATTTAATTACTCATAATGTCATAATTACAATATTAAATTATTAATAATTGACTGATTATTGTATTGTCATTGGGAATACACAACTATGCCAAGTTTAAGAGCTATTGCTCATCTGGAAGTGATTGAAAAATCGATTGCAAGATTTGAAAGTGACACGAAAGTGACATACAAGTGAAGTTAAGTAAAAGCGTGTAAAAAAGGTTTAAAAAACAAACAGATGAGGAAATAAATTCTAAATAAATCAGGTACATTTTCCATTTACAGGCACAAGCAGCTGTCATGGCAATAGAAAACATAAGGAAATCACAAGAAATCAGGTCCAATACAAAAATCAGAATGTTCAACTCACATGTCATTGACAGTTCTACTGTTTAACATATGCATGGAGGCATATCTGGAGTCATCTTTATATGACCACCAGCTATGCACAATACTATGATATACATATGTGGAAGTGAACCTCTGTCTGTGAGAATAATTACACCCTCATTGACTCTTAAATCATCCACACACTTCCAGGGATTCCATCTGTGGTGAAACTTGTTGAAACCCAGCATTGCACACTAAGCTTGGAGGAGTCACTTGAGCCCCAGACTAATTCTTTGGCTTTGACCTGGTTAACAGCATGCAGGAGGATCTCACAAGTGGCTCTGTGCAGGACATGACAATTCCTTGGGAGAGCCCAGAACCAGAGCACAGAATTTTAGCTCTGCATAGTTGGAGAGCCCCCTTGGATGGCGAGGAATGCACAGTATGCTACATGCTTCTTCTTCCTAGCTTGGGACCACGTGGGATGATCTTTTAAATGTGCGCTAGGCTGGAGAAACTGGTTTCAACACAACACATTTTGGAATGGCAGAAAAGCCACAGGAAAAGCCTAGATCTACAGTGTAGATAATACCAAGGAGTCTTCAACTTGGTACTGGCTGCTAAAGAGCGAGATGCTCAGTAGCCCTAGTTAAACAACAACAACAACAACAACTTATAACTGTGAAACACAAAAAACAACAAAAACAATAACCAAAAAGTTACAGACTTTTAAAAATGGGTGCCTGTGTAGAATAGAAGGCTTAAAATGACATGACAAGATCACTAATGTGGAATTCATGACAAGAACTAGACAAGTCCCAGTGGAACAAGAGATGAGAAAAAGACACTGGAGATGGATAGGACACACAATGAGGAAACCTGCTGATAGCACTTCCAGGCAGTTCTTGCTCTGGAGTCACCAGGGTAAGAAAGGCACAGAGAGACCAAGGAACACAAGGACAAGAGAACTAGAGACATGTACTATGACCCACTGACCATTATTCTTTGAATCTTTTGGTCGAAAGCCATCACCAACCTGGCGCAACCAAGAGCTGCTTACTTGCAGCAAACAAAAAAGATATACACACCATCACTGCAGGCAGACACTGGAAAAGGGTTGGCCACGTCCTCAGAAAAGACTCATATGCCATCAAAAGAACTGCTATGCTATGGAAGGCGAAAAAGAGGCAGACCAAAAACAACCTAGCAGAGAACTGTGCAGGCCCAGATACAAAACACGAACCGGAGTTGGGGCACTGCATGAAGAATGGTCACTGACCGAGCAAAGAGGAGACAGATTGTTGCTGCCCTACAAGATGCCACTTGGCGCAATGGCCACTGAATGCTTTGTCAGTCAGGGGCTAAGGATCGAAGAAGAAGACTGATCTATGCAAAAAATAACATTAGTCATCAATGGGTATGTTTTCCTACCCTTATTTGCATAAACAACTGCTACCACATTGATGCAAACAACAATGATATCTTGACGCCTGAATGATATCGGTCATCTTGCCATGGAATAAATATACTACTCGTCAAAAGTCAAGGGCCACCCTATTATTTTCAATACACTTGTATATAAGCGCATAGATTGGACCCCTGAAGGAAAGCGAAAGAGAGGCTGACCAAAAACAACTTGGCGGAGGACTGTGGAGGCTGAGATGCAAAGAATGAACCAGAGTTGGGGCACTGTACGAAGGATGGCCACCGACCGTGCAAAGTGGAATCAATTTGTTGTTGCCCTACAAGACGCCACTAGGCGTGATGGCCACTGACTGCTTTGACGGTCGGTGGTTAAGGATCGAAGAAGAAGAATAAGCGCATAGAATGATTAAATGAAGGAAGTTTTAAGTAAAAATGGGTGCAATATCTTCCTCTGACAGTCCTCTATGCACGCTAAGCATAAAAACAACTCACCGACAACCATGGTGATCACGTGCAATTTGGTTTGCTGACCATAAATTCACATTTTTAATCTGTTTTTTCAAAC